>CM055119.1:327478944-328026444 GCA_029206835.1 Rana muscosa | reverse complement strand
TCTCCAACCTCACTATACCTTCAGTCCTCTCAGAAACCTGCACTGAGAGGAATGAAGGTGTAGAATTAGGTGTGCCAAGTACTTGCGGGCAATCTGCTATCGCTACACCAATGTCTGAGATTGTAGCAGGCAAATTTCCCTACCCCAGTTGCTAAACCGGCGAAATAAATTTGGTCCTAGCCATCCACATGCCCAGCGGCTGAATGCTAGCTTGACTAAATTGCTAGGTCTCCAACTGCTGTCTTTTCAGCTCGTAGACTCTACCCCCTTTCGTGAATTTGTGGAATGTGCGGTACCTCAGTGGCAGGTTCCCAAACGCCAATTTTTTTCACGGAAGGCGATTCCGGCTCTCTACCGGCATGTGGCAGGCAATGTCTTGGCCTCGTTGGACAGGGCGGTCAGCGGTAATGTGCATATTACCGCTGACTAATGGGCCAGCAGGCATGGACAGGGACGTTAACTTTTTTTTTCACGGCACACTGGGTAACTCTCATGGCAGCTGGGAAGGATGCAGGAGAAGGTGCAGTATTGTTGGAGCTTGTTCCGCCACCACGCTTCGAAAAATGCTGGTAGTGGTGATTCTGCCACACCTCTCTCTGCCACACCTCTCTCCTCCACCCCCTCTCCCCTTCTTCTTCCTCTATGGCAGGGGTCTCAAACTGACGGCCCTCCAGCTGTTGTGAAACTACAAGTCCCATGAGGCATTGCAAGGCTGATAGTTACAAGCATGACTCCCACAGACAGAGGCATGATGGGACTTGTAGTTTTGCAACAGCTGGAGAGCCGCCAGTTTGAGACCCCTGCTCTATGGCCTCTTCCTGTGCAGATTTGTCCTCGGAACCAGCAGTGCTCCGTAGGCGTTCTAGGGGCTACGCAAGCACTTGAGTTGGTCTGTTTAGGGGACAGGAGCCACACTGGGGCAGAGATTCTGACAGGTCTGCAGGGGCAGGCTCAGAGGTGGTTGACGCCATGCCAGCTTTAGCCAGGAATGGTAGTTTGCGACAATGGCACCAACCTCCTTTCCGCCCTCCGACAGGGACACTGGACCAATGTGCCCTGTTTGGATCACGTCCTTAATTTGGTGGTTCAGCGGTTCTTGTGCAGGTACCTGGGCTTACAGGATCTCCTGAGGCAGGCCAGGAAAGTCTTTGGGCATTTCCCCCGGTCATATAATGCCAGTGCTCGGCTGGCTGACCTCCAAAAAGAATGCAAAAAGAATGCAACATGCCAAGGAACCGCCTCATCTGTGACATGCCCACCAGGTGGAACTCTACGTTGGCAATGCTGCAGCAGAGGGCCATCAACGAGTACCTGTGCGACTATGGCACCAGGACAGGGTCAGGGGAGCTTGGCTTTTTTCCGCCACGCCAGTGGTTCATAATCAGGGATGCATGCACTGTCCTGTCACCATTTGAGGAGGCCACGAGGACGGTAAGCAGTGACAGTGCATGCATCAGTGATACTGTCCCTCTTGTCTACCTGTTGGAGCACACGCTGCGTGGAACAATGGACAGGGCACTTGAGGCAGAACAGAGGGAGGAAGAGGAGGACTTCCTTACCTCTCAAGGCCCCCTTTATCCAGACAGTATTCCTGCGGGCCCACCAATCACACAGGAAGAGGAGGAGGATGAGGATTGTGTCAGCATGGAGGTGGAGCCTAGCACTCAGCATCAGCAGCAGTCTTCAAGGGATTGTTTACAGTCCCCAGAAGCCCATGGACTTGTACGTGGCTGGGAGGAGGTGGCTGCGGATCATGTCGTCCTTGGTAACCCAGAGAACTCCGGACTGAATGCCTCAGCAAACCTACGCTGCATGGCCTCCCTGATCCTGCAAAGCCTGCGAAAGGACCCTAGGATTCATGGTATCAAGGAGAGGGATTATTACTGGCTGGCAACCCTTCTTAATCCACGTTACAAGAGTAAGGTTGCGGAACTTATCCAGCCGTCGCAGAGGGAGCAGAGGATGAAACATCTTCGAGAGGCCTTGCAGAAAGGTTTGTGAAACGCGTTTCCAGAGCCTGGGAGGTTACAAATTCCTGGTTCTTGACAACGTGTTGCTGAGGCTTCGGTCAGTCACAGAAAGAGGGGTGGAGAAGGTGGTCGTCTGACCGATGCGTTCAGACAATTTTTTAATCCGCAGCCCCAATGTCTGATTGGTTCCAGCAACCATCGCCAGCGTCTGATTTACATGGTGTAGGAATACCTAGGGGCAAGATCAGACTTGGAGACCTTTCCAACCGAAAATCCACTGGGTTACTGGGTCATGAGGATGGATCACTGGCCAGAGCTTGCACAGTATGCAATTGAGCTACTGGCCTGTCCTGCATCCAGCGTTCTTTCGGAACGCACATTCAGTGCTGCTGCAGGCTTTGTAACCGATCACAGAGTGCGCCTGTCCACCGACTCGGTTGATCGGCTCACCTTCATAGAAATGAATCAGTCTTGAATCACCAGCTACCAAGCACCTCATGCTGATGTAACCAATAAATTTTTTTATGTATGTGAGATCCCTTCAAGACTGCCTATGCTGATGCTGAGTGACTATCCTGTTATGCTGAGTGACTATCCTATTCCTCCTCAATGTTCATGTTGATAGCTTCTAAGAACATTTTTGGTTCTGGGCACCACCACCAGTGCCTAAGGCACAATTTTTCTGCCCCTGTTTAACAGGGGTGTGTAATTACAATTTTTGCTGTAATATTTTACAGCAGGGCTCGTTCTTGCGCTCAACTAGAGTATCTCTGAGGGGTTGCAGTGTTTTGGCACCAGCACCACTGCCTAAGGCCCAATTTTTCTGCCCATGTTTAACAGGGGCGTGTAATTACAATTTTTGCTGTAATATTTTACAGCAGGGCTCGTTCTTGCACTCAACTAGAGTATCTCTGAGGGGTTGCAGTGTTTTGGCACCAGCACCACTGCCTAAGGCCCAATTTTTCTGCCCATGTTTAACAGGGGCGTGTAATTACAATTTTTGATCTAATATTTCACAGCAGGGCCCTTTTCTGCGCCCACCAAGAGTAACTGAGAGGGCTTACAGTGTTGTGGCACCACCACCAGGAGGCCCAATTTTTCTACCCCTGTTCAACAGGGACATGTAATTACAATTCTTGATATAATATTTCATAAGAGGGCCCGTTCCAGCGCCCATCAAGAGTAACTGTGAGGGCTTACAGTGTTCTGGTACCACCAACACCTAAGGCCCAAATTTCTGCAGAGTATATAGGGCAGGCCATATAGTATATACAGGCGGTCCCCTACTTTCAAACATCCTACTTACAAACGGAGGGAGACAACAGGATGCAAGAGGAAATCTACCCCTAGGAAGGGTAATTCTCTCATGTAAGAGTTAATATGGGAAAAAGGTGTCTCCACTGATGCTTTATCACCAATCAATGTTTCCCTAATAACCCACATTTTTCAAAATCCAATTGTCATTGGGACAGAAAGTGAGGTTAAATCTTCTGAACAGGGGCACAGACAGCAAAACAAATGTTACAGGGGTGATAACCCTTCTCTATGTTATCCAAAAAGCTTAAAAATAGATTTTTGGGCTAAAGGTACACTTACAAAATGTACCTGTTCCAAATTACAAACAGACTCAACTTAAGAGCAAACCTACAGTCCCTGTCTTGTTTGGACCGCCTGTATACTGCTGTTCAGAGTATATAGGCCCTTGGGGGCCCACGCCTTTTCTTTTTTTTTATTTGGGTGTGGGGTGCCCCTTAATATCCATACAAGACCCAAAGGGTCGTTTTTCTCAATGATTTTCATCCATATTGCTGACATTACATTACAGTTTAAAATTACTTTTATTCCTTTAGAAATGTAATTTTGTGCAGGGACTGTTCTAAACACGGGAAACACATGCCACTTCACAGGCATACTACAGACACCCCCCAGGTACAATATTTAAAGGAATATTTCACTTTTATTTTTTCACTTTAAGCATCATTAAAATCACTGCTCCTGAAAAAAAGTCAGTTTTTAAAACGTTTTTTTTGGGCAGGACCAGGGTCCCCAAACCCTTTTTAGGACAATAACTTGCATATTACCCTTTAAAATCCGCACTTTTGATTTCTCACGTTCGAGTCCCATAGGCTTTAACGGTGTTCGAATGTTCGTGCAAACTTTCAATCTGTTCGCATGTTTTGGATGCAAACTGAACCGGGGGGGGGGGGGGGGGTATTTGGCCCATCCCTATAATTGACTGGCTACATCTTCAGGAATTTGCACAACATACATAATTTTGTGCAGATCGGTTTACTGCTGTGAAGTTAACCAAAGACTCCTGTGCTACAAGGCCACATGCCAGCCTATAAGCATTGCCCATTGAAATCCATAGCTGCCCAGGTAAGTCTGATGGCTCACCAGGCATGGTATGTTTTGCTCTTTGAATAGGTCATTCCAGAAATGTGTGCCATCGTTAGCACTGCCATCTGTCTTGATATGAGAAGGTGATTTCTGTCCAGCTGTTGGTAGTGTGTATGTGAGGACATGCCAGCAGAGGTGACACTGTCAGTGCCCTGAGAGACAGACAATGCAAAGCAAACCATACACTGCCCTCTACTGGCCAGTCTAAACAATTCCGTGAGCAAAGTGTTATGCCGCGTACACACGACCGTTTTTTTTGGTCGTGAAAAACGGTGGTGTGTATGCTCCCGAAAAAAAAAAAAATTAGAACCTGCTCGATTTTTTCAAGTCGTTTTTCACGTCGTTCTTTTTAACGTCGTAAAAAACGGTCGTGTGTACGATTTAACGAGGGGAAAAAAATGCGCATGCTCAGAATCAAGTATGAGATGGGAGTGCTCGTTCTGGTAAAACTAGCGTTCGTAATAGTGATAGCACATTCATCACGCTGTAAAGGACTGAAAAGCACGAATAGTCTCTCACCAAACGTTATTAACACGAGGATCAGCAAAAGCGTCCCAAAGGGTGGCGCCATTCGAATGGAACTTCCCCTTTATAGTGCCGTCGTACGTGTTGTACGTCACCGCGCTTTGCTCGAACATTTTTTTTCACGAACGTGTGTATGCAAGGCAGGCTTGAGAGGAAACACGAAAAATCACGCAGAGAAAAACTTTGTTTTTTCCATGACATGAATAACGGTCGTGTGTACGCGGCATTAATGGTTGAAAAAAAAAAAACACATCATGTTTAAAGTCTACCTCCTGTTTTGTTGAGGGGGAAAAAAATAATAATTCCTATTAGGTGATCAACATACATACATTAAAATTATTTTATCAAACCTTTTCGGAGACTCAAAACTTTGGCTGCCATGAAGCAATAGCTGTTGCACCAGTGTCTTTTCTAAATATGATTTTATAGGAAGGCCATCCCACCTTTTTATATTAATCTTTATTTGTTTTTTTATAAAAATTACAAATCCACATATGTCAAAGGTCACCCCACCTTACAAGCGTCTGAGCATTCTCAGTGTCATAGTGTGAAAAGCTGCAGTGTCTGCGCCCCCTTTAGAAGTCAATCAGCCTTGAGGACCCGTTCACTCCAGGAAACCTTGCGTCAGATTTGTAACCATTGCAAATATCTGCTCATTTCCTCTGGATACAAAGTTGTAGCAGACTCTCAACACTTATCTATGCAGATTGAAACCTCCGCTGTGTGCGATTGTCAGCAGAGGACCTAATTATAATAGGAAGTTTGTAGCATAAAATATTGACAAAGAAAATTACGGACCATAAAATCCAATTTTTTTAAATCCTGTGAGGGACACGGAAAATTATTCACTTTCAGGTTATACTGCCACCTATGTATTTATTCATATAATATTTTTTTTTACATTTTTTCATTTCAGCAGATGACCGTGCAAAAACACGGACAAAAACACGCAAATGGCAGGTTTACATTCATTTCTATGGGAATAAAAAACGCGCAAATCTGCCCAATTTGAGCTACAAAAAAAAAAGCTCCAGAACTTTTTTTGAGCTTCAGGCAACTTGGAGTAGAGATGTGAACCTTCTCCATAGAGAATAATTTTTTATTTTTTTCTGCTCTAGCGTTTTGGAGCTTCAAGCTACAAATAGGGCCTAATTCAGCATTGAGGAAGCATCTCCCTACTGCTGCTTCAGCTGTGAAGAGTCACTTGGATCTGTGGTCCATTCCTGCTACCTATCTGCCTCCAGCCATCCAACCCAGACCTGCTACAAGCTGTTGGAGTTTAACCAGTTAACGACCGCCCGCCGCAGGTTGGCTCTCCTGCGCAAATCGCTATAATTGTACGTCAGCTCGGGCGGGCGCTGGCCTGCGGTGCACTCTCGCGCCTGATGCAAGCGCATGCCCGTGGGTCGGGCGGATGTGATGTCAGCCGGCAACCTGCGATCACCTAGTACAGAGGCAGAATGGGGCTCTGCCTTTGTAAACAAGGCAGATCCCCATTCTGACAGATGACATGACAGAGATCTACTGCTCCCAGTGATCGGGAATGGTAAACTGTAATTTACCAGGCAGCCCATCCCCCCTACAGTTCGAACACGCTGAGGGGACACAGTTAACCATCCTGATTGCCCCCCTAGTGTAAACCCCTTCCCTGCCAGTGACATTTTTACATTGATCAGTGCATATTTATAGCACTGATCAAAGTAATAATGTCACTGGTCCCCAGAAAGTGTCATTTGGGGTCAGATTTGTCCACCGTAATGTCGCAGTCCCGCTAAAAATCGCAGATCGCTGCCATAACCAGTAGAAAAAAAAAAAAAAACACTAAATCTATCCCATAGTTTGTAGAAGCGTTAACTTTTGCGCAAACCATCAATATACGCCTATTGCTAGCAGCGATCACTGTAGTAGCGGTGTCCAATACAGTTATTGTCAGCTTCTAGAGCATGTGTCAAACACAAGGCCCACCAGGCCACTTCATGTGGCCCTCGTGCCTCTTCTGCAGCGCCCAATTTTCCTGGTCTCAGCAGTCAGCAGTAGTGATGAGCCGAACACCCCCGGGTTCGGTTCGCACCAGAACCCGCGAACGGACCGAAAGTTCGAACGAACATTAGAACCCTATTAAATACAATGGATGCGAACGTTCGAATTCTAAAGTGCTAATTATAACAACTATTATGCATGTTATTGTCCTAAAAAGGGTTTGGGAACCCGGGTTCTGCACCAGGGGACATGTATCAATGCAAAAAGAAGTTTTAAAAACGGTCGTTTTTCGGGAGCAGTCATTTTAATGATGCATAAAGTGAAAAAAAAAAAGTCAAATATTCCTTTAAATATCGTACCTGGGGGGTGTCTAAAGTATGCCTGTGAAGTGCCACGTGTTTCCCGTGTTTAGAACTGTCCCTGCACAAAATGACACTTCTAAAGGAAAAAAAAGCCATTTAAAACTGCTTGCGGCTTTAATGTAATGTCTGGTCCCGGTAATATGGATGAAATTCTTTAAGAAAAATGGCATAGCTACCCCATGACCCCCCCCCCTACCCCAGCCCATTACCAGCCCCTTTGGGTCTTGTATGGATATTAAGGGGAACCCCGCACATAAAATAAAAAAGGCCCTATATACTCTGAACAGCCCTATACAGGCGGTGCATACAAGACAGGGACTGTAGGTTTGTTCTTATGTAGAGTCTGTTTGTAATTTTGAACAGGTACATTGTTGAAGTGTAGCTCCAGCCCAAAAATCTATTTTTAAACTTTTTGGAAAACATAGGTAAGGGTTATCACCCCTGTAACATTTGTTTTGCTGTCTGTGCCCCTGTTCAGAACATTTCACCTCACTTTCCGTCCCAATGACAACTGTTTTTGAAATGTGGTGTTTTTCTTGAAACAAGGATTGCTGATAAAGCATCAGTACAGAGGAGACACCTTTCTCCCATATTTATTCTTACAGGAGAGAATTTTCCTTCCTAGTGGTAGATTTCCTCTCACTTCCTGTTGTCTTCTTGCGTTTGCAAGTAGGAGTCGTTTGTAAGTTGGATGTTTGAAAGTAGGGACCTGCCGTATATACTCTGCAGAAATAGGCCCCTTAGTTGTTGGTGTTGGCACAACACTGTAAGCACTCACAGTTACTCTTGGTTGGTGCTGGAACGCCCTGCTGTCAACTATTATATCAGGAATTTTAATTACATATAATTGTTGAACAGTGGTAGTAAAAATTGGGCCTTTGATGGTGGTGCTGGTGCCACAACACTGTAAGCCCTGACAGTTACTCTTGGTGGGTGCAGCAATGGGCCCTGCTGTGAATTATTAGATCAAGAATTGTAATTACATGCCCCTGTTGAACAGGGGCTGAAAAATTGGGCCTTAGGCACTGGTGGCACAACACTGCAACCCCTCACAGCAACTGTACTTGGAGCACAGCAATGAGCCCTGTTGCAAAGTATTGCTTCAAAAATTGTAATGACACGCCCCTGTTAAACAGGGGCTGAAAAATTGGGCCTTAGGCACTGGTGGCACAACACTGCAACTCCTCACAGATACTGTACTTGGAGCACACCAATGAGCCCTGTTGCAAAGTATTGCTTCAAAAATTGTAATGACACGCCCCTGTTAAACAGGGGCTGAAAAATTGGGCCTTAGGCACTGGTGGCACAACACTGCAACTCCTCACAGATACTGTACTTGGAGCACAGCAATGAGCCCTGTTGCAAAGTATTGCTTCAAAAATTGTAATTACACGCCCCTGTTAAACAGGGGCTGAAAAATTGGGCGTTAGGCACTGGTGGCACAACACTGCAACTCCTCACAGATACTGTACTTGGAGCACAGCAATGAGCCCTGTTGCAAAGTATTGCTTCAAAAATTGTAATTACACGCCCCTGTTAAACAGGGGCTGAAAAATTGGGCGTTAGGCACTGGTGGCGGCACCCATAAACAAAAATGATCTTACAAGCTATCATCATCAATCGTATCATTGAGGACTCGGAGGAGGAGGATAGCCAGTCAACATAACAGCACAGGCACTCAGCATCAGCATCAGTCTTGAAGGGATGTGACATGTTAAAATCAATTAGTCTGTTATATCAGCATCAGGTGTGTGGTAGCTGGTGGTGATCCAAGACTGGTTCATCTTGATGAAAGTCAGTCGATCAACCGAGTCGGTGGACAGGCGCACCCTGTGATCCGTGACAAATCCTCCAGCAGCACTGAATGTGCGTTCCGAAAGAACGCTGGATGCAGGACAGGCCAGTAGCTCAATTGCATACTGTGCAAGCTCTGGCCAGTGATCCATCCTCAAGACCCAGTAAGCCAGAGGATTTTCGGTGGGGAAGGTGTCCAAGTCTGACCTTGCCCCTAGATATTCCTGCACCATGTTTATCAGACGCTGGCGATGGTTGCTGGAACCGATCATACTTTGGGGCTGCGGACTAAAGAATTGTCTGAACGCATCGGTCAGACGGCCACCTTCCCCACCGCTCCTTCTTTGACTGGCCGAAGCCTCAGCAACTCGTTGTCCAGGACCAGGAGTTTGCAACCTCCCAGTCTCTGGGAACGCGTTGCACAGACCTTTCTGCAAGGCCTCCCGGAGTTGTCTCATCCTCTGCTCCCTCTGCGACGGTAACATAAGGTCCGCAACCTTACCCTTGTACCGTGGATCAAGGAGAGTGGCCAGCCAGTAATGGTCCCTCTCCTTGATCCGAAGAATACGAGGATCCTTCCGCAGACTTTGCAGGATCAGGGAGGCCATGCAGCGTAGGTTTGCTGAGGCATTCGCTCCGGAGTCCTCTGGGTCACTAAGGACGACATGATCCGCAGCCACCTCCTCCCAGCCACGTACAAGTCCACTGGTTTCTTGGGACTGTAAATCATCCCTAAAAGACTGCTGCTGATGATGCTGAGTGCCAGCCTCCACCTCCATGCTGACACAATCCTCCTCCTCCTCCTCCTCCTCCTCCTCCTCTTCCTGTGCGATGGGTGGGACAGAAGGAACACTGTCTGGGTAAAGGGGGCCTTGAGAGGCAAGGAAGTCCTCCTCTTCCTGCCTCTGTTCTGCCTCAAGTGCCCTGTCCATTATTCCACGCAGCGTGTGCTCCAACAGGTGGACAAGAGGTACAGTGTCACTGATGCATGCACTGTCACTGCTCACCATCCTCGTGGCCTCCTCAAATGGTGCCAGGACAGTGCATGCATCCCTGATCATGCCCCACTGGCGTGGAGAAAAAAAACCAAGCTCCCCTGACCCTGTCCTGGTGCCGTAGTCGCACAGGTACTCATTGATGGCCCTCTGCTGCGTGTGCAGCCGCTGCAGCATGGCCAACGTTGAGTTCCACCTGGTGGGCATGTCACATATAAGGCGGTTCTTGGGCAGGTTCAACTCCTTTTGCAGCTCAGCCAGGCGAGCACTGGCATTATAAGATCTGCGGAAATGCACACAGACTTTCCTGGCCTGCCTCAGGACATCCTGTAAGCCCGGGTACCTGCCCAAGAAGCGCTGCACCACCAGGTTAAGGACGTGAGCCACACAGGGCACATGGGTCAGTTGTCCCTGTCGGAGGGCGGAGAGGAGGTTGGTGCCATTGTCGCAAACCACCATTCCTGGCTTAAGCTGGCGTGGCGTCAACCACCTCTCGGCCTGGCCCTGCAGAGCAGACAGGACCTCTGCCCCAGTGTGGCTTCTGTCCCCCAAACACACCAGCGCAAGCACGGCATGGCATCTTTTTGCCTGCGTACTTGCGTAGCCCCGTGAACGGCTACGGAGCACCGCTGGTTCATAGGACAAACCACAGGAAGAGGCCATGGAGGAAGAAGAAGAGGAGGGGGTGGAGGAGAGAGGTGTGTCACAACCAGTAGTAGCATTTTGGAGGCGTGGCGGTGGGACAACCTCCAACACTACTGCACCTTGTCCTGAATCCTTCCCAGCTGCCAAAAGAGTGACCCAATGGGCCGTGAAAGAAAGGTAACGTCCCTGTCCATGCCTGCTGGACCATGAGTCAGCGGTAATATGCACCTTACCGCTGACCGCCCTGTCCAGCGAGGCCAAGACATTGCCTTCCACATGCCGGTAGAGAGCCGGAATAGCCTTCCGTGAGAAAAAGTGGCGTTTGGGAACCTGCCACTGAGGAACTGCACATTGCACAAACTCACGGAAGGGGGCCGAGTCTACCAACTGAAAAGGCAGCAGTTGAAGCGCTAGCAATTTAGCCAAGCTAGCATTCAACCGCTGGGCATGTGGATGGCTGGGAGTGAACTTCTTTCGACGGTCCAGCAGCTGGGGCAGGGAAATTTGCCTGCTAGAATCGGACGTCGGTGTACTGCTAGCAGAGTGGGCGCAAGTACTTGGCTGTGACACACCTAATTCTACACCTTCATTCCTCTCAGTGCATGTTTCAGAGAGGACTGAAGTTATAGTGGGGTTGGAGATCCCAGCTGATGCGGTGCAAGGAGAGGTCCGCTTTGTTCTTTGGTGTGGGTCTTTGAGGTAGGCTTGCCAACGAGCTGCATGGCAGGTCAACATATGTCTGGTCAGGCATGTGGTACCCAAGCGGCTGATGTTTTGGCCACGCGATATACGCTTGAGACATATGTTGCAAACAGCAGCTGTGCGATCTGATGCACTAGCCTCAAAAAAGGCCCACACCAAAGAACTTTTTGAATGACGGGCAGAGGCAGCGCCCTGCACAGGCGGAGCTCTGCGGTGTGATTCCGTCGGTGTACTGCCCTTACGCTGGCCACCAAAGGGCATCCTGCCTCGTTGGAGATGTGCCTCCTCCTCATCCTCCTCCTCCTCCTCTCTCCTATTAGGCACCCACGTGGAGTCAGTGACCTCATCATCCCCTCCCTCCTCATCACTGGAGCCAATCTGGCAGTATGCTGCAGCTGCTGGAACATGACTGCCAGATTGGTGTCCTTCTTGAGCATCCCCTCTGTCTGCTCTCACGCTACTGCCTTCCTCTAGCTGGGTTTCATCATCAGACCCTTCGAAACGCTGGGCATCCTCCTGGAGCATGTACCCAACACTGTGCTGAAACAGTTCGGGGGACTCCTCAGGAGGAGGACATGGTGGGTCTAGGGAAGGAGTGACTGATGATTTGTCTGACATTGATACCAGGGAAGACGACGCTTTGGCAGCTGCTTTTCCAGTACCCTGAGCCTGGGTGAGAGAGGATGAGGAGGAGGAGGAGGGCTTGGTCATCCACTCTACCAAGTCTTCGGCATGATGTGGCTCAACATGTCCAGCTGCCGAAAAGAAGGACAAGCGTGTCCCATGGCCATGTGCTGATGACAATGCACCGCGTCCACGACCAGCACTGTTGCCCCCAGACACAGAGCCTGCTTGCCCTCTTTTATTGCCTCCTGACTGTCTGCCTCTCCTTGTTTGCCTTCCAGACATTCTAATAGATGGCCTGCAGGGAGATGGGAAAAAAGCAATAAGGGCTACCTTCAGGTGTCCTTCTCTGTCCCTTGAAACAAGGACTTGCAGAGTGAAATAAACTGACACTCTCCCTACCTACAGTTTTCTGTCCCTAGAATAAATGTTTTTTTTAATCACAATATAGCACAAGGACAATTCAGTCACTGTCCTTCCAGGTCCCTGGAAACAAGGACTTGCAGAGTGAAATAAACTGACACTCTCCCTACCTACAGTTTTCTGTCCCTAGAATAAATGTTTTTTTAAGCACAATATAGCACAAGGACAATTCACTCACTGTCCTTACAGGTCCCTGGAAACAAGGACTTGCAGAGTGAAAGAAAAAAAACACTCTCCCTACCTACAGTTTTCTGTCCCTAGAAAAAATGTTTTTTTTAATCACAATATAACACAAGGACAATTCACTCACTGTCCTTCCAGGTCCCTGGAAACAAGGACTTGCAGAGTGAAATAAACTGACACTCTCCCTACCTACAGTTTTCTGTCCCTAGAATAAATGTTTTTTTTAAGCACAATATAGCACAAGGACAATTCACTCACTGTCCTTACAGGTCCCTGGAAACAAGGACTTGCAGAGTGAAAGAAAAAAAACACTCTCCCTACCTACAGTTTTCTGTCCCTAGAAAAAATGTTTTTTTTAATCACAATATAACACAAGGACAATTCACTCACTGTCCTTCCAGGTCCCTGGAAACAAGGACTTGCAGAGTGAAATAAACTGACACTCTCCCTACCTACAGTTTTCTGTCCCTAGAATAAATGTTTTTTTTAAGCACAATATAGCACAAGGACAATTCACTCACTGTCCTTACAGGTCCCTGGAAACAAGGACTTGCAGAGTGAAAGAAAAAAAACACTCTCCCTACCTACAGTTTTCTGTCCCTAGAAAAATTTTTTTTTTTAATCACAATATAACACAAGGACAATTCACTCACTGTCCTTCCAGGTCCCTGGAAACAAGGACTTGCAGAGTGAAATAAACTGACACTCTCCCTACCTACAGTTTTCTGTCCCTAGAATAAATGTTTTTTTTAATCACAATATAGCACAAGGACAATTCAGTCACTGTCCTTCCAGGTCCCTGGAAACAAGGACTTGCAGAGTGAAATAAACTGACACTCTCCCTACCTACAGTTTTCTGTCCCTAGAATAAATGTTTTTTTTAATCACAATATAGCACAAGGACAATTCAGTCACTGTCCTTCCAGGTCCCTGGAAACAAGGACTTGCAGAGTGAAATAAACTGACACTCTCCCTACCTACAGTTTTCTGTCCCTAGAATAAATGTTTTTTTAAGCACAATATAGCACAAGGACAATTCACTCACTGTCCTTACAGGTCCCTGGAAACAAGGACTTGCAGAGTGAAAGAAAAAAAACACTCTCCCTACCTACAGTTTTCTGTCCCTAGAAAAAATGTTTTTTTTAATCACAATATAACACAAGGACAATTCACTCACTGTCCTTCCAGGTCCCTGGAAACAAGGACTTGCAGAGTGAAATAAACTGACACTCTCCCTACCTACAGTTTTCTGTCCCTAGAATAAATGTTTTTTTTAAGCACAATATAGCACAAGGACAATTCAGTCACTGTCCTTCCAGGTCCCTGGAAACAAGGACTTGCAGAGTGAAATAAACTGACACTCTCCCTACCTACAGTTTTCTGTCCCTAGAATAAATGTTTTTTTTAATCACAATATAGCACAAGGACAATTCAGTCACTGTCCTTCCAGGTCCCTGGAAACAAGGACTTGCAGAGTGAAATAAACTGACACTCTCCCTACCTACAGTTTTCTGTCCCTAGAATAAATGTTTTTTTTAATCACAATATAGCACAAGGACAATTCAGTCACTGTCCTTCCAGGTCCCTGGAAACAAGGACTTGCAGAGTGAAATAAACTGACACTCTCCCTACCTACAGTTTTCTGTCCCTAGAATAAATGTTTTTTTTAATCACAATATAGCACAAGGACAATTCAGTCACTGTCCTTCCAGGTCCCTGGAAACAAGGACTTGCAGAGTGAAATAAACTGACACTCTCCCTACCTACAGTTTTCTGTCCCTAGAATAAATGTTTTTTTTAATCACAATATAGCACAAGGACAATTCAGTCACTGTCCTTCCAGGTCCCTGGAAACAAGGACTTGCAGAGTGAAATAAACTGACACTCTCCCTACCTACAGTTTTCTGTCCCTAGAATAAATGTTTTTTTTAATCACAATATAGCACAAGGACAATTCAGTCACTGTCCTTCCAGGTCCCTGGAAACAAGGACTTGCAGAGTGAAATAAACTGACACTCTCCCTACCTACAGTTTTCTGTCCCTAGAATAAATGTTTTTTTTAATCACAATATAGCACAAGGACAATTCAGTCACTGTCCTTCCAGGTCCCTGGAAACAAGGACTTGCAGAGTGAAATAAACTGACACTCTCCCTACCTACAGTTTTCTGTCCCTAGAATAAATGTTTTTTTTAATCACAATATAGCACAAGGACAATTCAGTCACTGTCCTTCCAGGTCCCTGGAAACAAGGACTTGCAGAGTGAAATAAACTGACACTCTCCCTACCTACAGTTTTCTGTCCCTAGAATAAATGTTTTTTTTAATCACAATATAGCACAAGGACAATTCAGTCACTGTCCTTCCAGGTCCCTGGAAACAAGGACTTGCAGAGTGAAATAAACTGACACTCTCCCTACCTACAGTTTTCTGTCCCTAGAATAAATGTTTTTTTTAATCACAATATAGCACAAGGACAATTCAGTCACTGTCCTTCCAGGTCCCTGGAAACAAGGACTTGCAGAGTGAAATAAACTGACACTCTCCCTACCTACAGTTTTCTGTCCCTAGAATAAATGTTTTTTTTAAGCACAATATAGCACAAGGACAATTCACTCACTGTCCTTCCAGGTCCCTGGAAACAAGGACTTGCAGAGTGAAAGAAACTGACACTCTCCCTACCTACAGTTTTCTGTCCCTAGAATAAATGTTTTTTTAAGCACAATATAGCACAAGGACAATTCACTCACTGTCCTTCCAGGTCCCTGGAAACAAGGACTTGCAGAGTGAAAGAAACTGACACTGTCCCTACCTACAGTTTTCTGTCCCTAGAATAAATGTTTTTTTTAAGCACACTATAGCACAAGCACAAAACACACTGACACTCTCCCTACCTATCCTTCTCTTTCCCTAAACTAAAGGAATCCAGGTTAAGCAAGAAAGAAATAACAGTCACTGTCCCTGCCTATGCTGCTCTATCCCTGCTCCGGAACACACTACACTAGGCCGCCGTGCTGGCGGCCTTTTATAGTGTGGGGCGTGTACTAAACACCCTCAGCAATAATTGGCCACAGGCATCCTGCCTGTGGCCAATCATTGCTCTCCTCGCTGCCGGCGCTGTGATTGGCCAAGCATGCGGGGTCACAGTGCATGCTTGGCCAATCACAGCGCCTGGATGACACTGCGATGGCGTAGTGCATTGTGGGCCGTTCGCGTCACTCGAATTTGGCGCGAACGGCCCAAATCGTTCGATCTTCGTCGAACGATCGAACAGCCGATGTTCGAGTCGAACGTATGTTCGACTCGAACACGAAGCTCATCCCTAGTCAGCAGCAGTGCAGACAAAACTTGTCTCAGTATTCAGCAGACTCCAACCCTGCTCTGGTCCTCCAGACCCTGCATTTTCTGCTTCTAAGTCCTCCACCCAGTGGTGTCGCTGGGGGGGGGGGGCGATCTGCAACCCGGGTGACACCATCCAGAGAATGACGCGGCCATGCCTGGAATATGTTCTCCTCCACCTCGAAGGCCCCTTTCACACTGAGGCGTTGAGATTTTACCACGTTTTTTTTACCGCGTTAGCGTTAAAATTAACACTAACGCCTATGCGTTTTTACCGCGTTGGCGCTAAAAATAGCGCTATCACGGTAAAAACGCATATATTGCTAACACCTATGCGGTTTTACCGTGCTGGCGCTAAAAATAGCGCTATTACGGTAAAAACGCATAGGCGTTAGTGTTATTTTTAACGCTAACGCGGTAAAAAAAAACGTGGTAACACCTATGCGTTTTTACCGTGATATCGCTATTTTTAGCGCCAACGCGGTAAAACCGCATAGGATGTTAGCGATATTTTTAAAAATAGCGCTAACGCCTATGCGTTTTTACCGCGGTCCTCGTTCATTTCAATGGGGATAGGCATTTTTACAGCGCTATTTTATGTGCCCCAAAGAAGCTGTTTGCAGGATTTTTTCCAAAGCACAGCCAGCACAACACCCTCAGGGCTTTCACATTCAGAATGCTGGGGCAGGATTATTTCAGGCATTTTTTACAGCGTTATTTTTACAGCGAAAAACGCCTCAGTGTGAAAGGGCCCTTTCACACCAACGGACCGTATGTCCGCTTTTTCATCCATCTGTTTAGGCCCCTTTCACACTGAGGCGTTTTTACAGCAAAAACGCGGTAAACGACAACAATTGTCCGATGGAGCGTACAAATGGTTGGACTTTCCGACAACAGCCTGTCATCACACAATTCCCAATGGAAAATCCGATCGTGTGTACGGGCCTTTACTAATACAACCAGATAAGAGTTTGACACCCCTGTTCTAGAGGGACCCCGTAGGTGTGGTATTTGGATTCTTACATTGGTAAATAATGATGGAAAGATTCCCATACCTGGAATTGGTCTTCTTTACGAATAGCTCTTGTGCTGCTTGCAGCCTGCTCAGTGATGGGACGATGTCTGCAGCCTGAAATGATGTCGCCCTCCAATACTAGAGTCTATACCAGCTTCCTCATCTGTGGCTGGCCCCTCGTCTGAAATGTTTTACCACAATCATGCAAAGGCCCAATTATTTGCCAACACTGACCACAGAGGCCGCAAGCAAAACAGCAACTGAAATGCTGACAGCAATTCTACAGCTGCAACAACTGAAACTTAGGCCTAAAGCCTCGCACACACGATCGCATATCCGTTGGGACAAATCCGTCGATTTTTGTCCGAAGGGCGTTGGCCGTGAACTTGTTCTGCATACAGACGGCAGAACTTTTTCAGCCAACATTCACCAAATCACGTGGTTTTTCAGCTCTTTACCGCCACCCTTTGGGCTACTTCTGCTAATGTTGTCTGATGATTAGCATTGGTTCAGAGCATGCGTGTTTTTACTTTGGATTTTAGTCGGACTTGTGTATACACGATCGGATAATCTGACGGAACACATTTGTTGTCGAACAATTTGAGAGCATGACCACCCAACATGGGTTGTCGGAAATTCCGACAACAATTGTCCGATGGAGCCTACAGACGGTCGGATTATCCGACAAAACCCCTCCATCGCACAATTGTTGTCGGAATATCCGATCGTTTGTACGGGCCTTTAGATACAATGGAAATTGTTGCAGGGGATGTCTGAAATAGGACTTGTTGCTCTGTGCAGACTTCACAATTTTAGAAAATGGCAGCACCTACAGATTTACCTAAAAGTGTTTATTAACCCAATTACAAAATGACCTATGCAGCAATTTGCTATATCAACTTAAAGTGTTGCTAAACCCAGGACCCTGCATTTACTATATCTGTCTCCCACAGTACACAGAACATGGAAATACCGTATTTATCGGCGTATAACACGCACCCCAAGTTTAGGAGGGAATTTTAAGGAAAAAAACTTTTAGGAGGGAAATTCAAGGAAAAAAAACTTACATTTAAATGCAGCATGCAGCCTTGCCCAGTGTCCATCTGCAGCCTTGCCCAGTGTCCATCTGTCCATCTGCAGCCGTGCCCAGTGTCCATCTGTCCATCTACAGCCGTGCCCAGTGTCCATCTGTCCATCTACAGCCGTGCCCAGTGTCCATCTGTCCATCTGCAGCCTTGCCCAGTGTCCATCTGTCCATCTGCAGCCTTGCCCAGTGTCCATCTGTCCATCTGCAGCCTTGCCCAGTGTCCATCTGCAGCCTTGCCCAGTGTCCATCTGCAGCCGTGCCCAGTGTCCATCTGTCCATCTGCAGCCTTGCCCAGTGTCCATCTGTCCATCTGCAGCCGTGCCCAGTGTTCATCTGTCCATCTGCAGCCTTGCCCAGTGTCCATCTGCAGCCGTGCCCAGTGTCCATCTGTCCATCTGCAGCCGTGCCCAGTGTTCATCTGTCCATCTGCAGCCTTGCCCAGTGCCCATCTGCAGCCGTGCCCAGTGTCCATCTGTCCATCTGCAGCCTTGTCCAGTGCCTTTGCGATCGTGTCAGTCCCGGCGGTTTTTAAAATTTGGCGCCGATTTCTGTGGAGAGGAGCGAGCGGGGCCGAGTGTACTTCGGCTGGACTCGGCTCCTCTCGCAGTTCCGCCCATCTCCACTGACTGCGCCGCTGACGGAGAAAGCCGAGTGTACTTCGGCTAGACTCGGCTCTGCTCACAGTCACAGGCAAGACTGCGAGAGGAGCCGAGACTAGTCGAAGTACACTCGGCTTTCTCTATGTCAGCGACGCAGTCAGAGATGGGCGGGACTGCGAGAGGATCCGAGTAAAGCCGATTGTACTTCGGCTTCGGCTCCGCTCGCTCCTCTCGCTCGTTTTCAGCAGGGGAATTCGACGGAGTATCGGCGTATAACACGCACCCACGATTTTCCCCTGATTTTAAGGGGAAAAAAGTGCGTGTTATACGCCGATAAATACGGTACATTTTTTTTTTCTTTTTTAGTAAATATAAACTACTAAATACCTTTTCTCATCAGCAGTATATAACAGTCTTGTTACTTCTATCAGTGTCTGGTTAAAGCTTGTAGGAGTTTTCCCTCTCCTCTGACTGTCCTCTGAGGCTGCAGGACCACAGTCTGGACAGTGCTGATGACATGTACTCGCCCAAGAAAAGGAAAAAAAAAAAACACCTCTCTAGCCATACACACTCAACTAAGCAAGTGCAGAGTGACTCCTAGGGCTCTGTACTATCAGGAGATGGATTGGGGACAGTGGAAGGGGAGGATCAGAGAAGACAGGATGAAACCGCCTTTTTACACAATGTCAAGGATTAACCCTTTCCACAGTGAGTATAACAAGCATGCTTGACTGCATCTACAGACTGATTTTACTGTTGTGGGTTTACGAACACTTTAAACAAAGTCGTTTTTCTTTGAAACTATAGTTATGTCCTCCCCATCCAGGACCTGCAATTTCTGAGTGCCAAAACGAATAGATCAGGAATTTCTAATGACACGTTCTATGTCCCTACCTGGGGTGACCATGTGGACTATAGTATCACACAATACAGAGGGACCTAGTGTTTTTAGTTTGAATCATTTAAAGCGGAGTTCCACCCAAAAGTGAAAACTACTCTTATCCGACTCCTCCCCCCCCCTTCCAGTGCCACAGTTGGCATTATTCGGGGGGAGCGGGTGCCTGTTTTTGAGAGGCACCTGTCCTCGCTTCCGAGAAATCCCGCCGTGGCAAGATCACTCAGAAGTTTGGCACCCCTCCTCCTTCCCCGCCGCCAGGGGATTCAGAAAGCGTAGCGTGCTTTGCGCAGTAGGGAACCGGCTGTGTTTCCCTTCACTGCTGGTTTCCCTTACAGACAATGATGGCAGCAGCACCAGAGAGCCGATGAAAACATTGGCTAGGGTGCCAACATCGCTGGATTCTAGGACAGGTACAGTGCCTTCAAAAAGTATTCATACCCCTTGAAATTTTCCACATTTTGTCATGTTACAACCAAATACGTAAATGTATTTTATTGGGATGAAGTGGAAGGAAAATGATAAATGGCTTTCAACGTTTTTATACAAATAAATATATGTGAAGAGAGTGGCGTTCATTTGTATTCAGCCCCCGAGTCAATACTTTGTATTTTCGCTGCAAGTCTTTTTGCGGATGTCTCTACCAGCTTTGCACAGCTAGAGAGGGACATTTTTGCTCATTCTTCTTTGCAAAATGTCTCAAGTTCTGTCAGATTGGATGGAAAACGTCTGTGAACAGCAATTTTCAAGTCTTGCCACAGATTCTCAATGTGATTTAGGTCTGGACTGTGACTGGGCCATTCTAACACATGAATATGCTTTGATCTAAACCATTACATTGTAGCTCTGGTTGTATGTTTAGGGTCGTTGTCCTGCTGGAAGGTGAACCTCCGCCCCAGTCTCAAGCCTTTTGCAGACTCTAACAGGTTTTCTTCTAAGATTGCCCTGTATTTGGCTCCATCCATCTTCCCATCAACTTTGACCAGCTTCCCTGTCCCTGCTGAAGAGAAGTGTCCCCACAACATGATGCTGCCACCACCACGTTTCACGGTGGGGATGGTGTGTTCAGTGTTAGTTTTCCCCCACACATAGCGTTTTGCTTTTAGACCAAAACGTTTAATTTTGGTCTCATCTGACCAGAGCACCTTCTTCCACATGTTTGCTGTGTCCCCCACATGGCTTCTCACAAACTGAAAACGGGACTTCTTATGGCTTTCTTTCAACAATGTCTTTCTTCTTGTCACTCTTCCATAAAGGGCAGATTTGTGGAGAAGCACGACTAATAGTTGTCCTGTGGACAGATTCTCCCACCTGAGCTGTGGATCTCTGCAGCTCCTCCAGAGTTTCCATGGGCCTCTTGGCTGCTTTTCTGATGAATGTTCTCCTTGTCCAGCCGGTCAGTTTAGGTGGACGGCCATGTCTTGGTAGGTTTGCAGTTGTGCCATACTCTTTCCATTTTCGGATGATGGATTGAACAGAGCTCCGTGAGATGTTCAAAGCTCGGGATGTTTTTTTTTATTTTATATAACCTAACCCTGCTTAAACCACTTCAATACTGGGCACCCCCCCCCCCCCCGACTATTTTTCAGCTTTCAGCGTTGTTGCATTTCCCCACCCCCCCACAAATAGAGCTTTCTTTTGGTGGTATTTGATCACCACTGGGGTTTTTATTTCTTGCACTACAAATAAAAAAGACCAAAATTTTTGAAAGAAAAAAAGTTCTTTGTTTCAGTTACAAAATGTTGTAAATAAGTACGTTTTCTCCTTCACTGATGATGAGGCACTAATATATGCCACTGATAAGCAGCACTAACCAGGAGGCACTGGGCAGGCATCACTGATGGGCACTGAGTGCCATCCCTATTGGGTATTGATTGGCATACGTGGTGGTCCTGGGTGGGCATCAAGGGGGGGGTGCTGCACTGATAATCAGCACAGACCCCCCCCCCCCTGTCAGGAGAGCAGCCGATCGGCTTTCTTCTACTCGCGTCTGTCATTGCAAGTAGAGGAAAAGCCAATAAACGGCTCTACCTATTTACACTGATCAGCTGCGATTTGAAACAGCTAATGACGTAGTAAAGGGCCTGCGTCAGAGGCTCGTTACCAAAATCGTAGATACAGTGTATCAGGTTGACACACCACACCACACCCGCAGGCTTGTTATGCTGCTGGACGTCATAGGACGGCCAGTCAGGAAAACTGAACCACTTCCCGGCCGTCATTCTGCTATAGGGTGGACAGGAAGTTGTTAAAATTCTCTACAACTTTATTCCAGACCTGTCTGGTGTGTTCCTTGGTCTTCATGATGCGGTTTGTTCACTAAGGATCTCTAACAAAACTGAGGACTTCACAGAACAGCTGTATTTATACTGAGATTGAATTACACAGAGGTGGACTCTACTAATGAGGAGACCACCGAAGGCAATTGGTTCCACAAAATTTTAGTTAGGGGTATCAAAGTAAAGGGGGCTAAATACAAATACGAGCCCCACTTTTCATATTTTTGTAAAAAAATAAATAAATTTGAAAACCATTTATCTGATATCTTTTGGCCACATAACAGTTTGCTGGACAGTTCCGGCATCCTGGATTCAACACCTACCTGAGTGGAGTTTGGACATTCTTTCCAGAAGATAGGCAAGAGGTTCCACCTACCTTGTTATCAATGAATATAGGAAATCCTCACGAGTTTAAAAAAAAATTGTTCAAGTTTGAACATTATCATATTGATTGACCATTTTGCCTGCAGGTGCTCAACTACAATTTATTTTTCGGGTGTACAAAATTTTGTCTTTTTTATAAACCAGCAACATTTTTAGACCGATTTTGCCAGTTTATTCAAGCCCAACTGAATTGTCGGTTTGAACCTATATTGTTATGATGTAGGAATATATTTTGCAGATATAAAGCAGAACAAAACCCTCCTATCCTTTTTAGCCAATGAAGCTGCCATCTTGGCCTCGGTTTGACCTGCACCTGCCATAGTGCTGCACATATGATCAGTTATAAAACCAGCCATTTCATGGCGTGACAGTTTGGTTGAGAGCACAACCAAATGTGAATTACATTCCCAGCATGCCAGGACTGTAACTGTTTTCGTCATAACTGTGATCACATGTGCGACACCATGGTAGTTGCAGAATAGAGGCCAAGGCCCCTTTCACAATGACGGACTGATCGGGTCTGCCCGTCAGTTTCTCAGGTGGACCGTTCATTGCTCTCTATGGAGCTGCAGATGTCAACGGAAATGTGTCCATTGACAGCCACAGACAACTGATCCTATCCGATAAAAACAGACAGATGGGGGATCTGTTTCCAATCTGGCGGATCAGATCGGATGGAAACGGACAGGCGGTCACCCGCCTGCTCAGCAGGGATCAACATAGAAAAGCATGTCCCCTGCCAGAATGCTGCAGAGAATGACCTTTGCTCTTTCTGAGCAAGTAAAACGAAAGGCCATAGGAAGTGGTGAGGGGTTCTTTCCGTATCCATGTCACTGCCTGCTTTATTTGGATTCTTTCTACTTGCGCTCCGATGGCAACATCCTCTCAGGATCCAGTAGACATTTCTGTGGCAGGAACATCACTGTCTTAGGGGGGGGGGGGAAGGGAACAGTTGGGGACCACTCAGCATGGGCACATCTATATTGCTTAATTGGCCACCCCCAGCACCCAGACATGGCAGTTCACCTTTCTAACCAAGTTTCATGGTGCATCCATCTTTACGGTGTAACAAAACATGGTCACAGGCTGCAGCCACCTAACTCCCAATTCACACTCCACCCTTACCCCACTACTGTACTGAATCCGGTGGGGTACAAGGTTGTAGCAGACTCTCAACACTTATCTAGGCTAGGCAGCTACAAACCTCTTGTATGATATTGGCAGCAGAGGAGCTAATGTAAATAGGAAGTCTGTAGCTTAAAAATATTGCCAAAAAATTTACTGACCATAAAATCCAATGAGGGACACAGAAGATCAGACACTTTCAGGTTATACTGCCACCTGCAGAAGGATTGGATACTGAAAACAAAAAAACTGTAGGCCAGCCCATGATAACCCCTCTACTTTCTGCATGCCTGAGTTTTTTTTATCCTATGAGGGTGAATGCGATTTCTTCAGCTTTGCCAACTCCATGTAAGGTGCTTTCCAGGTCCATTCAGCTAACAAGCAGGAACAAGGAGCATGCAACACCCCAGCCAGCGGATGATGCCAGCGCTCGGAGTGTTTCTCAGCTCCAGAGCCATTGGCCTTTCCTCTGCGCTTACCCCGTCTCTGAAGACTCACTACATGCATTGGACTGAATACCAAGAGCCATCTCATTTATTTTGGTGGCTGGGTGTTTAACCACTTAAGCCCCGGACCATTTGGTAGCTAAAGGACCAGAGGTGAATTCAGAATTTTGCACTGCGCTGCTTTATTTTTTTTTTTTTTTTTAATCTTTATTTTATTTGAGATAAAATGCGTTATACAAAGTACACATATCATAACCTTTTTAAATCTAACATATCTCCTATTTATATTTTTCCCACGCCCTACCCACCCACCCCCCGCCCCCAAGGTCCGCCCTTTTCGCCATCTTAAGTTATCTCAAAAAAAAATTTTTTTTTTTTCCGTTTCTGTCATTCCTATTACATATTTCTCTGAACACTTAAACTCACTCCATTTCCGCCAGGTACTTCTATGTCTACTTTCCATTCCCTGCTCTCTGCTGCTCAGGTACTCCATCTCATGCACGTAGTCTACTCTCTGTATCCATTCTTTTATGGATGGGCTCTCCACTTGCAACCATTTTTTGGGAATCAAGGCCTTTGCAGCATTGAGTAGGGAAGGGACTAATGTTTCTTTATATTGTTTTTTGGTTTTATTTGTCCCATGGAACAGAACATTCCAGGCATTTTGGGGTATCTTTTCCCCAGTGATTTCATTTATATACTCCAATATAATATGCCAATATTCTTTTATTTTTTGACACTCCCACCAAATATGCATTGTTGTTCCCCTTTGCCCACATTCCCTCCAACACTGTGATGATCTACCTGGCTGAAATTGATTGATTCTCACCGGGGTTAGATGCCACCTCACCAAACTCTTATAGTTCGCTTCTACCGTTACAATATCTGTCGCATAGTCATGTACTGCTCCAATCATTTGTTTTTCATCTAGTTTTATCCCAAGGTCTTGTTCCCATTTTCCTATAAAGGGGAGGGCCCCGGTTCCTTCTAAATCTGTTAATATGTTATACATTTGAGATATTCCATTTTTCGTAGGTGTTTTAATATTGCAAAGCTTTTCGATTGGGTTCAGTGTCTTCTCCTCTCTAACTGGTTTGGGAATTGTGCTTACAAAATGTTTAAGTTGTGTGTATACCCATTCACTTAAAAACTGCCACCCATATGTTGTGATTAGTTCTGTTCTCGCCCTTATTTTCCCTTGTATCATTATGTCTTTTATTTGTGCATCCCCTAAGTACCTCCCCATCTGAGTCCCGTTTCCTGGAACAAAAAAATTTGTTCCTGCCAACGGAATCAGTGGGGAGTTATACTCCCATTTTTCTCTTCTATATATTTTGTCCCATTCTTTAAATACTATTTTTGTTAAACCATGTATTTGTGAACTGTGTGTCCTATACTTCGGTGGAATCCATATTTCTTTCCCTAATGGTGCTGTGTATAGATTATTCTCCATGTTTACCCACCTCTTATTTGTGCTGATGTTTGCCCATTCTATTAACCTAGCCAATATTACCGCCGTATAGTATCTTTTAATATCGGGGGCAGTCAATCCTCCTTTATTTTTTTTCCTTGACAAGAGCGTATAACCCACTCTGGCTTTTCTATTTTGCCAGATAAACTTTAAAATTATACTTTTTATTACTCTAAAAAAACACTGGGGTATCTCTATCGGAAGCATTTGAAATTTATATAAAATTTTTGGTAAAATCACCATTTTCAGTAGATTTATCCTCCCTATCCAGGAGATTGGACTCCTCGATAGCTTTTTTAATTCTGTTTTTACTTCATTTAGCAATGGGATATAATTAGCACCATATATTTTTTCCAGTGTCGGCGTTATTCTAACCCCCAAGTAGGTCAGTGCTTCTGTTTCCCAAGAAAAAGGGAATTCTTGCTGCAACGCTATTACTTCTTGTTTCCCTATTCCTAGATTTAATATTACAGTTTTTGTTGGATTAATCTTGAAGTTTGTAAGCTCCCCATATTTTTTTATTTCCTTTATAACGTTTGGCAATGATATTCTTGGGTTTGTTATATATAGAAGTATGTCGTCCGCGTATGCTGCTATCTTATGTTCTTCTTCCCCCACTCTGACCCCTCCTATGTCTACATTTTTCCTTATTTTCTCCAACAAGGGCTCCAGTGCCATTACGTACAGGAGGGGTGAGAGCGGGCATCCTTGTCTTGTTCCATTGAACATCGCTGCTTTAACTGTAAATTGTGCGGACATGCAATGTTGTACCCAAACAAAATTTGCATCCTTTTCTTCCCACAAATAGAGCTTTCTTCTAATGGTATTTGATTGCCTCTGCGATTTTTATTTTTTGCGATATAAACAGAAAAAGACCGAAAATTTTGAAAAAAAAATGATATTTTCTACTTTTTGTTATAAGAAAAATCGAATAAACTCAATTTTAGTCATACATTTAGGCCAAAATGTATTCAGCCACATGTTTTTAGTAAAAAAAAATGTCAATAAGCGTATATTTATTGGTTTGCGCAAAAGTTATAGAGTTTACATACTAGGGTACATTTTCTGAAATTTACACAGCTTTAAATTTATGACTGCCCATCTCATTTCTTGAGGTGCTAAAATGACAGGGCAGTACAAACCCCCCCCCCCCAAATGACCCCATTTTGGAAAGTAGACACCCCAAGGAAATTGCTGAGAGGCAGGTTGAACCCATTGAATTTTTCTTTCTCGTACATCACGGGACACAGAGCGACATAGTCATTACTAATGGGTTATATAGTTACCGTCAGGTGCTGGCACTGGCAACTTCCAAAACCGGAAGTACCCTCCCCTATATAAGCCCCTCCCATCCGGGAGCACCTCAGTTTTTTGCCAGTGTCTAAGGTGTTGGCCAAGAAGAAACATGTGTTTTTCACTGAGCTTGCGTACAGGTTCTTTTGGGCCTCAGTAAGCTATTCCGGATCCAACCAAAAAAGCTTCATAGCTAAACGGTCGGTACCCGGGCCTTGCAGAGAAGAGCAAGGTTCTGCCTGTAATGTTTCTCTTAGGAGAGCTGGACCCTGGGATCCAGAGCTCTGGTCATACCCACGACCAAGATGTTTTCTGTGCAGGGTGCTATACAGGTCCAGGGGAGTGGAATCCTTGGGAACCCGGTCCCTGAAGGTTTGATTACAATGCCTGCCGTGATAGGTGAAGTTTGGACTTTTGTGGACCAAACAAAGTCCTGCGGCGGGGAACAGGTAAGTGGGGGCCCCCAGGAACTTGGTTCTATTGGGGGACGCCCAAGCCTAATTTGTCTTTCTGTCTGTTACCTAACGGTATTCCCGCTAATATCTGTGCATGCCTGTAACTACTAAAAAAAAAAAAAAAAAAAAAAATGTAATAATTTTTAATGGTGGTCAAGAAAAAAAAAAAAAAAAAAGAATGTTTTTTTATATATGTTTAGTATATTAAACTGCGGTACCTGTGTTTGTCCACTAGAGGCCGCTGTGGAATGTTTTTCTTGTCATATGGACTAGTTTCTTCTCAGAGAGCAAAGTCCAGGCAGCTGGTGAGTTCTCCTACAGGAAACTGTTTCCTCTGCCATGTTGCAGTGTTCGTCTATCCCCCGGCCTGCGGCAAAGGGGGCCCTGGCTCCTGTCCCTGGTTTCCATGTTTGAAAATTAGCGCCGAGGCGCACGTGGCCGCGCGCGTGCCTCTATATATAGAGGTGGCCGGGAAAAGGGGCGGGGCCTGGGGGATGACGCTCTGTGCGCGCCGCAGCGCTTCTGCGCATGTGCGGGCGTCCCAGCAGGTTTTTAAAAAGCCACATTATTGCAGTAAGCTGGCTATGAAGTACAGAGACAGAGCTGGCAACATTTAAAGGCATACAGCAAGCGGTTGATACAGGCATCCCCTAGAAAGGCACATTAGTAGACACCAACTGTGATATAGCAGCAATTGTGCTAGACTATTCTCAGTAAAAGTGGTGTATTACGGCTGGAATACCTCAGCTTTAGGCTTAGGAATATGCCGTCCAGAAGCTCCGGAACTGAATCTTCCAGGAAGCGAAGGGGGTCTCATCGGGCTCGGAGGATCTTGGGCATACTCCTGCTGCACCAGTCTCCCCTGAAGTTCAGAGGTAAGTGACCGTAGAGACACCGCAGGGTACTTGGTACTGTGGCTGTCCTCAGTTCACCTGCTCCTGTGTATGTAACAGAGGAGGTTTTTTCCTCAGCTCTGGGAGGATTAGAGAGAGATTGTCAACATTTATCGCTGCCTCCCTGTCAGGGAAAGCACGCCCGATCTCCGTCTCCTCCTTCAGAGTGCCTGTTAGCAGAGCAACAGTCCCATACAGGGATCGACCTGCCTGAAGGGGATCAGGATGAGGTTGATTCTGTTATAGAGGAATCAACAGTGGGGGAACCTTTTCTCAGCATCTTAAGCTGAAAGATTATGGGTTCAGTCTCTGACTAACATGGTCCGATCAGCATTTAAAAATGCACCTTGCGGAACCATCAACCACTACTGTATCCTCGTTGGGGTCGCTAGAAGCCCCCAGACTGTTTGTTCTTTTCCACTTCACCCTTTACTGAAAGGGCTCATTTACCAGGATTGGGAACGTCCTGAGAAAATATTTATTCCCCCAAGAGATTTCCGGTGGTCTATCCCATGGAGGATAAGTTCATCAAAAAAAAAAAAAAAAAAATGGAAGGTCCCTACAGTGGACGCAGCCATCTCTTGTATGTATAAATCACTGACATGTCCAGTGGATAATGTCCAAATGTTCAAGAACCCAATAGATAAAAGATTGGAGTCCTTATGAAAATCTGCTTGGTGATACAACCAGCAGTAGCAGCTATTGGGGTCTGCTAAGCAGTGAAGGATCAGTTGAAACAGGTCTTGAGGGACTTGACAGATCAGCAGGCTTTGCCCTAGCTGATCTACCTAGAGCCTTAGGCTTTGCGGTTGACGCCATAGAGGATTCAGTCCATCAGGCCTCCCGCCTTACGCTGTCTATAGTACATATGCGTAGGCTCCTATGGCTCAAAAACTGGTCTGCTGAAGCTCCCTGTAAAGAATGGCTGGTTAGCGTCCCATTTCATGGTGAACGCTTATTCAGGGAAAACCTGGACAAATATATCCAGAAAATTTCCAGCGGTAAAAATACGCTCTTGCCGGATTAAAAGCAGAGTTAGATGTCCCTCTTTAAGAGGCCTGCTTCTCCAGTCCCTGGGGCATCGGCTGTGTAACAGTTCCGACGGCCTCCTCGGTCAAATCCCGGGGGTAAAAAACAGGGACAGTAGCAGGGTAATGAGAAACCCTGGGTCAGGGGAGGTACAAAACCTCCCCCAAAGTTCCAGTTGTTCGCAAGAGACCTGGCGGGACACGATCAAGACAGATAGGTGCTCTCCGCAGTAGGTTTGGGATACAGTTTGGAGTTAAAAGACTCTCCTCCTTCCCATTTTTGAGGTCAAACGTGCCAAGGGATCCCCGGAAGAGAGAGTCCCTCCTGTTGGCACTAGAACAACTATTGCTCCAAGGAGTAATTATGGAGGTTCCCCTGGAAGAATGAGGGTTCGGGTTTTACTCAAACCTCTTTACAGTCCCGAAGCAAACGCGGACGGGAGGCCCATATTAATTCTAAAAGGGCTATACAAATTCCTGTATATCAGGACTTTCCGATGGAGTCGATCCGATCGGTGGCCACTGCCCTACAAGGGGAGAATTGGTTAGCCACGATCGACATCAAAGATGCTTATTTGCACATTCCCATCTTTCCAGTCCACCAAAAATTTCTACGCTTTGCAGTAGAAGGGCGCCATTTTCAGTTCAGAGCCTTACCCTTCGGTTTGGCCACAGCACCACGAGTGTTTACAAAAATTCTGGCCCTTTATTGGCCAATCTAAGAACACAAGGTGTAATGATAATGGCATATCTGGATGACTTGTTGCTGATAGACCACTCAGTGAAAAAACTAGACGTGGTCGTTCACAAGACGATCAAGTATCTGGAATCTCACGTTTGGATTATCAACCGAGACAAGTCAGCCCTAAAAACCAGTCAAAAGTCTGGAATACTTGGGGCTAAGGTTGGATTCAGGCCAGAGAAAAATATTCTTGCCTCGAGGAAAGGTGTTGTCTTTGAAAGATTTGATCCACTTAGTGGGTACAAAAAAGACAGCCGTCCATACGCCTGTATATGAGGCTGCTGGGAAAAATGGTGGCATCATTCGAAGCAGTACCCTACGGTCAATTCCATTCAAGGAATTTGCAAGGGGCCATACTGTCAGCCTGGAACAAAAAAGTTCAGGCCCTAGACTTACAATGTCCTTGTCCCCTTCCGTTCGCAAGAGCCTCCGTTGGTGGTTGGTTCCCCAGAATCTGGAAAAAAGGAAATCCTTCAGTCCGATTTCTTGGAAGGTGGTCACTACAGATGCCAGCCTTTTAGGCTGGGGAGCAGTACTGGAGCAATGGTCTCTCCAGGGCAGATGGTCGGATGCGGAAAAGGCCCTGCCCATCAATCTCTTAGAGATACGAGCAGCCCGGTATGCCCTAGTAGCATGGACATCCAAACTCCAAGGGTCCCCTGTCAGAGTTCAGTCAGACAATGCCACAGCAGTGGCATATATCAATCGTCAGGGGGGCACCAGGAGTCGTGCAGCCCAAAGGGGAAGTAAATTACATCCTGAGATGGGCAGAAAGATATGTCCCAGCCATATCTGCGGTATTCATTCCAGGGGTGGAGAATTGGAAGGCGGACTTTCTAAGTCGCCAACAATTATGCCCAGGGGAATGGTCCCTTCATCCCGAGGTTTTCCGGACAATATGTCAGCGGTGGGGAACACCGGATGTAGATCTGCTAGCATCCAGGTTCAACACGAAAGTGGACAGGTTTGTCTCTTGGACAAGGGATCCCCTAGCGTGCGGCTCGGATGCCCTAGTGTTCCCTTGGGATCAGTTCAAGCTGATATATGCATTCCCACCGCCACAATTGTTACCTCGATTACTCCGCAGAATCAGGGTAGAAAAGAAACCAGTGATTCTGGTGGCTCCAGCGTGGCCCCGAAGAGCATGGTACGCGGAGATTGTAAAAATGTCTGTGGGGAGTCCTTGGACCCTCCCACATCGTCCGGACCTGCTTTCGCAGGGACCGATATACCACCCTTCCTTACCAGCCCTAGGTTTGACGGCCTGGCTATTGAAGCCCACATTCTAAAAAGGAGAGGGCTCTCTAATGCTGTGGTGTCTACCATGATCAATGCCAGGAAACCGGTATCCAGGCAGATCTACTATAGAATCTGGAAGGCGTACATCGCCTGGTGTGAGGCCAGGAAATGGCATCCACGTAAATACGTAATAGGTAGAATTCTGGACTTCCTACAATGGGCTGTAGATAGGAAGCTTGCCTTGAGTACTATCAAAGGTCAGATTTCGGCCTTGTCAATATTTTTTCAAAGGCCCTTGGCTTCGCATTCACTAGTCAAAGCCTTTATACAAGGAGTGATGCGTATTAGTCCTCCGGTTAATATTCCCATATGTCCATGGGATCTAAACTTGGTTCTGTCGGTTCTACAGAAACAACCATTTGAACCATTACAGCATATTTCCTTAGTGCTTCTCACCAGGAAATTGATTTTTCTAGTAGCCATTTGTTCGGCTAAAAGAGTATCGGAATTAGCAGCTATGTCCTGTAAGGAGCCATATCTGGTTATCCATAAGGACAGAGTAGTGTTACGTCCTCATCCAGCCTTTCTTCCTAAGGTGGTATCGAGTTTTCATTTGAACCAAGATGTGGTTCTTCCTTTTTTTCCCCAAACCTACTTCGGTAGAGGAAAAGTTATTGCGTTCTTTGGATGTAGTAAGAGCAGTTAAAGCTTATCTAAAAGCCACTGCTCAGATTCGCAGAACGGATACTTTGTTTATTCTGCCGGAAGGCCCCAGAAAGGGTCAGGCAGCGTCAAAATCTACTTTAGCCAAGTGGATTCGACAGGTCATAATACAAGCCTATAGCTTGAGAAGTAGACCGCCTCCGTTCAAAGTTAGGGCGCACTCCACGAGAGCAGTTGGAACTTCATGGGCAGTGCATCACCAGGCCTCCCTGGCTCAAGTCTGTAAGGCCGCAACATGGTCTTCAGTACACACGTTTACTAGGTTCTACCAGGTGGACGTTAGAAGTCAGGAGGATGTCGCCTTTGGGCGCAGTGTGTTGCAGGCCGCAAAAGATCCTCATGTCTGATAGCGCTCAGCTTATATATGGTGTATCCCCCCCCTCATTTGGCATTGCTTTAGGACATCCCATTAGTAATGACTATGTCGCTCTGTGTCCCGTGATGTACGAGAAAGAAAATAGGATTTTTATAACAGCTTACCTGTAAAATCCTTTTCTTGGAGTACATCACGGGACACAGAGCTCCCGCCCCTCTTTGGGGACACTTATTGCTTTGCTACAAAACTGAGGTGCTCCCGGATGGGAGGGGCTTATATAGGGGAGGGTACTTCCGGTTTTGGAAGTTGCCAGTGCCAGCACCTGACGGTAACTATATAACCCATTAGTAATGACTATGTCGCTCTGTGTCCCGTGATGTACTCCAAGAAAAGGATTTTACAGGTAAGCTGTTATAAAAATCCTATTTTTTTTTTTTGTCCCAAGTGATTGAATAATGACAAAAAAAAAAAAAATTACAAAAAGTTGTCACTAAATGATATATTGCTCACACATGCCATGGTTATATGTGGAATTGCACCCCAAAATACATTTTGCTGCTTCTCCTGAGTACGGGGATACCACATGTGTGGGACTTTTTGGGAGCCTAGCCGCGTACGGGACCCAGGAAACCAAGCACCGCCTTCAGGATTTCTAAGGGCGCAAATTTTTGATTTCACTCCTCACTACCTATCACAGTTTCGAAGGCCATAAAATGCCAAAATAGCACAAAACCCCCCTAAATGACCCCATTTTAGAAAGTAGACACCCCAAGGAAATTGCTGAGAGGCCTGTTGAGCCCATTGAATATATTTTTTTTTTGTCCCAAGTGATTGAATAATTACAAAAAAAATAAATTACAAAAAGTTGTCACTAAATGATATATTGCTCACACATGCCATGGTTATATGTGGAATTGCACCCCATAATACATTTTGCTGCTTCTCCTGAGTACGGGGATACCACATGTGTGGGACTTTTTGGGAGCCTAGCCGTGTACGGGACCCCGAAAACCAAGCACCGCCTTCAGGATTTCTAGGCACAAATTTTTGATTTCACTCCTCACTACCTATCACAGTTTCAAAGGCCATAAAATGCCAAAATAGCACAAAAACCCCCCAAATGACCCCATTTTGGAATATAGACACCCCAAGCTATTTGCTGAGAGGCATGGCAAGTATTTTACAGCTCTCATTTGTTTTTGAAAATGAAGAAAGAAAATATATATATATATTTTTTTTTTCAATTTTCAAAACTTTGTGACAAAAAGCGAGATCTGCAAAATACTCACAATACCTCTCAGCAAATAGCTTGGGGTGTCTACTTTCCAAAATTGGGTCATTTGGGGGGGGGTTTTGTGCCATCTGGGCATTCCATGGCCTCCGAAACTGTGATAGGCAGTGAGAAGTGAAATCAAAAATTTACACCCTTAGAAAGCCTGAAGGCGGTGCTTGGTTTTTGGGGTCCCGTACGCGGCTAGGCTCCCAAAAAGTCTCACACATGTGGTATCCCCGTACTCAGGAGAAGCAACAGAATGTATTTTGGGGTGTAATTCCACATATGCCCATGGCATGTTTGAGAAATATATCATTTAGTGACAACTTTGTGCAAAAAAAAACAAAAAACAAATTGTCGTTTTTCCGCAACTTGTGTCAACATATAAAATATTCCATGGACTCGACATGCCTCTCAGTATATAGCTTGGGGTGTCTACTTTCCAACATGGGGTCATTTGGGGGGGTTTTGAACTGTTCTGGCATTTTATACACAACATTAGGAAGCTTACATCCACTCTAACTACTTGAAGACAAAGCCCTTTTTGACACTTTTTGTTTACATGAAAACATTTTTTTTTTGCAAGAAAATTATGTTGAACCCCCAAACATTATATATATTTTTAAAGCAAAGGCCCTACAGATTAAAATGGTGGGTGTTGCATTTTTTTTTCTACACAGTATTTGCGCAGCGATTTTTCAAACGCATTTTTTGGCTTAAAAAATAACTTTTTTTTTATTTTAATGCACTAAAACACACTATATTGCCCAAATGTTTGATGAAATAAAAAAGATGATCTTAGGCCGAGTACATAGATACCAAACATGACATGCTTTAAAATTTCGCACAAACGCGCATTGGCGACAAACTACATACATTTTTAAAAGCCTTTACAGGTTACCCCAGTAGATTTACAGAGGAGGTCTACTGCTAAAATGACTGCCCTCGATCTGACCTTCGTGGTGATACCTCACATGCATGGTGCAATTGCTGTTTACATATGACGCCAGACCGACGCTTGCGTTCGCCATTGGGCAAGAGCAGGGCAGGACAGGGGTGCTTTTTTTTTTTTTATTAATTTTGCTTTTTTATTTTTAAATTGTTCCTTCCAAGTATTTTTTTTTTTATCATTTTTATTGTTATCTCAGGGAATGTAAATATCCCCTATGATAGCAATAGGTAGTGACAGGTACTCTTTTTTTGAAAAAACTGGGGTCTTCTAGACCCTAGATTTTTCCTCTGCCCTCAAAGCATCTGACCACACCAAGATCGGTGTGATAAAATGCTTTCCCAATGGCGCTTTTTATATCCGGGGGGGGGGGGGGCATTCCCTCCCACTGCTTGTAAAAGCAGTCCAGAGGCTAATTAGCCGCTAGGATTGCTTTTACATGAAAGCCGGCCGCAGGCTGAAAAGAATGATACCAAGATGATACCTAAACCCGCAGGTTTAAAAAGAGATTGATCGGTGGGTATGCCCACCATTAGAATACCGCCCTTCATCCACCCACTTCCAATGATGGGCATACACGCACCATTTATATATGCCGAAGCATGGGGGCATCCTCCCGCAAAAAAGTTATGCCGCGTACACATGGTCAGACTTTTCCACGGGCAAGCCTCAGTCGGAATTTCGACCGTATGTACGCGGCATTAGGAGCAAAATCACTCCTCCGCCCCTGCTGCCCCAATGCTTCGGCCTATTTGCTTTTTTTTTTTAACTGTGGTGGTGAAATCACCTCCTACAGCACTGGAGTCGCAGGGATCAGACCTGTCTCTGCGAACGCTGCAGTTATGTGTGTTTTTGTTTTGTAAGTGACAGTGATCGATCGATACTGCACTTGGGTGGCCTGGGCTGGACGGAGGGGCAAAACGCAGGTGCTAGCAGGTATCTGGGCTGATCCCGCTAACACTGCGTTTTTGGGAACCCTAAACTGCTGGGGACGCTAGTATAGATCTGATCAGATCAGATATTGATCTGTTCAGATACTATACCACTGAGGGGGGTGTATGCTTCACGCGTGGGTGTTAGCGTTACTGGCACTAACCTGATGCTGCCTGGGGTGTGACGCAGACCCTATCTGAAGCTAAAACCTAATTGATATCACCCGCCGGGCGATCAGGGGGTTAAACCTTTATTGGGTTATATACGGCAGGTGCCCTGACACTATAAAAAGCAAACTAACTAACCAGCGTCACCCGTAACACTTATATGGTGATCACTGGTGAAAGGGTTAACTAGGGGCAATCAGGGGGTTAAAACCTTTATAAGATAATATATGGGGGTACCTGACGCTATAAAAACCTGCGGCGAACCTAAAAAAAATTACTGGCTACCGATCTGCATCACCGACACTAAGACAGCGATCAGAAAAACGATCGCTTAGCGACAGTGGTGATAGGGGATGAAAGGGTTACCTGGGGGGCGATCAAGGGGGTTAAACCTTTACTAGATAATATATTGGGGTACCTGACGCTATAAAAACATGCGGCGAACCTAAAAAAAATTACTGGCTACCGATCTGCATTACCGACACTAAGACAGCGTTTAGAAAAACGATCGCTTAGCGACAGTGGTGATAGGGGGTGAAAGGGTTACCTGGGGGGCGATCAAGGGGGTTAAACCTTTATTAGATAATATATTGGGGTACCTGACGCTATAAAAACCTGCGGCGAACCTAAAAAAAATTACCGGCTACCGATCTGCATCACCGACACTAAGACAGCGATCAAAAAAATGATCGCTTAGCGACAGTGGTGATAGGGGGTGAAAGGGTTATCTGGGGGGTGATCAGGGGGTTAAACCATTATTAGGGGGGGTTAGGGGGCTGCACTGGACCTAAAACTGAATGTACGGACACTTTTACAGTCACAAATGTCACCGATTGCAGTGATCAGTAAATAAATGGTCACTGCAATCAGTGACACTGTGACTGGGGGTGTCTGGGGGGGGGGGCGATTTATGTCCCTATGTGTCCTGGTGTCAGTGTAGTGTTGTGTGCACTGACCTGATGTCTTCTCTTGTACGGCGCTCGGTATATGTGAGCGCCGCACCAGAGATGACATCACTTCCTCCTGCTTCCTCTGCCTGACACAGACAGAGGAGGCATTTCTATTCGCCGGGAGCGATCGCGAGGGGGTGGCCGGAAACGAATGGCTGCCCCCTCATCCCGGAACGCTCCCGGACACTTAGCCACCGCTCACTGTATAGGAGGGGGGTCCGATTGGACCCCCCAACTATACAAGGGCAATCACGTACACTCTACGTGATTGTGCCTGTCGGTGCCATTCTGCCGACGTATATATACAGTGAGCGGTCGTTAAGTGGTTAAACAATTCCTGCTTTCCATCACAGAAGGAGTTTACATTGAGGGTCTGAGCGCTGGCATCAACCACTGGCTGGGGTGTTGAATGCTCCTTTTTTTCCCTTCCTTCATTCAGCATTGAGGAAGCATCTCCCTGTTGCTGCTCTAGCTTTGAAGATTTACTTGGATCTGTGGTCCATTCCCACTATCTGCCTCCAGCCAGCCAACCCAGACCTGCTACAAGCTGTTGGGGTTCAATGAGTACCTGGGACCATGCCTCTTTCCTTGAACCTCACCACCACAGTTGGAGACCACCTGGCGTGGGTACATCTATATTGCTGGACTGGCAGTTCACCTTTCTGACCAAGTTTCATGTTGCACCTATCTTTAGGGTATGATAAAACATCAAAACATGGCCACAATCTGCAGCCACCTACGCCCAATTCACACTCCCCCCTTACTGTACTGATGAATCAGGGGGGTGCTTCTCCTGACATAATTGAAATTCTGCATGGCTCTGCACAATCCTTTCACAGAGATCTGAACTGTGAATAGAGAGTCCCATTTGTCATCACAGCAAAAGAGAACAAGTGTGGTGGCATCAGTGCGCTCGCAATCCATTGATCCTTCCTCCATACCTGAAGGTCCTCAGTACAGACCTGGAGCTGTAGGAATAGTCTGCAGGAACCTGTGCATTGCACCCACAATCCACTGATCACGATTGCAATGCTTTGTAGTACGAAATTCATAGATGCTTATTTCTGTTTATTGTCGGGGCATTTCCTAAAAAAAATAATTTTTTTTTGCAAAAGATGAACTTTGCCTTTACCAAAACGTTCTACAAAATCTTTTTAACTGGTATAAAAACCAGGCAACATGCTGCAGCAGAATGAAAACCAGTTACTTCACTTGACCTTTATTAAGTTCCATGGCTCGCTAAAATTATATTCCAAGCCCAGAACCTGGCTGGCCGCTTGATGGCGGCTCCACTGTAATTTAATAACCTGTTCATCAAGACCACATCCGTGGCGGCACGCGACGCACAACAGAAAAAGCGCAACAGTCTCATTTTAAACCAACTTAGTGACTTTATTGATGAGCGATAACCTTGTACTCCTAAATATCACTAAACTGTGTACAATTAGGAACTGAACATTATAGGAGAGCGAAGACAGCGAAATTAAAACAAAGCAGACTGGAAGGAGAAAGCGATCGTCTCGTTTGCTCTTTATTTTTTTTTGTCGTTCACTGATCCGGTGTACACAGATGCCTTGGGGGATGGGGGGGGGGGGGGGGGGTTTCTGTGGTGTGGCAGTAAAGTTGCATCACTCATCTATACTAACTTTTTTACTTTCAATGCTTTATTTTTTTGTCTTTTTTAGTCTTTTTTTTGCCTGCGATCAGTTTTAAAGCCTTCGGCTGCTGGAGGTTGCATTCCAATTTAAAAAGACTGCCGCTGTCCAGCAGGGAGGGAGTTAAAACCTATTAATAGTTCCTATGAGGCACCCAGAATCACTGAAAAAGCTTTAGAATTGCATTTTTTTTCGTCTGATCGAGAATTTTTTTTTTTTTATTATTTCTTTTATACGGTTTACCGATTCGGCATTCTAAAAAGCGGTCTCTGTGAAGGATTCATCAGAAGGGGATGGGGGGTCTGCTGGAAGGGGACTTTAGGAATTAACGTGTACAAGATTGAATGCTGGTGCGTTTAGTCTTTGGCGAAGCGTGGAGGGTTGCCCAAAGGCGACACAGCCACTTCTAGCCTAGACGCTAAAAAATAAAAAATAAAGTAAAAATAAAAAATCCATTATCTTTATTAATAAGTATCAGTAGATCTTCTCCGTGGAGTTATCCCAGAACTGGAGCAGCAAATCGCTGAACATTACTCGTCACGGGGTTTGGTGGAGGTGTCCAGCTGTAAGCTGCTGCTTCAAAAATGTATTGAATCGCCCCGGTTAAAACTCATCTTCGGGCTCCGGGAGGGCGATTTGCCCAGCTACCTGGTAGAAGAAGACTGATATAGCAGGGTCCTTTATAGACCCCTCCCTAGATTTACCACGGGGTTTATTAGAGGCTCACCAGTTACTTTTATAAATAGCGGCACTCCGGGGGGAAAGTAAGATTTGAGTACGGTAGAGATAGGTGAACCCATCAGTTTTAAATGCCCTTGTGTTCAGGTTGGAAAGATACTCCTCACTTCCTGTCCAAGTGACAACAGTCATGGATACAGAACAATAAGAGGGAAATAGGAACACAAGCCTGCAATAAAGACCTGACAGACATTCTCTCTCCTCCCCCATTCTATGCAAAGTTTTGCTGAGCTGCAATGAGGCAAAGGAAGTTTGTACGTTAAATATGCTGCTTCTGCTTGGTGTTGCTCAGCGAGGAGCCCAATGACCAGCTCGCAATCATGCCAGCCCCAATCCAACTCTGATATTTTCCCACTCTTATCATTGTCCTCTATTGGATGCAGCGATACCAAGCTAACCAAATGAGCCAAATGGCTGGCCATAGATGGATCGAATCTCGGCCATGTTCAGTAGGGACTGGTCGAGATTCGATCTCTCTATGATTTTTTTTACATGTGTTACGGATGCCGGCTAGCTGTAATCGCCGTATTCTGCCGGCTGGGAAGGATCTCTACCGGCAGAACACAATATAGTGCTGCGGGAGCGATTCCCCCCATCAACACGGACTGTATTGATGGGGGGGAATCAAGCCATTTTTATTCCAAGAAAATTGCATAACCTATGGACTGCTTAGGGCTTTACTCACTTGTGCAGCCAGGACACTTAGCCGCTTAGGGCTGTACACGTGCCGTGCCATTATGTGGTTGCAGGTAAAATGAAACGGCATGCTGCATTTGGAAGTGTTGCCGCTGCGGTTTGCGACCCATACAAGTGTATTGTAAAGAAGGAAGCAACCCCTTAGGCGCCTTTCACACTTGTGCGACTTGTCCTGCGACTGCAAAGTCGCAGGACAAGATGTACCCCATGATTTCCTATGAGTACCATTCATATCTGTGCGACTTCAAGTCGCACCAATTTCAAAGTAGTCCCTGTACTACTTTGGTCCGACTGATGCGAGTTACACAAGCATTCCCTGAAATTGCGGTAAAATCAAGGCAAAGTCGCGGTAGTGTGAAAGGGGCCTTAAAAGCCCTTTAAAGGGCTGCGACACAATATCAAATCTTAATAGAGTGTCGACACTGTCGCACTCTTAAGATTTGTTATTGTGTCGCAGGCCTTTAAAGTCCCATTAAGGGGTTGCTTCTTTCTTTACATTTACCTGGGATGTTGGCCTAACTACCCGATCGACTGCACCTTCAATACATGCAAGTGTATGGGGCCGCCCTGCAAACGTGTGCAACGAAAACGCAATTACGTTGAGGCAGTGCGACATTTATACGGACAGAACAAGGGAGGTCCTCCAGACAGAACTGAGACAGCAATTAAAATGTGTTTTGTAGAAGGTTGGGGGAAGGTTAATGTGTCTGTCCAAGGAATATTCCCTTCTTGTCCTGGTGACGGGTTATAGACCGAACCGGAAGGGAGAGGATATCCCCCCACCATATGGGCGCATTTAAATGAAAGGTCTTCTTTCTTCCCTCATTAACATGCTAAATTTTTAAATAAAACGTTTCCATTTCATACCTCATTTTAGACCCGGTGGTGCCATCACTGGGCCTCTGTATGCAATGTAATTAGATCATGGCTGGTGGGAGGGGCCGGCAGGGTGCTGTACATAGCTTCCTGAAGACATCTCCGCCCCCTGCCTCAGTACTCCTCTCAGTAGCCCTCAGTTCTGATATATAAGTAGTGGGCTGGCTCTTGAGGAGTTATGCAAATATCAAAATGCCTTGTGGGTGTCACCCTGGAGGAGTGGGTGTTTCTAGGCAGGCTGTATTTGCACAGACTGCCCATGTGAGGCTGAGCCTCAGTGATTAAAAGAAATTAAATCCAATAAAAGAAAGGGGTGGGGCCAGGGACAGTCAGGCTGGAGGGGGAAAAGGCCTAGAACAGTGGTCTCCAAACTGCGGCCCAGGGGCCAGTTGTGGTCCTTTGCGTGCCTCGATTTGGCCCATGAGGCATTTTCACCAATTGAGACCAATGACGGGGCACCATCTTCCCTACTGACACAATCAATGGGGCACTAGTCTTCCATTAATATAAATAATGAGGCACTAGTTCTCCCATTAATACCAAATGACAGGGCAATGATGTTGGGGCATTTTCTACTGACCAAAGTCTGGCACCGCCTGAAGGACAGTACACTGGCCCTTTGCTTAGAAACTTTGGAGACTCCTAAACTAGTAGATGCCAGATATCCACCAACTAGCCAATGAGGTGGAGCTCTATCTGACTTGCTGCAGCTTCTAATGCACATTGTGAGAAGCTCACAGTGTGCAGTGAAATCAGAGGAAGCCATTTCAGTCCAGGAGAGGAACCGGTACAACTGTGCAAGACTGAAGCTCAGCTTTAAAACCCGACAGAGGTCCCAACCCTTCCTCACAACCAAAACTAAAACAAAATTATTATTTTTTGCTGGAGATTGGACATAAATTTGTTTTTTTACAAGTCACATCTGTGCTTAAAACATTTTTAAGAAGGAATTTTTACCCTTTGCCACCTCCCCTCATTCAGGAAGGATGCAGCAAAGTGAATCAGATTCAAACATTTCTTATATTCTACTCTAAAAAAAAAAAAAAAATGTTTTCAAGAGGGAGAAACAAAGTCTGAAAGGAAAAGCTTGGAAGAAGCGGAGGAGGAAGATCACTCGAAAAAGAGTAGAGAGAGTTAAAAGGAAGTGAAAATAGAGAGAGGTGATTCGTGTGTCTATGAAGCAGGAGTCTTGCACGCGCGCGCCAGCTCACACAGCGCCAAGCGGAGTTCACAGCAGGTCTACGCGGCGATAATACAGGAGGTAGGCCGTGCGCTCTACAGTCTGTTTCACCACCTGGAACTGGTTTATCACTTTGACAGTCTGGTCATCGATACGCAACCAGCCGTTGAGACCGATCTGGAAGACGTCTGTAGTGTAGTGGCCGCCGGTGGCACTGTTTCCGTGGTGGTACACAACTGGGGGGAAAAACAAAACAAAAAAAACAAAAAAATTGGAGAGGGGTCCACTAATTAAAAAAATTAATAAAACAGTCAAGAGGGTGCGGGCACAACAGAAGGGATACACAGAACATTACAAGCTCAATAGGCCAGTGATGGCGAATCTTGGCACCCCAGATGTTTTGGAACTACATTTCCCATGATGCTCAACTACACTGCAGAGTGCCAGAGCATAATGGGAAATGTATTTCCAAAACATCTGGAGTGCCAAAGTTTGCCATCACTTCAATAGGCACTTGGCTGAAGTGCAGCCATTGTGATCTAGAGCATTTAAGATGCCTTTGAGCCCAACAACTACAATAAAAGAGCTAGATAGAGGCTTAGGTGCATGAATGACCTAATTTCAGTCCCTAAACGTTGTAAACGCACGCACACAGACCAAATGCCTATGGGACGGAAATACACCATAACAAATACAGCAGAACTGAAATGGCATCATCCCCACTAATGATCTGCCCACGCATGGCTGCTTATAGATATGGACACAGAAATTAGGTGACGACCAATTGAAAGATGGGAGAGGATGGGGTTAATGTCCATGGGTAGTGACCACCTCTATGACAGAAGAGGGGGGGGGGGTTATTAGCACTGGAAGCCATTATTGTGCAAGTCCACTGACACCAATGTTGGGGGTTACTACTGATATGAATTGTGGGGGTTATGATTGCATCCACTGACACCAAATGCTGGAGGTTATTACTGTGTCCACCGATATCAATGCTGAGGGCTAGTACTGCGCCCAAATACACAAATGCCAGGGGTCATTACTGTGTTTACTGATATCTATGCTGGGGGTTGTTACTGCATCCACAAACACCAATGTTTGAGGGTCTCCTGTCATCAATGCTGGGGGGGTGTTTACTACATCTCCTGACACACACACACACACACACACACACACACATATCAATGCTGGGGGGGGGGGGGGGGTTTATTATTGCATCCACTGATATCAATGCTGGGGGGTTATTATTGCATCCACTGATATCAATGCTGGGGGGTTTTACTGCGTCCACTAAACACCAATGTTGGAGGTTATTACTAAGTCCACCGATGCCAATGCTGTGCGTTATTGCATTCTAGCTTCTTTAGTGTGTATTGCGATATGCTGCAAGATCAAAATTTTTGGACCTCGAGGTGTGAAAAATGTGCTGCTATTGTTGTGTGGCCCTCTGGAGGTGTTGGGGGCTGCATTTGAGGCCCTCTATAATTTTCTAGTTAACCACCACTGATCTACAATAGAAAGGTATATAAATACCAATAATAATAATATTCATATTAAAACTGGCCACGTAGACAAATTCTTTTGTCAATAGTAACAAAAATATTCATTTTAAAATGTAAAATGAAAACCCTAAATACGAGGTTCAGTTTAAAAACTGAAGTAATTTATATTCTACCAAAACATTAGCAGCATATATTAAACCCACTGATGACACTTACCTGCAAAGAGCCTGTAGGTCCTTTGGCCTTTAAATATCTTGCCTTTTACTCCAGGAGAAAGCAAATCTACAGAAGTAATGAGACAGAAACAAGTCAGAATTTTCCTTCATGTCGCACAGTTATTTTGAACTTTAACCACTTGCCGTCCGCCAAGAGTACATTTACTGCTGACAGCGAGCGGTACAGCCAGGCACGGCAACGTACGTGTGCATGCGCCCCCTGCCGATGTGCGCTGTGACTGGACACAGCACAAATTTGTCAGCAGGTTACAGCCAGGTGATTTTGGCTGTATACCTGCTGATTGGCTGTGGCCATTCACAACACAAAGTTCTGTGTTTACAAACACAGAAAGGCGATCTGGCTGTTTCTTCTGCCTGAAATCAACTACGAGTTCAGGGAGAAAAGACAGCCAGATCCTGTGAGTAAAAGCAGCTCAAATACACTTGTTAGGCACACAGTTAACCCCTTGATTACCCTTCTGACCACCCGTCACCCATTAGTGTCATTAGTACAGTGACAGTGTACAGTATTATCACTGAATTAGTGTCACTAGCGACATCAGTGTCCCACCCAGCAACTGTCAGGTAGTGCCAGATGTCCCGCCACAGTCACACTAGAAGTCGATGATTAACGCCATTACTAGTATAGCATCTATAGCCATGTAAAAAAACATGGAGGGCCAACACTTATGATCTCCATATGAAAATGCTAGTTGCCTGGCTATTATACTGGTCCAATGACTATGAAACCAAGTCACTGATCTGGAACAAGCATGAGGATTAGGAAAGTGAGATTCTCTTTTTTGATCCTCCCCCCCTTCCTCTCACCTTTACTAATTTCCAGATCCACGGGGTATTCAATATTCTTCACCAGCTTCTGGCAGCCGCCAGTCTTCTCAAACACAAAGCGCTTGAGGTGCAGAACGAGTACAGGAGGCAGCTCCTCCAGAGTCACCCGCCGGCTGATTTCCACCTGGAGGAAAAAGAAGAGGAGTTAGAACGAGGACAAGACAAGCTATTTCTTGGCAAGTCTGAACAGCCAGGTGCAGGCAGAGAATAAGAGAGGTCCTGCTTGGGGTTAACCCCAAGCGCTATTCGGGCCCAGAATTCTGCATACAAACGCGGGCTTGATTCAGGGTAATGCTTATTATCCTGGGCGTGGGGTCAGCAGACTCGTAGCAGGGGTAGGCAACCTTGGCACATCATAAGTGGTGCAACTACAAATCCCATGAGGCACTGCAAGACTGATAGTCACAGGCATGACTGCCAAAAGTGCAATGGGATTTGTAGTTTCACTGCAGCTGGAGTTCGGAGGTTGCCTACCCCTCCTCTTCGCTCCCCCCCACCCCCAGCTACTGTGGAACTTCACTCTCTCAATCAATTTATTTTATTGTTTTAATCCTCATGCTGCTAGCATTTGTAAATAGATAGGAAAGTAGATTATATTTACTTGTTTTAAACTTTTTTTTTTTTTTTACATTTCTTTAGTTACTTCCTGGCTTCTTGCCTAGGCAAATGATGTCATACATCCCAGGAGGAGAGAAGGGGTTTGCTCAGCTAAGCCCACTTTCTTGCTTGCCTTGCGTCAGATTAGACGACCCGTTAGAATGTGTAACGGAAGTGACGTTTCGTCGCCGCCATCTTGCTACACCCCGCACTCCTCCACAGTAAGGATAGAGAGAGAAGGGGGAAAACGGACATCTTGTTACACCCACCGGAGTTTAAATCTTTCACTTTTTTATAACAGTAAACTGAGTTTATATAGTAAAATACAGTACTTAGAATTCCATGTAAATGTTTAGATGTTGAATTTTAAAAGCAGCAAACTTCTGTCCGATTAGCTAACCTGAGATGAACAGGCTTGCCGCTGCTTTTAAAATTCAACATCTAAACAGTCAGACGGAGTTTTAAGTCCTGTATTTCACTATATAACCTCAGTTTACTGTTATAAATAAGTGTAAAATGCAAAACTCTGGTGGGTGTAACAAGATGTCCGCTTGCCCCCTTCTCAGTGTATCCTTACTGTGGAGGAGTGCGGGGTGTAGCAAGATGGCGGCAACGAAACGTCACTTCCGTTACACATTCTGACGGGTCGCCTAATCTGACGAAACACCTGCATGCTTGAGCTGAAGGCAGATGGATTCCAGGAAGCGAATGCAACATTAATCTTTTGCCCTTACTCAAGATGGCCACGGCCAAAAACACTGAGGGTTTTTTTTCAAAGTGATTTCTCAACAAAATAAAGCATAGAGATATTGATGGATGGATTGGGAGGGGGGTTGCTTTGAATATTAAAAATGTATTTGTGGTGCTCAGATGCAGCGAAGATCTGCTTTAAAATGTTACATAAAAGGGAGGGGAGGAGCTGGGCTAGCACAGCCAGACACACTCAAAAGAGTACAGGGCTATACACCATAGCAGAGCAAAGGGCTGTGCTAGGGAATTGATTCTTCCTAAATAGTCTATACATCCATCTCGCTGCCTCCTCTCTGGGGCTGTCCGCTGCAAGCTCACCACTCCGAGGGCCAGCGTAGGCCAACTCTGTGGTGTTGTGTTCTGTCCCTCAGCTAGGGAAAAGATCATGCACTTTTTTCATATATTAGGGTGTGCTTGGAGCTTATTTAAAACAAATGGGCAGCCTTCAAATGTGCATGGGCCCCAAGAAGGGGTTTCCCCATCAATTATGGAAAGATTTTCAGCCACTTCCTTGGGACAGGAAGTGAAGGGAAGCCACCAAATGGGATACCGACGGTACAATGACACCCATCAACGCATTATGATATTTGCATCATCCTCCTAAGAACCATCACACTGCCTTATTTAGAGCTGTGGGCTCTTGAAAGGTGGTGTTTTATGCAGATCATAGAGGATTCGATTCTCAGCTGGTTCAGGCCAAGATTCGATCCATCTATGGGCAGGCGGACTGTTGATCCATTGATCGACTTTGGTACAAACAACATGTCTAGCATGCAATTATAACCAGTGGCAATAATTGTGTTCTCCCAGAACACAATAGCTCCGCGGCGGGGGGGACGATGACGACTGTTGATTGGGCAATTTTATTCTTTCCATGGTTGCAGGTAACAAAATCACAATCTATTGCCTGCCTTAGGAAGCTATGTACAGCACTCTGCTAGCTCCACCCACCAGCCGTAACCTAGCCACATTGCATAAAGAAGCATAGAGACCCAGTGACGGTGTCACTAGATCTAAAATAAGATAAGTAATGAAAAGGGAATGGTTTGATTTAAAGATATCTTTAGCCTGAAGAAAGCCTCTAGTGTGCAGCAGAAGAAGGTTCCAGGCAAACTACCACCTGCACCTGTTATGTATAGAGGTAAAGAGAACCTCCCTTATGAACAAGCCCAGAGAGATGTGCAGAGCTGCAGACGAGGAGCGCGACCCAGACAGGCCGCAGACAACAGGAATTTTCAGCCCTGGAAGCAGAAGCTGGAAAGGGCTCCAAGTGGTGGCTTGCGTTTAGCTACAATAATATGAGTTAATACGGCGGGTCAGGCACTTGTCTGCAGCCAGGCCCAGAAGTGTCTGACAAGGCCAATAAAATTACTGGTTTCCGCAAACAAAACACATCTATCTAAAATTGACTTTTCTTGCTCAGCTGGTAAGGGAACTGGTAGGCGGCCAACGCGCCAGAAGCTGTGGAGTTAGAGATTCTCATATTATTGATCAGTGTGTTTGTTGGAGAAACGCTCCATAGTCCAAGCTGGAAAAGACAATCCAGAAAACCTATTTTTAAGCTGTAATAAAACAGCAGCAGCATTTTTATTCCGCAGACAAGCCTTGCTTATGTCAAAATACTTTCAACAGTAAATTTAAAGGGTTAATTCACCTTTAGCAAAAAGAACACAGGGCTCTCCCATATAGATACAGGTAGGTGGTGTAAGCACACTACGTCCCTTCTAGCCAGGGCTCTTTCAGTTCAAAGAACGCAGGCCAAAACCTCATTAACCACCTCCAGCCCACCCTACTGACAAATGACGGGCGGCGGCTCTATTGTTCTGGGACGATGTCATAGGACATTGTCCCACTCTTGTCACGCGCGTCGCTGGTGTGCTGTCCCTGGGGCGTGGCGCATCACCCATCTTGGTAAGGAGCCGATGAGGTTCTTTACCCAGGTGATCAGCTGTGTCCAATCAATGATTGGACAGCAGCATTTTCTAACAGGGAGACCTGCCCAGCTAAATCAGGGAACGGATTATCAGAGCAGCCCCGCCGGCGCCGAATGCCAAATTGCTAAATTGTCGGCCTCTGGTCATTGTCGGCCAAAATTGTCGGCCTCTGTCATAGGACATTGTCCCACTCTCGTCACGCGCATCGCTGATTGGTGGTGTGCTGTCCCTGGGGCGTGGCGCATCACCCATCTTGGTAAAGAGCCGATGAGGTTCTTTACCCAGGTGATCAGCTGTGTCCAATCAATGATCATCGGCATTCTTTTCCTCGCACTGACAGCGTGATGAGAGTCAAACAGCAGCATTTTCTAACAGGGAGACCTGCCCAGCTAAATCAGGGCACGGATTATCAGAGCGGCCCCGCCGGCGCTGACCGCCAAATTGCTAAATTGTCGGCCCCTTTGTTTACTGCAAGAAATAAACACAGAGAAAGCTCTGTTTTGGGGGGGGGGGGGGGGGACTTTTTTTTTTTTTTAAGGGACAGCGTCGCATGACCACGCAATTGTGAGTTAAAGTAATGCGCAGTGCCGTTTCATAAAAAATGGCCTGGTCAGGAGGGTGGGCAAATCCGGAGGTCAAGTGGGTAATGAATGCAGGCCAAAACCTCATTAAAAAGAAGCCTTCTGAAAATATTCTACAGCCTGTGATGGCTCCGACCAGTTATTGCAGAGATGGAACTGCCATTGAGACAAGCAGTCTTTCCAACAGCTGTTCCATCCCTACAATAACTCAGGGCAGTCTCATCACAGACTGTAGAAGGCTGGAAGGTAGGCTTACCTCACTATGCTGCTAAACCCATATGGGACCTCAAAGTGTGCTTTTTGGTAAGTGGGAACTAACCCTTTAACAGACCAAAAAGGGACCAAATATGAGGTTTCATGGACCTAAAAACACGCATACAGCAGCTTTTGCTGGCAATACCCGCTCTGCGATGTCCCCCGCAGTCTCACCGCTCTGCAATCCAGCACAGGTACTGTGCAGATTTCTTTATAAAAAACGAAAAAAAAAAACACCTGTCTACAAGGTATGTTTATAAATGGCATGGTAGACAAGGGGTTAAATCAAGCTCGCTGCTGCAGCTGGGTACCGGCTTAGGGAGCCGGTGAAAGACTTTCCGATAAAAAAATAAATAAATATGATCTGGCCGGCTCACGAGCCACTCAATCACTCGTACATTGAGAGCAGGAGAAACCTGGGGAGCATCCGTCCCCCGATCCCTTGTGACTAATGACCTGGGAAGAAACGTGCATTACATTACGTCCACAACGGTCTTTGACTGGTGAGGCCGAGGATGCAGCTATTCAAGCACAATCTGTACTCGAGTAGCTGCGATGGAGGACCTGTCACCTGCTTTCACATGGGGACTTTAACCCCCCCCCCCCCTATGATAAAGTCAAAAAATAAATAAAAAAAATCATATAAAATAAAAAATGTTAGGCACCCGCATGCAAAAAGCGCAGCATAGGGCGAGCACATGTATGTAAACATGAAACGCGCTCCATGTGAGGTATTGTCGTGAACATCTGAGTGACAGCAATAATTCTAGCGCCGTAATTCACGGTTCACTGTAAACTGATAACCTATAAAAGAATATGGAAAATTTTGGGTAGTGTACCATCTTTTTTTTTTGCGATTTCACAGGCATGTGAAATTTTAAAACTTGACATGTTTGGTATCCATTTACGCGACACAACCCAATCTTTCAAACCTTACCAATCAATGGACATTATATTGTGTTTGTTTTAAATTAAATTCATTTTAGTGCATTGCTTCCTGAAATTGTGTGTTTGAAAATAGCTGTGAAAATATCGTGTGACATAAAAAAGTTCCAACACCCACCATTTTATTCTACAGAGCCTCGGTTTACAAAACATAACTTTTTTGGGGGGTTTACAGTAACTTCAAGCAAACAATGCAGATTTTAACAGGTGTGCAAAGAAATAAAAAAAATGCTCCGGTAGGCAAGTGGTTAAGCCATCAGCGGCAGCATCTTCCGGAGAGGCCTCCACACACCAGCGCTATCTTTGTTTTCAATACACCGGCTCCTGTTCATTACAGCAGGGACGTAACACTGGCACACAATCCGAGACAGGCTGTGAAAAAGCACACTGAGTTTGTTTACTGAAGCTGGAACTTTCTGAATTTTCTATCTTGGATTGTGCGTTTGATCTGTGAGCCATCTATAGAATCTCAAGGCCGGCCAAAGCCTTGACTTAGAATCTCATGTATCAAAACACGAAGCAGCAAATTAGAACCTCCTTCTGTCCGTATTACGGCAGCACCGTGCAATGTCACACACAGCCGGCTCGGTTCATGGTACAGACCCTCCCCCACTCTCAGCCTTTATATCTGGCATGCAGCAGGTTAACCCATCAAATCTGGGGGGTCCTCGAAGTCTAGATACCAAGACCAAAATTTAGAGTGTGGTAAAGTGTTACTAAACTCACAACAGTAAAATCAGTCTGTATATGCAGTAAAGCATGCTTGTTATACTCACTGTGGAACCCAAGGGGTTAACCCTCCACATTGTGTAAAAAGGCTGTTTGATCCTGTCTTCTCTCATCCTCCCCTTCTTCCACTGTCCCCATTCCATCTCCTGACAGAACAGAGACTCGGGGGCACTCTGCACATGCTCAGTTTGGTGTATTGCTAGAGGTTTTTTTTTTCTTTTTTTGCTTGTGATCAGCACAGGGCCAATCAGCATGTTCCTGACAGTCAGGGGTTCTGCAGCCTCATAGGACAATCAGGGGAGAATGAAAACTCCCCCTTCAAGCTTTAACCAGACACCGATGGAAGTCACAAGACTGCTATATACTGCTGATGAGAAAAGGTATTTAGCAGTTTATATTTACTAAAATAATTGCATTTCCATGTTCTGTGTACTGTGGGAGACCAGATAAAGTGAATGCAGGCTCCTGGGTTTAGCAACACTTTAGCCCAATTTGCTGGCCTATATAAGTCTTACATTAATGTCTTGCCAATTGCCTAACGCATGTGTGTGACAGCAGGACGGGTGGGCCATAAAGCGGGAACTAAACTTGTTTCCTTTACAGCCAAGGAAGCTGCCATCTTAGCCTCTGTCTGATCTGCAGTTGCCATGGCACTGTACATGTGATCAGTTATGACACCAGCTATTTGATAGCTTGACAGTTCAGTTGAGAGCACAAGCAACTGAGTTCTCATTCTCGGCATGCCTTGAACCTTTTTGGGAAACCATTAAAATCAATGAATTTATTTCCGCTAGAATGCCCACGTGCAGCACATATGCAGCAACAGCGCACCACAGTTCTGTGCTGAAAGTTTGCCTACGGTGTACGCCTAGCAAAGTTATCACACATAGCTCCGGGTCACTGTTTATGAAGGGAGGAGGGCTGGAGGGGCTACTGATCATGTGACGACTGACAGCCAACCACAGCATGCACATGGATCAGGAATTCTACCTTCCATCATTCAGCACCCCCTTAAAAGGGTTGGCAGGAGGCAGCAACACGGGGGCTTTTATTAAGCCAGGTGGTGATCTCCAATCAATAAGCCAGTCACATATGGATCAGCAGCACTAATCATTGTGTTCTACCGGCGGGGAAGGCTCCCCACCGGCAGAACACGATAGCGCGTCAGTGCCGATAGGGGAATCAAGCAATTGTTTTTACTTCCTCCCTTGGTGGAAAGAAAAAAAAAAAAAAGCGTAATCTATGGGCTGCCTTACAGGCTGAGAACCTAACTATGACCTGGAAAGCAGAGAGCAATAGAAAAATATGAGTATGGCTGAGAAAGTCAGCGCCACATCCCTTAACTTCAGGACCGCCGCGCGCCGATATACGTTGGCTGTTTGAAGAGGGATATCTCTGTTATGGCACCAGCTAGCTGCCATAACCCAGGTTTCCATCTCTTCAGTAGGCAGTCCGGTTTCTGATAATGGTGGTCTCTGCGTCGGATTCGCCACAAGATCACCGTTATCGGCAGCGGGAGAGAGCCCCCCTCCCGCCGCTTACCGGACCTGTCGGCAGCGGCGATCGGGTCCTCTCTCCTGCTTGGTATGGATACGAGTGAGGGAAAGATGGCCCCTACCCGTCTCCATACCAAAGCAGGGCGGAAGCGACGTCATAGCTCTTAAAGTGAAATTTTTTTTAATTTTATTTTTTAATTACTAATTTTTTTATTGCATTTTAGTGTAAATATGAGATCTGAGGTCTTTTTGACCTGACCCCAGATCTCATATTTAAGAGGACCTGTCATGCTTTTTTCCATTACAAGGGATGTTTACATCACGGGAGAGTGGCGGGAGGGGTGGGCCCTCTCCCGCCGCCAACGGTGATCTCGTGGCGAATCCGACGCAGAGACCACCATTATCGGAAACCGGACCGCCTACTGAAGAGATGGATACCTGGGTTATGGCAGCTGGCCCATCCCCCTGGGGACAGGAACCCAATCTCCCCTGGGGACAGGAACCCAATCTCCAGACCATGCTGGCTAGCAGGGCTGGCGTCAGCCACCCTTGGGTGCCAGGATGGGGGAGGGGGGGGGCAGTAAAATCTGAATCCCCAGCTACATACTCCCTCAGGGTGAACTGGGTTTGTATTAGTGAAGCACCTTAAAGTGAGGTAAACCTGTACTGTAATTATTACTGTTAGGATTTTTATTATCGTCATTTATTAGCAAGTGAATGCGGCTCTCCATGCATTCACATACATTGAATCCGGCCCTTAAGGTTGCTGACCTCTGACATACATGATGGGACTTAAGAGGTGCTGGAAACCTCCTCTCAGAAAAAAAGTCAATACATTGTTAAATGTAAAAAAGTATTACAAAAATAGTAAAAATAGTAAAAAAAAAAAAAACAACAATAGACATACTAGGGGTCTAACCCCTAAAAGCACAAGTGGTTGTTCCTACACTTAATATCGAAACCATAACAAACACCCCTGAAGGTAGAGTTTCCTTCCTGCGTGTACTGTCATGTCTAACAAGAAATGATAGTGAACTATAAATCCAATACAAGTTACAGCAGGGAGTAATAACTCGTCCTGACGCAATTCGCCTCTATTAACTTCTTCAAAAGGGCTCAGGGGATATGGGTGGTTTGGGACAGTTTATATTGGAACAGAACATTTAGCGATGTCAGGAAAGATGCATGTACCCCTCACTCTGACGCCAGTCAGAGATGCTAAAAAGTGCTCAGAAACAGACACATGGGCAAGATCGAAACCGGCCATACGTCCGGGCCGCAGACACCAGCCCCCCAGAAAAAAGGGCACAAATGGCAGGAAGCGTAGACTTGTCTGGTCAAAAACCCAAGGTAAGTGATGTATCTGCAAACACAGGTGCAACATCTCAAATAGCATATCCCCCTTATGTATGTAGGTAGCTAGCCCAGGATGTTCCAAGGTGATTCTGCAACAACGAGGAACAGACACTGAGGAGTTGTCACACTAACACGAGGACTGGAGACACATGCCTCCATACGAATCGCCTGGTGAAATGCATCAAGACGAGTTATTCCCTGCTATAAAACTTATATTGGATTTATAGTTCACCATCATTACTTTCTATCACACACACACACACACACACACACACACACACACACACACACACACACACACACACACACACACACACGCAGGAAGGAAACGCTACCTTCAGGGGTGTTTGTTATGGTTTCGATATTATGTGTAGAAACAACCACTTGTGCTTTTAAGGGGTTAAACCCCTAATATGTCTATTGAGTCTTATTTTTGTAATACTTTACCTTTAACAATGTATTGACTTTTATTCTGGGAAAGGGGTTTCCAGCACCTCTAAAGTCCCATTCTGTATGGTATATTGAAAGCAGGAAGATCAGGTTACACTGACTGCAGTTGGAATCATAGATGAGGGACATCCTCTTTTCTTAGTAGAGATGGGACATGGCTTATCAAGCATGCAGGCATTGGATGTACCATAACAAAAAAAAAAAAGTGTGTATATAAAATATTTGCAAAAAAAAACCCATAAATTTCTATTTAACCATTTGCCGACCGGCTCACGCCGATATACGTCGGCAAAGTGGCACGTTCCTGCAAAACGACCTATGGGCACGACGTCCCTTTTAAGAGCCGGCGGTGGCACGCGGGGGACCCGATGCTAGTGAGTGTAAATACACAAATCCCTGTTCTGCCAGGGGAGAGGAGACAGATCGTTTGTTCCTAGTAAGTAGGAACAGCGATATGTCTCCTCCCCCAGTCAGTCCCATTCCACCACAGCAAGAAACACTCACGAGGGAACACATTTAACCCCTTGATCACCCCCTTCCCTACCAGTGACATTTACACAGTAATCCGTGCATTTTTATAGCACTGATTGCTATGTAAATGGTCCCAAAAATGTGTCAAAAAGTGTCCGATCTGTCTGCCACAATGTCGCAGTACCGCCATTACTAGTATATATATATAAGCCATAAATCTTGCCCAGTTTGTAGACGCTATAACTTTTCCGCAAATCAATATACGCTTATTGCTTTTTTTTTTACCAAAAATATGTAGAAGATTATTATATTGGATTAAACTGATGAATTTGTCTGAAAAAAATTCTCAAAATGTCGCTCTTTTTTGTTCATAGCGCAAAAAATAAAAACCGCAGAGGTGATCAAATACCACCAAAAGAAAGCTCAGTTTGTGGGGAAAAAAAAGGACGTCAATTTTGTCTGGGTACAGCATTGCACGACCGCACAATTGTCAGTTAAAAGCGACACAGTGCCGTATCGCGAAAAATGGTCTGGTCATTAAGCAGGAAATGCTTCCGATGTGTAAGTGGTTAAATAGCAGTTCTGTTATGTTGGACTTGTGTGTACCTTTAAATTGTACAGTTTGTGGAAAGAATTAAAATTTGAATGCGTGGCAGGATAAAAGCATAAGCAAAAAAAAACAAAACACCTTGCTTCTGCCTTAAATATCCAGAGTTAATTTCCACTGCAATTACCACAAGGTCAAGCTGAGTCATTCCTCTTTGGAGTTTATTGTTCTCAGCTTTTCCTTATAAAAACTTCTATTCCTGTGAAATATGAGATCTTCAATGATTCCCTTTCCCATCTACTGGAAAATGTAGGTTAACCACTTAAGCCCCGGACCATTTTGGCTGGTTAAAGACCAGGCCCCTTTTTGCGATTCGGCACTGTGTCGCTTTAACTGACAATTGTGCGCTCGTGCAGCGTGGCTCTAAAAACAAAAATGTACGTCCTTTTTTCCCCCCCACAAATAGAGCTTTCTTTTGGTGGTATTTGATCACCTCTGCGTTTTATTTTTTGCGCTATAAACAAAAAGAGTGAAAATTTTGAAAAAAAATATGCAATATTTTACTTTTTGCTATAATATCCCCCAAAAATATATAAAAAAACGTCACATGACGCCGATCTCCGCTCCGAGTGCACGGAGCCAAGATCCGTGTCATTGTCATTAGGCAGAGCAGGGAGACGCTTGTTTACACATCTCCCTTCTCTATGCCTCCGTGAGACGATTGCGGGGATCCCCGCGGCGATAGAGTCCGCAGTCCGACTCACGGGGAAGGCGGCAGGGGCGCGAGGGCGACCCCCACGTCAGGCAGTTAAAGGGGACGTACAGGTACGTTGATGTACGTGACATTCTGCCGACGTATATCTACAGGAGGCAGTCGGCAAGAGGTTAAAAGAAATAACCCAATTCTCCCACATTTGCAGCATTTTCTGCGCTGTTCTGCAATACATTTCCTGGTAACTGAATACCAGCTTTAAAGCTGAAGTGTAATGTGCGCGTATAATACCTTCTCTTTTTCCCTCCCCACTGGGTCTTTCTGCCGGCCTTGTTCCATAGTAAGATGGAGTTCAATGGGCTCCTGTAAATGACACAGCAGTCTGCCTTAAAGAGGAACTTCACTCACCCAATCAACATTGATGATTATTTTTAATCCTTATACTGCTAGCATTAGTAAATAGTTTGAAAATTATACCATATTTACTTGTTTTAATTTATTTTTATTTTTTTCTATGTCGCAGTTACTTCCTGGTTTATGGCCCAGGTAAATAAGATCATACATCCCAGAAGTCTTCAGGAGAGGAGGTTTTTTTTTTTTTTTTTTAATGCCAAGCACACTCTCCTGCCTGCATGCCTGAGCTAAGGTCAGATTGATTCCAAGTTGTAAAATGCTACATGAATCATTTGCCCTTACTCGATGGCCACAGCCAGACATGCTATGGCGGTGTTTTTCAAAGTGATTTCTCAGCAAAATAAAGCAGACACGGATGGGGGAGCTTGCTTTGGATATTAAAAATGAATGAAATAATGTTTTTGGTTTGTGGTGCTCAGATGCAGTGAAGATCCTCGTTAAGCATTCCTTTAGATGTGCATCCATGCTGGCCATTGGGTGCTACAGATTTTAGCTGTGCAATTGCTTGATTACGCTCAGCAGAAACATCGGAGTGAGAGCAATAATTCTAAGGCCATAATTCGCAATTAACTTTAACCACTTGCCGACCACCTAACGTACATGTACTGCGGGAGGTCAGCTCTATTGCGCGAAATCACGTACCTGTACGTCATTTTGTGCAATAGCCACTATGGGGGCGCACACGTGCCGCCGGAGGCGCGACCGCGTGCTGATTGGACAGAGGGGAAGATGTCCGCCGGCCACCGGCGATCGTTCCAGAGAGAGGCAGAGATGGCAGTCTGCCTACGTAAACAAGGCAGATCGCCGTTCTGACAGGGGAGAAGATAGAGATCTTGTGTTCCTGCCAAGCAGGAACACAGATCTCTGTCTTCCCCCAGTCGGAGCATCCCCCCACACAGTTAGCAAGCACTCCCTAGGGACATTTAACCCTGATGTTAACCCCTTCCCTGACAGTGTCGTTAGTACAACAGTGCATATTTTTAGAACTGATCACTGTATTGGTGTCACTGGTCCCCAAAGGTGTCAGGGGTCCGATTTATCCACCGCAATGTCACAGTCCTGCTAAAAAAAAAAAAAAAACTAGAAAAAAAAAACGCTGATCGCCGCCATTACTTGTAAAAAATAAATAAATAAAAATGGCAAAAAAAATAATCCCATAGTTTGTAGAGGCAATAATGTTTGCGCAAACCACAATCAATATACGCTTATTGGGATTTTTTTTTTACCAAAAATATATAGCAGAATACATATTGGCTTAGACTGATTAAGAAATGTGATTTGAAAAAAAAAAAAAAAAAATTTTTTATTTTTTTTTTAAATCGGATGTTTATAGTGATAGCAGAAAGTAAAAAAATAAAAACATTTTTTTCCAAATTGTCGGTCTTTTTTGTTTACAGTACAAAAAATAAAAACCACAGAGGTGATCAAATACCACCAAAAAGAAAGCTCTATTAGTGGGCAAAAAAAATACTTTTATTTGGGTACAGCGTCGCACAACTGCGCAATTGTCAGTTAAAATAACCGTGCCGTATTGCATTAAATGGCCCCTTCCGGGGCTGAAGTGGTTAAAATGACCTGTAAAGGCTCTCAAAGTGTTGCCTAAGTTTTGAGTACCGTAGTTTTTTTTTTTTTGCGACTTCAAGGGCTTGAGCAATGTTTGAAATGTTTTGCATCTAGTTACTCGACGCAAACCAATATTTTACCAAATAATTAGGAATAATAGTGTTTACCCTAAAATTCATTTGTTTTTTTTTCCTGAATATATTCCCCCCCCCCCCCCCCAGGGGGATGTGTAATAGTAATTTCTAGCAAGAAAAATGCTAAAATTTTACCATATGTGCAAGGAAAAGAAAAGTAAATAAATACATTTTGTCCCAGTAGGCAAGCTAGCTGAACAAAAACAAGCAGAAGACTAACGAGCTCATCTATTTCACTCTGCTCACTTCTATCAATATGTTTAGAATATAATCACAGCAGATGGCACTATGCAGAACCTGTAATTAAAAAAAAGGTAGAAAAGTCACCAGCAGTCTAAGAAAATTGTTCTGATGCCGCGTACACACGACCGTTTTTAATGTCCTTAAAAAAAACAACGTTTTTCTTGACATGATTCTTCTCAAGCCTGCCTTGCCTACACACCATCGTGAAAAAAAATGCTCGAGTAAAGCGCGGTGACGTACAACACGTACAACGGCACTATAAAGGGGAAGTTCCATTCGGATGGCGCCACCCTTTGGGCTGCTTTTGCTGATCCTCGGGTTAGTAAAGTTTGGGGAGAAAACGATTTGCGCTTTTCAGCCTCGTGCGCTTCAGTCCGTTACAGCGTGACGAATGTGCTATCGCCATTACGAACGCTAGTTTTACCAGAACCAGCGCTCCCGTCTCATAACTTGCTTCTGAGCATGCGCGTTTTTTTTTTTCACGTCATTAAAGCGTACACACAGCCGTTTTTCACAACATGAAAAACGACGAGAAAAGAGAGCATGTTCCAAATTTTTAATGGCCATTTTTCACGTCGCAAAAAATGCTCTGGAGCCAACACACCATCGTTTTTAATGACGAAATTAAAAAATGCAATTTTTCTCGTCATAAAAAACAGTCGTGTGTACGCGGCATCGCACTTATTATGAACATGTAGGGTCAGCTGTTCACCTTATGTGACCCTTGTGTGTACCTAGTAAATGTTGGAAATATTTCTGGAGTGCTGGTGAGGTTCTACCTCTTTATACATCTGCCTGAAGTTCAGCTTTCACATACATAGTTGTATTTGTCGTAACACTTTTGGGGGGGGGGGGGGGGGGGGTTGTGATTTTTCAGACTGAAAAGGTGTTTGCAGTAGTCTTACATTTTTCATAACCTAACCATTGTGTGTGTGTGAAACATATTTTCTTTCCGTCTAGCGCACATCGGGGATATTTATCCAGTCTTTGCATCAATATAACCAATAATATTATCCCGTTCAATAAACAGATCCGTCTGCAGACCGCTCAGGCTACCTGTGTGACATGGAAAAATGACCATTGGCCCAAATGCCAGGATTGGCGTGGGGGGCGGGTGACGTGAGGCTTCACGCCGTCTCTTGTACTGTGTCGTCTCAAGCTAATTATTGTGCAATTTTATTTTTTATTTTTTTACTCTCAGCCCAGACATCAAAATAAAAACCAGACGAAGCCGCTGCTAGATAAACTAAACACCCGTCCCTCCGAAAACCCTTAATTGTACGTCGGTCTCTCTGCGAATACCAAAAATGACAGGTTTGCAACCAAATCCTTACATGCAGAAATCACAAGGAACTTGGCGCTGAAGGTTACGCCCGCAGCTGCTGCGACCTTCAAACAGCCGGAGGCAAAACTCGCCAAGGGGGGTTTTTTTTTTTTCTTTCCCCTGCCTGGAGCCGGACTGCTGTTTAACCCTTGTGCTGCCAAAATATTATATACTGCGTAACAGATCTAACCCACCAAGATTAAAAATGGGTCACGTAAAACTGAAAATGATTTTTAGGGATGTATTGAAACACCCTTAGGCCTCATTTAGATTTGCTCTTGGCGGGGGTGGCAAAAATGCATGGTTGAGACGTATTTTTGCTGCCTGTCAACAGATCCCCCTTAAGCTGCAATAGGCAACGGATGGAGATTTTTCACATGTCACGGGCGCAATGCTTTGTTTTGCGCCCGCAGCAAGCCCCCTCCCCCGAACACTATGCAGTGAGGGAAAAAAGTATTTTATCCCCTGCTAATTTTGTACGTTTTTCCACTAACAAAAGAAATAGTCTATACATTTTAATGGTGGGTTAATTATAACAGTGAGAGACAGAACAACAAAAATATCCCCAAAAAATAATGCATTTCAAAAAAGTTATAATATTTGCATTTTAATGAGTGAAATAAGTATTTGACCCCCTATCAGCAAGATTTCTGGCTCCCAGGTGTCTTCTATACAGGCAACAAGCTGAGATTAGGAGCACTCTCCTAAACACCCCTTTCACACTGGGCGTTTTTCAGGCGCTTTAGCGTTAAAAAAAAGCGCCTGAAAGAAGCCTCATCTGCAATCCCAATGTGAAAGCCTGAGTGCTTTCACACTGGGGCGCTGCGCTGGCAGGGTGTCAAAAAAAGCCCTGCAAGCAGCTTCTTTGCAGCGCTGAATACACCGCTCCTAAAGCACCCCTTCCGATTGAGGCACTTTTTTTTTTTTTTTTTTTTAACACCAAAGCGCCTGAAAAACGCCCCAGTGTGAAAGGGGTCTTAGCGGAGCTTTAGAGAAAAAGAAAAAAAAGGAGGGCGCACCGACTCCGTGCATTACCGCATATAAAAAGGTTTATTATTTAAAATAGAATAAAAGCAATGGTACTCACAAACGAGCTTAGGTATACGCTTTTCTGACAAACAAGCTGGATTTCTCGGCCCCTGCAAATAGGACTTGACGAGAAGATCGGACAGTACCTCAAACAGCTGATGCGTTTCTGGGGCACACCCCTTTCTTCAGAGCCTAGGTGGTCCGTGGTACCTCTCTCCTGTGTGCCCCCAGATATATGTGTACACATGTGCATCAAAAAGGTCCAAGCTCAGGTGACCATCAACTAGCCCCACCCCTGAATTACGGCTTGCCCAGCCCATGGGGAAGGGACCCCCGCGTTCCCACCCCCATGGGAGGTATCAAACTGACAAACCATAATGGCCAAAGCAGGGACATTGCAGCACCTCCCCTTTTCCTTACACTGGCCAATAAAGCAGTTGTAGACACCAACGAATGGACATAGCAAACTGCACCATATCCACCCCAGATGCAAAGTGTGTGGGGGGGGGGGGGGGGAGAACGCAGGCAAGTGCAGATCAAATATAAGGCTATGAGCTCTTACCCCTATGTGTTTCTCCTCACGGGGCGACGTGGGCGATGGTGGAACAGTGATTAGTTAGCAGTCCCGGTTGGTAAAGTGTCCCCGGCTCTCCCCGTGTCCATTGGGACACAAGCAGTCCCGTGACAAGGAAGTGTGGGTACCTCCTGCGTTCCAACCCGCACTTCCGGCTAGACCGAACGTCACTTCCATTGTTGCACGCGCACCCTATGTGCGCAGCACATAGCAGGACCACGACCCGGAAGTGCGGGTGTGTTTGCGTTCCACCCGCCACTTCCGGTCCGCCTGCAAGCATCAATACTGTTCTTTCATCAATTGTGAGAGAAGCACGCGCAGCTCCCTCTAGTGGCAAATTAGGGGAGGAAAAACCACAGATTACAAGTGTAAACACTCTGATGGTCACAATAAATCGCTAGCTGGGTACCCCTCAACACATGGCTACACATACAGGGCCACAGTATACGCACAGTGGACTACACTACCCGTGTTTAGCGAAACACCAGAGCGCAGGAGATTTTTGTTCTGTTTCCTTAGCGGAGCTTTACCAGCGTTTTTCGGGCGCTGGCAGTGTGAAAGGGCTCTGAAAGGACTCGGCTTTCACATTGGGATTGCAGATGAGGCTTCTTTCAGGCGCTTTACAGGCACTTTTTTTAACGCCAAAGCGCATGAAAAACGCCCCAGTGTGAAAGGGGTCAAAGGGAGAGCTCCTAATCTCAGCTGGTTATCTGTATAAAAGAAACATGTCCACAGAAGCAATCAGATTCTAATCTCTCCACCATGGCCAAGCCCAAATAGCTGTCCAAGGATTTCCGGGACAAGATTGTAGACCTACCCAACGCTGGAATGGGCTACAAGACCATCACCAAGTAGCTTGGTGAGAGGGTGACAACAGTTGGTGCGATTATTCGCAAATGGAAGAAACACAAAATAACTGTCAATCTTCCTCAGTCTGGGGCTCCATACAAGATCTCACCTTGTGGAGTTTCAATGATCATGAGAACGGTGAGGAATCAGCCCAGAACTACACGGGAGAATCTTGTCAATGATCTCAGCTGGGACCAGAGTCACCAAGAAAACAATTAGTAACACTACGCCGTGAAGTACTGAAATCCTGCAGCGCCCGCAAAATCCCCCTGATCAAGAAGGGAGCTGAAGGTTCCAGTTGCCAAACGTCAGCCTGGAAACCTTAATGACTTGGAGAGGATCTGCAATGAGGAGTGGGACAAAATCCCTTCTGAGATGTGTGCAAACCTGGTGGCCAATTACAAGAAACATCTGACCTCTGATTGCCAACAAGGGTTTTGCCACCAAGTCCTGTTTTGCGAAGGAGTCAAATATTTCACTTGTTAAAAAGCAAATCAATTTATAAAACTTTTAAAATTAGCTTTTTATGGATATTTGTGTTATTCTGTCTCTCACCCCTAAAATAAACAGACCATTAAAATTATAGACTGATCATTTCTTTGTCAGTGGGCAAACTTACAAAATCAGCAGGGGATCAAATATATCAATAAGGAAATGCCCTGCATGCGATGCACACGGTTGCTTCAGGTTTGTCAACAAAAATAGGCGGCGTCACTTCCTCACATCCTGTCAGTATCCTCTGGAGGGTGATCAGAATTCGGGTCAGGCAAGGGAGATTTAGATGCATGTCCAAATCTACCCTTAGGCCTTGTTCCCACAGGGCATAACACAGCGTACACCCGTACCTAGCCGGGGATGCACAGGTGTTCTGTGCATCTCTGTGCAGACATGTCCATTAGGACGCATCGGCTGCACAGACGCAGCTGCTGCTTCCAATATGACAGCTGTGCACCTGCATCGATCTCAAATTGGGAGCAGCGGCTGTGTCCCAATTGCCATTAACAGGATGGCATGGAAAACCTGTGCATCCCCAGGCAGGTACACCGAACATGCATTACGTTGGAACAGCCCATTCATTTGAATGCGCTACTGAATGCACCCCAATGTATTAAAAATTGTTCGGGTGGCACAGCAAAGCACACAACTGCGCTGGGAAGGTGCGTTAAAGTGCCATTAGGAATCAACGGCACCGCAGCACACCAGTGAGCGTTACTGCAGTGCAAATGTCAGAATAGGCCCTTAAAAGCCAACTCCATCTTTAGCAACGCGTGTGTCCAATTTGTCCACCTCAATCCCGCAAAAAAAAGAAAGAAAAAAAACCGCTGATCGCCGCTATTACTAGCAAAAATAAAAATGCCATAAATCTGTCCGCTATTTTGTAGACTGTATAACTTTTGCGCAAACTAGGGCTGTTACTGATTAAAATTTTCATGTTCGATTAATCGATTTTTTTTTCCTAATCGATTAAATCGACTAATTTCGATTCATTTTAAACGCACATACAGATCCAACTACTTTTAGCTGATCTCCTTGCATTGCAAATCTGCATTAGTCATTGCAAGACCCACATCTGCCCCACTGCAAGACCCACATCTGCCCCACTGCAAGACCCACATCTGCCCCACTGCAAGACCCACATCTGCCCCACTGCAAGACCCACATCTGCCCCACTGCAAGACCCACATCTGCCCCACTGCAAGACCCACATCTGCCCCACTGCAAGACCCACATCTGCCCCACTGCAAGACCCACATCTGCCCCACTGCAAGACCCACATCTGCCCCACTGCAAGACCCACATCTGCCCCACTGCAAGACCCACATCTGCCCCACTGCAAGACCCACATCTGCCCCACTGTAATATTCACAGACATCTCCCCCACTGTAATATGGTCCGCATCTCCCCCACTGTATAGGAAGATTAGTGCTTGATTCTTACCAGAGAAGCCGGCCGAACACGAGCAGTTGAGGCCGGGTGATGACGTCAGCGTGCCGCTCTAGGCTCACCTAGGCCGCCGCCGGGTGGACCAATATGGCCGCCGTTCCGGGAGCTAGGCCGAAGCCAGGACCTTTCCTATGGCCGAGGCAGCAGCGGAGCCCCGTTGATCACGTGGTGTGCCGATCCGCATACCGATCAAAAGAATTTTGATTAATCGTTAATTTTTTTGACCGAGGAATTAAACGTTAATTACTGCAGCCCTAGCGCAAACCAATCAATATACGCTCATTGGGATTTTTTTTACCAAAAATATGTATCAGAATACAAATTGGCCTAAATTGATGAAGAAATTCGATTTTTTACATTTTCTTTTAATTGGACATGTTTTATAGCAGAAAGTAAAAAAATATTGTTTTTTCAAAATTGTTGTTTTTTTTGTTTATAGAGCAAAAAAATTAAAGCCGCAGAGGTGATCAAATTCTGTTTGGGTGCAACGTCATACGACAGCACAATTGTCAGTTAAAGCGACAGTACCGGATCGCAAAAAAATGGTCTGGTCATGAAGGGCGTGAAACCTTCCGGGGCTGAAGTGGTTAAAAGCATGAACAGCAGCATAGTGCTGTTTCAGTGTAATTTGTCCCTTTCTAGGTTCTAAAATACATGGTTGAACCTGCCTGTTCCTGTGTTCCTCTATGTGAGCTGATCACAGTAATCATGGCTGCTGATCCATGATACCGTGGTCGGTTTGCGTGCCTCCCTCATCCCGCAAGCTCTCCCTCCCTGCCTGCCTCTCAGCTCAGTCTTTGTGGTGAGAGAATATCTGATCCCCTTGCCTCCCCTCTCGCCACCATTTCTGCTGCAATACATACCCCCGTTACTTGTATCCCCTCTGTTTTATAAAGATCTAAAGTACTGTGTGCCATTTTTTTCCCTAAATTACATCTTCTATGACATCAGAGGGGAATCTCAGCTTCTATTGTTGCTTTACTTAGATCGGGGAAGAAAAGCAGAGGGGGATTACGTGAGCGCAGAATGGCAGTGTGAGACAAGGTATTTAGGATTATAATAATAAAAAATAAAAATCTTCATATAACAGAGGATACAAGCAATGGGGGTATGTGATTTAACCACTTTAAGTGCCATCCTATGCAGCTGCTTGTACCAGAGAAGGCAAAGAGCTAAGTGAGAGTAGAGAAGGCCCAAACAAATTTGTTTTTCAGTATTCGGTTTTAAATTTGTGGTCTGCGTCCCCCTTTGAGATCTTGCCTCATTTCCTGTTAGGACAGGAAGTGACGAGTAACCTCTCCAGCTATAACAAAACGTTCAATTAAGCAAGGAAGGGCCAGGGCTTCTGAAAAGCTATTCCTGTCCTGGTTTCAACCAACCTTATTTTATGTCCTCTTGCAGGAAGGAAGAATTGTGGTAAAATTACCTCAATGGGGATACTGAATAGTATTTATGCTTCCCACACATATCCAAAACTCAACATTTTGGTTACCGTTGAGCTTTAAAGTGGTTGTAAACCATCTGGGGGAAGTTACACCTACAGGTAAGTCTAGATTAAGGCTTGCCTGTAGGTGCTTGCAATATCTCCGAGACCTACACGGTCTCTGAGATATTTGCCAAAAAGCCTGTAACGATGTCTACGGCGCATGCGCGCCGTTGTCAAGGGCGCAGGCGCACTGAGCGTGCCGTTTTTATGAATGGGGTCATGCCGTGAAAAGCGGCTCGCGCATGCGACTCCTGCCAGTCACAGAGCCGGAGTTCGGACCTCGGAAGAAGAGGGGTGAAGATGGACACTCGCTACTAGCGAGGAAATCAGGGACATTGCGGGCTTCTACTGCAGGTAAGTGACACATAATGGGCTACTATGCGGTGCATAGTAGCCCATTATACTTTACCTTTGCAGGGAAGCAAAGAGTAAGTAAACCCATCAGGGTTTACTTCCTCTTTAAAGACATGTCAAACCCAACACAACTTCTCTTATAAGCTCCATTTTGGTCTGCTAAATATCCCATTAAAAGATCTTTGCAATATCTGTTCAATAAGTGCAAAACTATACCTAATGGTCATATCAGTGTCCTCTGCTCACTTTGTGTTATCGCAAGGAGTTTAATTAGCCCTTCTAGTTCTTTTCTTGGACTACAGAAAAACCGGTCCCCGCGTTGTGGAGGGATTCAGCAGTTTAGCAAAATACAAGAGGGTGGGGCTGACACCATTTCTTGTACATTTGAGTCCACAGCAAACACTAGATTAAACAGGTGTTTTTCTGTACTTTTATTGTCTTATGCAGGGAAAAACATGGGGAATGTGCATGTTCTGCAGAGATGTACTGAAATTTTTTTGTTTCATTTATATTGCCAATATGCAATTTAATCCATCCCAGCTGTCCTTTTAAAGTGGGAGTAATCTCCCATCTCTGATTCTTACCTATAGGTAAGCCTATAATAAGGCTAACCTATAGGTAGTGCACTGTTTCAAAGATATTTACATTACATGCAGCCAGTGACATCACTGGCGCATGCGCTCTGAGGAAACGGCCACCGGGGCTGATCCTTCAGAGTCCTGTGCCATAAGCGGTGTCATCGCGGCTCCGGCCAGTCACACAGATAGAGTTCCCGAATCCGGAAGACCGGGTGAAGATGGAGGCGGCTGCAGCGGTGACAGCGTGGCGCTAAAAGGCTTTGTTTTAAGGGAAGTTTAACATAACGGTTTACTACCGCTTAAACAGGGTCTTTAATCAGAGGATCGGTCGATCATGTAAACACTGATACCAGCTACAGATTATGAGCAGGGATCTTTGACAGCTCAGTCATTGAGCTGGAAGCATGCTCTCAGCACAGAAAGCTCTGGGTGGACGCATATAGTGTGTGTGGCATGTAGGCATTAATCCCACCCTATTTGCCGCTGCACATATACCTTACACATGGGCAGCAATAGGTCAAGAGCGGATTGACCCACACGATGATGCCAGCACTAGACTGCAGTAGCAGAGGGGTTAATAAAGAGAAAAGCGGACACACCTCTTGTTTGGTTTTGGTGGTGTAGCCCTGGACAGATTCCCGGGCTACGAGGCTTTCCAGTGCGTCTTGGACGGTGCGAATCTTCTCCGACTGGATGTCCAGCTGCAGGGTGAAAAATGGCTGAAGAGTGGCCGACTCCTTGGAGCTTTGCTGGTACACGACAGACCTGGAAGAGAGGGGAGAAAAATGACAGAATTCAGGATCGATAAGTGACCTGCCAATACAGGTCAGAAGGCAATGTAACAAAAAAAGAAACCAAGAGGATCCTTTTACACAGATTTTATACAACGTTGTAACCAAGCAACCCATTGCTTTCAGTGAAATGAAAAAAAAAATATATAGTGGCTACAATGTAGCAGTATATTTAACCACTTAAGGATCGCCCTACGCTGATATACTGCGGCAGGGTGGCCCTCCTGCGCGAAATCACGTACCTGTACGCGATTTCGTGCACAGGGTCTGGGGCGCACACTCCCACTGTGATTGGACACAGCGGGAGCCAATCAGTGGGGTCCGATGGATGCGATGTCCGCCAGGACCCACGATCGTTGACAGGAGAGGCAGAACGGCGGTCTGCCTATGTAAACAAGGCAGACTGCCGTTTTAACAGAGAGGAAGATGGAGATCTTGTATATCTGCTGAGCAGAAACACGGATCTTTCTTCCTCCAGTTAAGCCATCCCCCCACACAGAAAGCACTCCCTAGGAGCACACTCAACCCTTTGGCCGCCCCTGATGTTAACCCCTTTACCAGTGTCATTAGTACAGTGAGTGCATTTGCTTAGCTTAAGAATCGCTGATCGCCGCCATTACTAGTTAAAAAAGAATAAAAAATTCCATAAAAATATCCCAGTTTGTAGAAGCTATAACTTTTGTGCAAACCAATCAATACGCTTATTTGGATTTTTTCCCCTCAAAAAAAATAAAAAAAAAATAATAATAGGTAGCAGAATACATATTGGCCTAAATTGATGAATAAATTAGATTTTTTACATTTATTGGATGTGGTTTATAGCAGAAAGTAAAAATATTTTTTCAAAATTGTCGGTCTTTGTATATAGCTCAAAAAAATAAAAAAACACAGGTGATCAAATACCACCAAAAGAAAGCTCTATGTGGGGGGGGGGGGGGGGACATAAATCGTATTTGGGTACACTGTTGCACGTCAGCGCGGTAAACCTTCTGGGGCTTAAGTGGTTAATGGAGACAAAAGGATACAATGTAGCAGTATATTTAACAGAGAGAAGAAATACAATGTAGCAGTAAAGAAAACAAAAGGGAATCTTTACCCAAATCTTACATACAATGTAACCAACCAACCCAAAACTGACAGGACAACGAAAAAACAAAAAGTACAACACTGGATGTTTAACCACTTGGTCACATCCAAGTGCTTTACCCATCTGGTCAGCTCCGAAAAGGTTTTACCCCCTTTATGACCAGGCCATGGCTTGTTATTCAGCACGGCGCTACTTGAACTGGTAAATGCGCGGTCATGCAACACTGTACCCAAAACTAAAATGTATATTTCACCACTGCTGAACTTCTGTATCTAATCCCGCCTGGAATCTAAGATGGGTTCAGTCCACGCATTTATCCACAAGACCGAGTTTTACAAACAGTGGACACTTGAATTTTTTTCCCCCTGCCTACGTGGAAGATTTTGCGGTTTACAATTTACGACCTGTTCACAGCTTCATACTTTCCAGATGCAATGACTCTACGGGGAAGGAGCCTACGCACAATGGCATCTTTCTTTTCTAGTGTAGCACCTCCATCTTCCAGGAAGAGAATCCGCAGGACACCCGGGATGAATGGAAGGGAGAGATCGATTACGGGCCAAGTAAACTTGGGCTAGGGCTCTCCAATCGGCGGAGAGCAGGAACTAGCTGGCAATGTGCTGCGCTCTGTGCAAGAACAGCTGAGCCTCTGAGGTTGTTCTGTAAACAAACCCAATTTTTTTATTCTTTTTATTTCTATATTTATTTTGTCCTGGATTGTGAGGCAGCCATCTTATCAGAACACACCAGCCATAACATTATGACCACTGCATATTTTTATATTTTTAGCACTAATCACTGAATTAAAGGATAATTAAGACCCCTTTCACACTGGGGCGTTTTTCAGGTGCTTTTGGGCTAAAAATAGCGCCTGAGTGCTTTCACACTGAGGCGATGCGCTGGCAGGACGTTAAAGTCCTGGAAGCAGCATCTTTGGAGCAGTGAAGGAGCAGTGTATACATCGCTCCTCCCCATTGAAATGAATGGGCAGCGCTTCAGCAGTGGCGCTACACGGGCAGTATTAACCCCCTCATTGTTTTACCATCAATGCCCGCCCCAGTGTGGAAGCAGCCAAAAGGTTTGTTTTCTTTTTTTTTTTTAAAACAAACGTGTCATACTTACCTCCTCTGTGCAGTTGGTTTTGCACAGAGTGGCCCCGATCCTCCTCTTCTGGGGTCCCTAAGACCACTTTCACACTGAGGCGCTTTCACGCAAAAAACGGCACCTAAAAAGCTCACGAAAAAACGTATTTCCATTAAAATCAATGAATGCTTTCACACTGGGGCAGTGTACTGGCAGGGCTGTGAAAAACTCCACTCTCCATTGAAATGAATGGAAAGCTCTTCAAAAGTGCCTGAAAAGCACTTCAAAGGCACTCAGTGTTTTTACCTCAGTGTGAAAGTGGCCTAAAGCTGCGCTGCTGGCTCCTCCTCTTCGAGTGCCCCCATCGGAGAAGCACTCTCCCTCAGGGTACTCATGCGGGCACGCTTTTGTGTCCTGCTGCTGCGTCCATTGACACAGACAGCAAGACCACCACCCCCCCCCCCCCCCGGCTCCCGAGTCATTGTATTTTTTAGAAAGCAGCGGGAGCCAATGGTTGCGCTGCTATCAATCATATTAGGATGCGAGACACCAGCTGGAGCGGGTGCACTTGTCCCCGGCGCAGGAACAATCGGGCTCAGGTAAGTAAAGGGGGATCTGGTGCATCACAGGAGGTTTTTCACCTCAATGCATAGAATGCATTGAGGTGAAAAAGCGCAAGGATTTACAACCCCTTTAAAGCGGTGTTCCAGCCGCGATTTTTTATTTTTTTTAAAAAGTCAGCAGCTACAAACACTGTAGCTGCTGACTTTTAATAAGGACACTTACCCGTCCTAGGTGCCCATGATGTCGGCCCCCCAAGGCCGATCCCTCGATCGTGGCAGAGTCCGGCGCCGCCATCCTCACTAAGGGAAACAGGCAATGGAGCCTTGGAGCCTACTGCACATGCACGAGTCGCACAACATTTTCTGAATGGGCGGCTGTTCTCTGGGATACGCACAGTTCCCAGAAGACAGCGCGCCCCATTCACCAGCAGACAACGCAAGGAGGATGAGGAAGAAGACCAGCCGCGGACTAGGAAGAGGCAGATTAGGAAGATCTGCCTAGCAACCGCCATTTCTGGTAAGTAAAAAAATGTTTTTTCTTCAATTTTTATTTTTTCGGAGCAGCATTTTTATGCAATTTTTTTTTTAGGGTGGACCTCCGCTTTAATGGCACAGGTTCCCACAAAGTGTCAAATTGCCCACCTTACTATTACAGTCCCGCTATAAGTCACTGATCGTCGCCACTAGTAGTATAAAAAATAAAAATTCCAGTAAACATACACCATAGTTTGTAGACACTAACTTTTGAGCAAACCAATCAATATTACACTTATTGTTTTTTTTGTGTAGCAGAATACATACGGGCCTAAATTTATGAAGAAAGTTTATTTTACATTTTTTATTGAATAGGTTTTATAGCAGAAAGTACAAAATATTGTTTTTTGTCATTTAAAATTTAGGTCTTTTTTCATTTATAGCACACAAAAAACAAAACAAAAAAACAAAAAAAAAAACAAAAAAACAAAAACAAACAACCAGTGGTGATCAAATAACACCAAAAGAAAAAGCCCTATTTGTGAGAAAAAGTCTGCCAGGCACCCGCGATCGCTCCTGAGAGAGACAGAACAGGGGATCTGTCAATGCAAATAGACGGATTCCCGTTCTGTCAGGGAGAGGCGAGAGATCTGCTGTTTCTAGGAATGTCTCTGTACCTACACTGCCCCCACAGTTAGAAACACCTCTCTAGGACACATTTAACCCCTTCCCTGCCAGTGACATTTACACAGTAATCAGTGGCTCTGATCGCTGTATAAATGTCAATGGTCCCCAAAAAATTGTCCGATCTATCCGCTGCAATATCGCAACCCCTGCTGAAAATTGAAGATCATCGCCATTACTAGTATAAAAAAAAAAATCCATAAATCGTTCCCCTATTTTGTAGACGCTATAACTTTTGCGCAAACCAATCAATATACACTTATTGCAATTTTCTTTTACCAAAAATATGTAGAAGAATATATATTGGCCTAAACTGATGAAAACATTAGTTTAAAAAATATGTATTATAGCAAAAAAAAAAAAGTGTTTTTTCAAAATAGTCGCTCTTTTTTTTGTTTATAGCACAAACAATAAAAACCGCAGAGGTGATCAAATACCACCAAAAGAAAGCTCTGTGGGCAAAAAAAGGCAACAATTTTGTTTGGGTACAGCATCGCACGACCGCGCAATTGTCAGTTAAAGTGACGCAGTGCTGAATCACAAAAAACGGCCTGGTCATTAAGGGGGCAACTCCTTCTGGGGTTGAAGTGGTTAAAGTAATGCAGTGCTGTATAGGAAAAAAAAAATGGCATGGTCATGAAGGGGGGTAACTCTTCCAGAGGTCAAGTGGTTAATCTACAGATATTGGACATGTTGTTAAACATGTTGCACTTATCACAGCCAATTAGCACTAATCATGTGCTGATCCAAGGACCAAAAGCACTGACACTGCGAGTCTAAAAACAAAAAAAATGTAAGATATAAAAATTTCATATTGTGCAATTAGCATCCTTTAACGGGTTTAGCTCAAAGATCATTTTGAAAAGATCTTCAGCCAAATGACAGAACCCAAAGTGACAAAGCAGAAGCCAAAAACCGCCTAGCGGAGGACGATGTACCAACGATGGATTGGGAACAAGCTGTCCAAACTGTGACCACAAAACACAGAGACTGAGCAGTTGTGGTGAAGGAAGTGTATTACATTACACCCCCCCCCCCCCCTTTCCACCCCACCCAGCAGATGTCCAACAGCATCCTGTAGACTGTTCCCGTCTGTGGAAAGTGCTATACTCTGCAAGGAAAGGCCCAGATCACACCTACAGGCCCCACTGCATTGATCTAAATCAGAAGAATTTTTAGGGAAGTCACATCGACCTACGAATTTGGGTGCCGAGACTGCCCTACACAAACTTGCAGTACTGGGGTCCAGAGTTTAATTACGGCGCTCTGTTCAAAAGCCTGCATATCTCCGATAGTATGGCGGTGCATTAGTGCGTATGAAATGGGCAGTTTACACATCTGGAAATGCACCATCAATGCTGAAAGATATATATAGGTTTTAGAACAGCATATGCTCCCATCCAGGCAACCTCTTTTTCAGGGAAGGGCGTGCCTATTTCAGCAGGAGAATGCTAAACTGCAAACAGGACTAGAGCATGGCTTCATAGTAGAAGAGTCCAGGTGCTTAACTGGCCTGCCTGCAGTCCAGACCTTTAACCAAATGAATATATTAGTGAAAGATGCTACACCGTGCTAAACATGGCCCTGTCCCAACTTTGAGACGTGCTGCTGCCATTCATTTCAAAATTACCTGATTTTATTTTTTTAAATGGGCTATTTTCTCAGATTTAAACAATTCGATAGGTTTTCCATTGTGAATAAAATATGGGTTTATGAGATTTGCAAATCATTGCATTCTGTTTTTATGTAGATTTTGTAATTGGGTTTGTATCAACCTAAGCTCTCTAGCTACGGCTCAGTTGGAACCCATGCTCTGTTAAGGCACTTTCACACTGGGGCGGGGGCATCTGCGGTAAAGCACCGCTATTTTTAGCGGCCGAAAGAGCATTAGAAGCACCCGCAAAGCACAGCTGCCGAGGCGCTTTGGCAGCGCTGGCCATTTATTTCAATGGCAGGGGCAGTTTAGGAGCGGTGTATTCCCGCAACGCCCAAAAGATGCTGCTTGCAGGACTTTTTTCCCTTCCTACAAGCGCACCGCTCCAGTGTGAAAGCACTCAGGCTGTCACGCTGGAGAGGCAGAGGAGGAGTTTTTTTCAGGCGCTTTACAGACGCTATTTTTTAGCCCTTTAGCGCCTGAAAAACGCCTCAGTGTGAAAAGTAGCCTTAGTGTAATGGAGTGGGGCTTCCAGGAATGCGTTAGCATGGGACCTCACTTATGCGACAGCCCTCAATTACCTGGGGAGGGGGCAGTGCTGCCATTGGACACAGATGCAGAGCCTGCGTGAACTCTTGCAGCATAGAAGCAGCATGGCTGGGAGAATATAACTTACTAGGGAGGCGGAAGGGGAAATAGGAACACATTTTGCACTAAATGGGCAGAGTGACATATCTTCGTTGCCAGTGTAAATGCCCGGGCACTGAAGGATTTCATGGTGCTCAAAGATCTACATAAATTGCAAGTTCATCAAAATATTTAAAAAATGCACTTTATTTGCTTTTGTGATAACATGAAAACACATCAAATGAGCTTCTTAGGGAAGGAAAGGGCCACGCTTGAGGGCCCAAAAGTAAACTAAGCAGCTGCCCACTGCTGAGCCAGAAAGTAATTTAACCCCCTGGCCTCCACCCAAAGCTGGGAACTTCTAGGGCGGACCATTAGACTCACCTCATGTGTCCTCCGAAGACATCTGTGATGGGAGTCTGGACAAAGTCAGCTTGTCTGGTCACTGAACTCTTGTTGCGTGGTCCCACCTGCTCCCACTCCTCATCGCTGCCCTCTCCTTTGTCTTCGTGATTCACCACCTCCTCCTCCTGCACCTGCTGTGTCTCAGGACCATTTGAAACAGATATTTCTTTGTAGAAAAGAAACAGAGAAAAATAATCACATATAAATCACAGAATAAACCGATCTTCCAAGATATCTAAAGTACAACTGCAGCCAAGACTTTTTTTTTTTTCAAGCGAACGTCAACCCCTCCCTTCAGTCTTGCACAGTTGTACCGACTCCTCTCCTGGACTGAAATGGCTTCCTCTGATGTCACTGCACACTGTGAGCTTCTCACAATGTGCATTAGAAGCTGCAGCAGTTCAGATAAAGCACGCTTCACTTCCTGGCTGGATTCTGTCCAGCATCATCTAGCGGTTTCATTTCTTGATGTTCAGTTCTTTCAATTATGGGGGCTCAGCATCACATGTGGGCATTACCTAGGGTGGCCTGTATGCAAAACGTAGCTTGCCGAGGAACACCCACCAAAGCATTTTGATATTTGCATAAAGCCTTGTAAGAGCCACTGCTTGCATCAGGGGGCTCTTGAGGAGTATAGACAAATGCTTCCCAGTAACTCAGGGTGCTCTGGGAAAAGAAGCATTCTTAGGCCCCTTTCACACATGCGAACCGTATGTCCGCTTTTTCATCCATCCGTTTACGGATGAAAAAGGGACATACATTGGTCCCTATGAGATAGCGGGTGTCAGCGGATGTTAGATCTCATCCGTGTCCGCAATCCTCCGATTCTGCAGACGGAGGAAAATCCTATTTTTCAATCCATCTGCAGAGCGGATCGGATGAACGCGGACAGACGGTCCGTGTTCATCCGATCTCCCATAGAGGAGAGCGGAGATCTGACAGGGCGGTCCCTGCACAGCGCGCGGGGACCGCCTTGTCATCCGCTGGCTCAGCGGAGCGATTCCCACTGAGCAAGCGGAGGTTCACCGGGCGGATCATTACGGATCCATCCCGTGTGAAAGGGGCCTTAAGCTCTTCAGCCTGGCCACAAATAAATATGTGGCCCTATGTAAACCACTTACTGTGCTAGAAGCTGGTAGTCGGCAGCTCCCGTAAAGCTCCTGATGCATACCAGCGATCGGGAGCTTTTCACTCATGTAACCCCTGTGACAGCCGATCACAGCGGTCACATGACCCGAATGCCCACCTCCCGGTTTTTAGAACCCTTAAAGGGCCAGCGGGAAGGGGTTAAAATGGACCTGAACTCAAATTTAAGAATTATGTTATAACAGAACATCTAAAAATGTTAAAATCATAAGCTCTGCTATGCATTAAGATAAAAAGTGTTGTGTGCAGCAGCCTCCCCAGCTCCCCCTAATGCTTACAGAAGTCCCCTCTCTGTCCAGCGATGTCCACGAGTGTCTCCTGATTGGCTGAGACACAGCAGTGGCGCCATTGGCTCCCGCCAATTAAAGTCAGTTAGCCCATCTGGAGAGAGAGAGGGGCGGGGCCAGCCCGCAGCTCCGTGTCTGAATGGCCACAGGGAGCTGTGACTCGGATCAGGTGCCCCATAGCAAGCCGCTTACTGTTGGGGCACTCGACTTGAGGGAGAAACCAGGATCACAGAAGAGGGACCCGAGAAGAGAAGGATTCAGGCTGTCCTGTGCAAATCCACTGCACAGAGAAGGTAATTAACAGGTTTGTCATTTTTAAAAGAAAACAAGGACTTTGCAATCACTTTAAATATGTCCGAGCAGTACCCTGAAAATTCTACATTTTTAACTTCTCCTAAAAAAATAGCAGTGAACTTCCTGGTATGTGAGGGTGCTGAGGAACTCCAGTTCTGTAGCATCATAACTGTATACCGGCCATGTGAGATCCAAGGCACTGCTGCCTCAGATGTCTAACTTCACCAGATTTGGAGTCAGATTTGGTGATGTCATTACTGTGCTGCTCTGTATTGTCCTTGCTTGAGGCTCTGATGTGAGAAAATAAAGCTTGGTCTCTGCCAAGGTGGCCGCCTCCAAACTGAGCCACAGAACAAGACATGGCAACTCCGTAATGGGGAAATATCAGCTGCAGGGTGACTACAGACAATGCTGCTGACTAGGTCCTTCGTATGCATTTTTGGGCCACAGCTTGAGTTAATTTCTTCTTTAGCAGAGACAGACGGCATTTCAGCCCTCATTCACACTGCCATGACTTCTCATGCAACAAAGTCACATTGACAAGTCGCGCCCCATTAACGGCAATGGAAGTCGCTCCTACTTAGAAAAATGGTCAACTTGCATGGACTTCTTTTAAAAAAAGTCGTATGCAAGCCGCAATGAAGTCACGCAGGGATGTCAGCTTCGAAGCCGCGCTGGTGTGAACTGGCACTCAAGTAAATAAATCTAAACCCAATCACTAAAATCTCATATATTCTTCAACATGTTAATGTCACTTTTAGGTTGGGCAAGGTTAAAACACATGCATGGTTTTTTTTTTTATGTAGTTGAGGATTTTTTTCTGATCTCTTGCAAGGACTGTGGTCACAGAAACAGGAAGTGAAATGAAATACAATGCTCCAACAATTGCCCCATATTTCAGTTACAGGAAACCGGTATACACCTGATATAACAGGCCAAAAGCTTGCCAATAAATGGGGACCATGCCGTCTTCAGTCTATTCAATACTAGAAAGGGTTGTTGTTGGAATTGCAAAAAACAAGCAGATAGAAACATTCCAACAAGTCAGAACCAAGTGTGGTGTAACCAGGAGAGGAGACGCAGAATAATAAAGCATATAAAGAACCGTACTGTCATTTTGTGGGTAGAGCAGTTTCTTTAGTGACAACATCTCTTCATGCAATCCATTTAAAACAAAGCCGAGATACTCCTCTGCGTCCTCCTGGCGTCCCTGCAAGCAAAAACGCACGATTTGTCACAAACATTGTCATTCATGAGGTTTCTTTGGTCTGATAAAAGAATCTAATCAATGGTCATCCGTTACCTTCTCGGAGAGAGTAGACTTGGAAACGGTCAGCAAGCGGTAGATGTATGTGGGTTCAAAAGGTGCCCCCGGGCGGATGTCTCGCATGACTTTATCACCGGGAACTGGCAACAAGAGAAGAGATACAACTGATCTGACTATAGAGATATGATTGGTAGCCATTTTCATAGAAAGGGTTCGGGACTGTACAGGACAACTCTTCAATGACAGGAAGGGAGTTAAAAACTTAAGGAAAATGTGTCAGACACTTAAAAAACCTTCTGCCTATACAACTCCTTTTATCTTAATGTATTAAAGTGGAGTTCCACCCAAAAATGGAACTTCCACATTAAGGGAAGGTGACCCCCTTGACATGCCACATTTGGCATGTCATTTTTTTTGGGATGGGGGGGGGGGGGGGGGGGCGGAAAACCTTCTTTTTTTTTTAAGAGGGTTCCAGCTCCCACTTGCTCCCTAGACCGCCTCGGCGGCGGAAGTAAGCCCCCTCCCTCTCCGCAATCTGGGACACGTCACAGTTCCCAGGTGATTGCTCCGCCAGTCACGGTGCGCGGCTCACGCAGTGCGTGCTCGGCTGTGAAGCCACAGCCGGGCGCCCAGTGACAATGACGGCGCCGCGGAGAAGAGGGGGGAGACTAGGGGAGCTTCATTCCCCCGCATCGCTGGACCCTGGAACAGGCAAGTGTCCGATTATTAAAAAAGTCAGCAGCAGCAGTATTTGTAGCTGCTGACTTTTAATATTGCAGCCACCCCGCAACCCCCAATAATTACCTGTGCCCCATCTCTCTCCAGCGATGTCCACTCCTGCTGATTGTCTGAGACACAGCAGCAGCACTACTGGCTTCCGCATCGGTCAAAGTCAGTCAGCCAGCCAGCCATTTAGGGGAAAGAGGGGGCGGGGCCAGGTCGGGGCTCCGTGTCTGAATGGATACACGAAACTCTGACTCGGCTTGGGTGCCCTCAGAGAGCTGCTGGCTGACGGGGCACTCGATAGGAGGGAGGGATCAGGAGCAGCAAAGAGGGACCAAAAAAAAAAAGAGGATCCAGGCTGATCTGTGAAAAACCAACTGCACAGAGGAGGCAAGTACTACATGTTAGTTATTTATTTTTATAAAGCCTTTACAATCACTTTAAAATTTTGAAAGGAAACGTCCTCTGTGTGCAGGACCACCACTGTGGTGCAGAAAAGTGAACTTTATACCATTCCTATATTTATACTCACAATTGTCTGAACAAGTTCATTCATGTATTGTATCCATTATCAAACCCCCCCCCCCGCCATTCTTGCCCTCAAATACACTAAAACTGATAAAGTATGAAATGCCCTTTAACTATTCTCCACTAAGGACATTTTTTTTTAAACTAGATGGAGAGGATAGTTCATTCCTCCAACACCTCTCACCCTCCTGCCCGCCAAAACCCCAACGGTCCTAGAGTAAAGTTTTAAAACTGCTCAAGAAACGTGGTAGGATTCCCTGCCGTGTTCTAGAACTGCAGCCATGGATGTGGATAAGACTACCAAAGAAGCCATGATATCTCTCGAACGAGGGTGAGAACGATCTTCCCCTTAGCCCTATTCGCACCTGATTTTCTGCTTGTAGCTCCAAAACGCTCAACGAGCCAAATTCCGTTCATTTTAATGGCCCCTGTTAACATCTGAGCGTTCTGTCGCCTGAAGCTGAAAAAAGTACACAAGCTTTTTGACCCCATAGACTTCAATAGAAATGCCTGACTTGAGAGTTTGAGTGTTTTCTGTTCAAATAGCAGATCTCCACCCCCAATTACCTCTCCCTCATGCTTTTTATTTGCTAAACAAAAATGGCTGAAGCTTTAAAACGCTTGTAATACGCTTCTAAAATGCTTTAAAAAGGCTGGTAAAAAAAAAAAAAAAAACGCCAATAAATCAATACGCTCATGTGTGAATGGAGCCTTGGTGACCGTTCATCATTTTACTACAGTGCAGGAGGCCCAATAACAGAGGTGGTGTCATGTTATTAGAACATAGGAACATACCTTGCTTAGCCTTAGGAAGAACTGGCATGTTCGTGAATTCATTCATCAGTCTCACACTGAAAGAAACAAAAAGGGATTTGTATTAGACAAAACGTGCTCCTCCCCTCCAGCTTTTCCCCATTCCGGTGAAACAAAAGTTATGTATGTGCAACAAGGAAAGAACACATTTCACTGTGAAGTGCTTCACTACAGACCGGTGACATCACGGGGAATGCAGGTTATCAGAATCACTACAGACCGGTGACATCACGGGGAATGCAGGTTATCAGAATCACTACAGACCGGTGACATCACGGGGAATGCAGGTTATCAGAATCACTAGAGACCGGTGACATCGCGGGGAATGCAGCCTAACAGAATCACTAGAGACCGGTGACATCGCCGAGACGCAGCCTATCCATTTACTAGAGATCAGCGACATCACTGAGAATCCAGCCTATGCATTCACTAGAGACTGGTGACATCACCGAGAACGCAGCCTATCCGTTCACTAGAGATCATGATCTGACAATGTCACAGGTGAAGCCGTCACTCAGCTGGAGGGGTCAGACCAACGTTGAGAGATTGTGGCTCTCGCAAAGGGCAGCATTCCTTCTCTGATGCCTGCAGCTTAGGGGTGGTAAGTTTCACCTGGTGCTGTGGCTCGCTTATTCATTAAGACAGTTTTTGACATCCTCCACTAAAATCAAGACCATGTGCTGAGAATTCAAGTAGGCTATAATATACATTTGGCATGTTGAATACTTACAAGCTGTCAATCATTGGCGTTGATGTACACGGCCTGTCGAGTTTGGTGTACATTGGAATGCACTTCATAAGATGATACATTGGGGGACAAGCCACCAGAGCCTGCAGTGTCTAAGGAAGGGGTGTTAAGGGGAAAAAAAAAAACATAATGCACAGTAACAACCACATCCAACATACACAGAATCATTCAACCATGTACTCAGATTGGGTGTGATGCAAGCTAATGCAGCTTGGTATTTCATAAGGATACAGCATTAATATAACACCAGTTGCCTTTGTTGACGAGTCCTCTGGGCTGTAATGATACCGGTTTGTGGACAAGCTTCACATTCTCCAACACCTCTGCAAATAAAACCAAAATGTTAACACTAAAGGAATTAAAAAACACAATGAGTGAACACCTGATCACCTATATGAACCTGTTGGACATCCTATTCCAAAATCATGCCATCAATGTGGATAGTTGTCCCCAGACCCTCAATATGGGGTTTCCCTCTGTTGCTATAAACATCACTTATCTGGGAAGACTTTTCACCAGATATTGGGGGGGGGGGGGGGGTGTCTTTGGACATTTGTGCCCATTTGTGAGGTCAGAAGATGTTGGACAAGACCACCTGGCACACAATAGGTGTTCCACTTCATCTCAAAAAGGTGTTCAGTAGGGTTGAGGTCAGGACTCTGCAGGACACTTAAGTTCTTCCACACCAGACTGCCATCAGGCTGTGGTGGTCCAGGAGGAAGAACGCTCCTTAAAAGGGGTTGTAAAGTTTCGTTTTTTATTTTCTAAATAGGTTCCTTTAAGCTAGTGCATTGTTGGTTGACTTACCTTTTCCTTTGATTTACCTTCTAAATATTTTTTTTCTTTGTCTGAATTTCTCACTTCCTGTTTCTCCTCAGTAAACTTCACACCATCATCCGAGTGGTGTGGAGTCAGCCAGAACAGCTTACTGAGGAGGCACAGGAAGTGAGAAATTCAGACAAAGAAAACAAAGAATAAAAATATTTAGAAGGGAAATCTAAGGAAAAGGTAAGTGAACCAACAATGCACTAGCTTAAAAGGAACCTATTTAGAAAATAAAAAACAAACCTTTACAAACCCTTTAAGCCTCATACACACGATCGGATTTTGCGTTGGGAATTGCGTGTTGACAGCCTTTTGGCGGAAAATCCGACCGTTTGTACGTTCCATCGGACAATTGTTGTCGGATTTTCCGCAGAAAAATGTTGGATGGCAGGCTTTAAAATTTTCCGTGGACAACCGTCTGTTGTCGAATTTTCCAATCGTGTGTACACAAGTCTGTCAGACAAAAGTCCAAAGTACAAACACGCATGCCTGGAAGCAATGCCCACCAAACACGACATTAGCAGACGGTGCCCAAAAGGTGGCGCTCAAGAGCTGAAAAAACACGTAGTACGTCACTACTTTCGTGTTTGTTGCCCGACAATTGTGTGCCGTTTGTATGCAAGACAAAATCCGGGCACACGCCCTTCGGACAAAAGTCTGATGCTTTGTCTGCGAAAAATCCGATCGTGTGTACGAGGCTTAACACTTGTAGTCCGAGGGGAAAAATCCCCTTCTTACAGATACCTAAAAAGATCATTAGTGTTATCCAAGAGGTAGAAATTGCTTACAGCTCAAGAAAACCCTAGAAAACCCTAGAAACCTCTACAGGAACCCTGGTTGAGCATGGCTGCTTTATACTATGAGCAGCAAAGGGTTCAAGTTTGTAAACCTTTCATGTATCCTTCCTGTGTCAGTAGTAAAGACCTAGAAACTAGTGGAGCGCAATGGTGTAGAGTCGTCTACTTCAGTGATTTCCAGCGACCAGAGGCATCGGGCAGGTATGTTATAGCCATATAGTAAAATGACGGGTTCTGAGACGTCATGATGACACGGCGCATCCCAGATCTCAGGAAAGAGCCAATGGCGATGCCCTTTACCCATGTGATCAGCTGTGTCCAATTACAGCTGATCACATGTAAACAAGAAAATGCCAGTAATAGGCTTTCCTCTGACTGTGTGAGAGGAGAGCAGAGCAGAGGCCTTCACAGATAATAAGGGCACCAATGTTGCCCCAACAGTGATGCCAGTCAGTGCCCATCCGTGCTGCATATTAGTGCCCATCCATTAAGCTTCCTCAGCACACATCAGTGAAGGAGAATTTTTTTTATAACTTATGCCTCGTACACCTGACCGGTTTTCCTGACATGCCAAAAACCAACGTTATTCCCGACGGGATTCCTCTCAAGCCTGCCTTGCATACACATATTCATAAAAAAAAAAAAAAAAAAAAAAATGCTCGACCAAAGCGCGGTGACGTCCAACGGCACTATAAAGGGAACGTTCGATTCAAATGGCGCCACCCTTTGGGCTGCTTTTGCTAATCTCGTGTTCATAAAAGTTTGGTGAGCGACGAGTCGCGCTTTTCAGCCTCGTGCTTTTTCAGTCCATTACAGCGTGACGAATGTGCTATCTCCATTAGGAACGCTGGTTTTACCAGAACGAAATTTTGGGCTTTTCTTTTTTGTAGCAAAAAATAAAAAACCCCAGTGGTGATTAAATACCACCAAAGGAAAGCTCTGTCTCATACAAAATGTGGGTACAGCATTGCTTGACCGGGCAATTGTCATCCAAAGTGCTGAAAGCTAACCTGGGCAGGAAGGGAAAGTGCCCGGTATCGAAGTTGTAAAAGTTCATGTGAAAATGTTTTAGCAAAGAGTCAGACCTGTCGATCTAGCAAATACAAGCTAGTAACATTGAAAACGGACCTGTGGTATTGCTCTTGATCTCCCATCTAACAATACCTGTAAATAGAAACCTCTGTATGCTCCGTATTGTTCTCAATATAGCAGCTGTGAAAACTCAAGATAAACATCAGACTTTTGAAGGTAAAATCCATTATTGCACACAGTCTTACAGTGACATCATCCCCTTTGTCTCTGATTACCGTAGCTAAAACTATCTATTGGAGGTTAGAAAACAGAAAAAAAAAAAAAAAAAAAAATCAGCAAATGGGAAAAGGTGGGATGAAGGAATGAAAGTGCATTTAAGCTGCTATCTACTGACTGCAGAGCTGTGATATCAAAGAGGGACTAATAAATGGCATACAACAGCCCCCATGGACAGGAACGGTTAGATGGGATAGAAAAAGGAATGGCACGCTATGCTTTAAAATGAGCTCATACAAAGGACTGCGCTGGAAAAGCACAAATGCACTTAAACACAGCAAGACCTGCTTACAATTTAACCACTTCAGCTCTGGAAGATTTTACCCCTTCTTAACCAGAGCATTTTTTGCCATTCGGTGCGGTGCTACTTTAACTGGCAATTGCACGCAAATGACATTTATATCATTTTTCACGCAAATAGAGCTTTTTTTTGGTGGCATTTGACCACCACTGGCATTTAATTTTTGTTTTTACTTTCTGCTATAAAACATCCAATATAAAAAGAAAAAAATATTTCTTCATAAATGTAGTAGGCCAAAATGTATTCTGCTACAAAAATTTGGAAAAAAAATTATTCTAAAATAGGTGTATATCAGCAGTTATATACTGTAGCTGCTGACTTAATATTTAGGACACTTATCTGTCCAGGGTTCCCATGATGTCGGCACCCCAGTCAATTTTTGGATCGGCTCTCGGCTGCTGCTGCCACCACCATTAATGGCAGCGCTTTCTAACTGACCCGGTGGCGCAGGGAGGAGGAGAGGAGCTGAACTACCTGAGGGATGGCGCCGCGGCGCTGTCTGCCGGAAGTGGGGGAAGGGTGCCTGTCAAATACAGGTACACTTTTCCCCCCTGAAAGGAGCCAAATGTGGCACCGGTGGGGCCTGTTTGGGTAGCAGGTAAGCAGAGGTTCCACTTTTGGGTGGAACTCCGCTTTAATTGGTTTGTGCAAAAGTTATAGCTTCTACAAACTATGGTATATACACTGGAATTTTTATTTATAAAATGTATTTATTTATAAGATAACGGTGACCAGCGACTTTTAGAGGGACTGATGTGTGCGGCGGGAAATCTGACACTGAGGGGAACTGACATCACCAGTGACACCAATAGTTATATTAGTACAGAAACAGTGTATAGTACTGACACTGGCTGGGAAGGGGTTAACATCTATGGGCAATGAAAGGGGTTAACTGTGTGCCCAACAAGCGTAATATGTGCTGCTTTTACTAATAGACGAGGCTGATAAAAAAAAAAAAAAGCTGCATCGCTGCTCTCTGTACAGAAGCCTGTGTTGATAGTAAACACAGAGCTCAGTACTGTGATTCGCTAATGCCATCAGCAGGTCCCAGTCATAAATCATTGGCTGGGACCTGCTGACCAACTTGTGCTGTACCAAATGACAGTACAGATCGGGTGGGGGGTATGCACACCCTATATCCGGAAATGCTGAATCACGTACACCGCGCAGTACATATACATAGGGCTGTCCACAAGTGGTTAGGGAAGCTTCCTATAAAATGATCAGGAGGTACATAATGATTCTAGCTGTCTGACCATCAGAAATATGAGGGGACAGAGAAATACATAAATTGCAGCAAGAGGCCTTATAGCAGTACACCTAGGGACCGTTTAAAAGTGCGGCACTTTTGCCCCCCCTGGTAGAGCAGCAGGTGTCAGGCATTCAGGAGGGATTTTCTATTGAAATACAGCTCCGCAACTTCAAGTGTTTGGCTTGTGCTTCCAGTGCACCCCCATTTACTTGCATTACTAGTGTTTGCCTGCCGAACAACATGCTGTATAATGTTCACATAATTTTTGCAGTGATGCAAAGTTAAAAGCGGAGCTACACCCTAAAGTGGAACTTCCGCTCATCGGATTCCTCCCCCCCCCCTCCGGTGCCCCAATTGGCACCTTTCGGTGGGGAGGGGGGACAGGATACCCGTCTTTGACAAGTATCCTTTCCCACTTCCGGCCGCGGCAGTGACGTCACCGCGGGGCTCCTTCCTCCTCCCGCCGCGCTAATAGGAGAGAGGAGCGGGGCCTCGCACATGCGCAGTAGGGTTCCCGGCGTGAAGCCGAAAGGCTACACTGCCGGCGGCAGCACCCGACAGCTGATGGGAAACATCAGCTGCGGTGTCGACATTGAGGGCCTGCAGGACAGGTAAGTGTCCATTTATTAAAAGCCAGCAGCTGCAGTATGTGTCGCTGCTGGCTTTTAATTTATTTATTTTTCCCTGAACGCCACTTTAAGCAAACTATTGCAGCATGCATCGAGCACCATCTAGTGGTCAAATACAAAATTGCTGCCAAATTTGCAGACTACTTAAATTGCGCGCACACACAAAAAAAAAAACACAAATATATGACATGGTTGCTTGGGTTTTTCTTTTCCGTGAATGATTTTCATTTGGTTACAATGTGCCTGAATCCGAAAGCAAATTTGACTACTTCACCGAGAGTCCATTCTCTTTGCACAGCCTTTGACCCCCTTTGCATGCCATAGCGTTCTCTTCTGGTAATGTCCAATTACTGTCTGTGCTGGCCCAGCTCCAATTGCCCCCTCTCTTCACGTCCCCACATAAACGTTATATAGCTGCCAGGGGAGGAGCAAAGGGGAATGGTGCAACGGGTCACCCGTGTGACAGCTGAGTCTGCCTATAGCACATTCAAGGCAACAGCCACCCAGCAACAGTCTCCGAGCTTTAGGGTGTCTACACGAGAGGCCTTTAAATGTAAATAATATGTCTAAAACATGTTACATGCACATAGAATCTTAAGGGAATATCATTATTTAAAACAACGGTCTGGTGCGGGAGCATCTTCACACAAGGTTTGGGGCTCTTCACTTTCCCACTTTTACAATGACAAGGACACAGCATTACTTGCACAGGTCATTTTTGTACTCGACTTACCTGCAATGCCATATCCTGGAGTAACACAGACTTTGGTGTTCATAGACCTTGGGTTATAGGCTTGTACCTTCAGGCGACTGAACACTGGCAAAGCTTGAAGGCCATGCCCCCTAGCAATCTACCATATAACACTACATACTCCGCAAGTCCGCATTTGTTTAGCAAGCAGTGCAGAGAAGAGAGCAGAGGGCGCCTCAGTCTGGGTGTAAACCAGAAAACCTTATAAGATTAGAGCTGCACGATTAATCGCTAAAAATCGCGATCTTGATTCAACCCCCCTTCAAGATCTTAATCCAGCATTTCCACCATTTATGTAACAAGCGCAGAGCAGTTCTCTGCTCACAGCTGTCCAAAAAAAAAAAAAAAAAAAAGAAGAGCAGCTGGCAAAGTTTATCACAACATTGCTTCAGCTGAGAGATTAAAAGAAACATTGTATCATTTGGTTCTCTTCGAGATCAAAGAAATGAACTTCCATCTGTAAATAAGGGCAGTTTAACCACTGACCAAGCCTTTTTCTGACACTTGTTGCTTACAAGTAAAAGCGGTGTTCCAGCTGCGATTTGTTTTTAAAGTCAGCAGCTACAAACACTGTAGCTGCTGACTTTTAATAAGGACACTTACCTGTCCTAGGCGCCCCCCCCCCCAGTCCGATCCCTAGATCATGGCAGGTCCCGGCGCCACCATCCTCACTGAGGGAAACAGGCAGTGGAGCCTTGCGGCTTCACTGCCCGTTTCCTACTGTGCCTGCGCGAGTCGCGCGGCTGTTCTCTGGGACACACAGTTCCCAGAAGACAACGCAAGGAGGACAAGAATGAAGACCAGCCACAGACTAGGAAGATCTGCCTAGCAACCGCCATTTCTGGCAATTAAAAAAAAATGTTTCTTCAATTTTTTGGTCATTTCTTTTTTTAGGGTGGACCTCCACTTTAAAATCAGTATTTTTTACTAGAACATTACTAAGAACCCCAAAACATACATGTATGTATGTATGTATGTATGTATGTATGTATGTATGTATGTATGTATGTATACACACTCACACACTTTATTTTTAGCAGAGACCCTAGAGAATAAAATGACGGTTGTGGCAATCTTATGTCACACTATATTTGCGCAGTGGTCTTTCACATGGAAATTTTGTGGAAAACAAAAATACACCTCAATAAACAAAATAAAAATAAAACTGAACAGTAGCCCAATTTTTTGTATAATGTGAAAGATGTTACGCCGACTTGTGATCTTTTATGCCAAGTAAAACAATTGTGATCCTCATTTTATCAAGAATCGCGCAGTTCTAGTATAAATATAATAATAATGCACTCACATGTAGTAGTCAGCATGTTATCCATGGAGGCCTTGTCACTGCCAGAGATCGTCAGGCAAGAGGCTGATGTTATGTAGAGTTTGGCTGGGAAGCTGCTGGGTGGATGTGAAGGAAAGCACTGTGGCTTGGGGAATCCCTTCCCTATGGTTTGACAAAAAGGTGGAGCACCAAAATGCATAATCACGCCCCCCTTACGGAGTGACGTCAACAGCGATCTGAAGACCGCTGAGCAAACTGAGGACACTCGGAAGCCGCTGCACACACCAGGCTGCTTGCGTTCCAGCTCCCAACCAGCAGCTTCCCAGCCGAACTCCACAAAAACACCAGCCTCTTGCCTGCCGATCTCTGCCAGTGATAAGTGCTCTCTCTGTAGATGACATGCTGACTCTTCCTCTACTACATGCGAGTGCATTATAATATTTATACTATTTGCTGGTTTGCACAGTTTACACTCTGATGGAAGCGCCCCCTGCTCTTTTCTGTCTTTAGGTGTACTAGGTTGACTCAGGACCTTGTTCAGGGGAGCAGCCCCTTTCCTTTTGAGTGACTAAAGAGACTTTTCATCTCCTCTTCACTCATCCTATTGTATTTCTGGGTGGCTACTGCAGTGCTGTCATTTTTTCCTTTTCAATATTAGGGCCAGTTCACACCAGATGCAGTTCCGTACAGTTTTGTGTGCATTTTACCTGCACTAAAAATTTATGCAGTGTTTTCCATGTATTCCAATGGCTCTTGTTGGCTCTAGTTTACCCCATGCAGTCAGTTTCAGGTCAGTTTCCGGTGCAGAAACTGACCGGAAACTGACTGCATGGTGTGAACTAGAGCCATTGGAATACATGGAAAACATTGTGCATGCATTTAGTGCAGAAAAAAAAGCACACAGAACGGAACTGCGTCTGGTGTGAACTAGCACTTAGTGCAGAGAACACAGGATTTAGAAAGGAGGGTGTCCTGTACTGTACTCCAAGATATGAAAGTCACAGGCAAGTCAAAATCCTGATTGTACAGTACAGGCTTGCTATTTATAGACCCTGGACAGTCCCCCCAAGCACTGAATAAGAAGGATGGGCAGTAACAGAACTGGGCCAACAGGCCAAACACACATTAGGATCAATGGACCCAACTTCAGAGTGCCGCTACAAGAATCTTGCAGCCAAAAACTGCATCCGCAGAGGATTGGACATCCACCTGTTAGAACTTTGAAAAAGTATGACGACTCTCAGAGTGGGGTAGGGTTATATAGGGGACACCCAGGGAGCGAACAAGCATATACCCCAGGGTTTGTGAATGTGATAAGCAAACTAATGCAGACATCATATTCAAGGACTGGGTAAGCTGCAACATATTACATTTTTGGTCTCAGGTTTAGTTATCCTTTAAGAAAACTATGCACAATAAGGCACGATGCCAACCTGTGAAAAACAGATTCTGGGGTTACATCAATACTCCAGCACACCAACACTTACCTGTCCCCCTTCCCCATTCCTCATATTTCCTCTCTTCTGGAGTTTTAGGGGTGTTGGGTTTTCCTTCTGCACACTGTGGTTTCAAATGCTACCCCTACCCATTAACCTCTTCACGCCAACCGGCCCTAGACTGTGCTCTTTTACGTGTCGCCGCGTATTCGCGTATATCCCTTTGTGCTGGGAGTTCGCCGCAAGATCGGGACATGGAACTCCCAACATCAGGCCACCTGATTGCTGCGATAGCCTCTGATTGGCCATCAGTGATCAGTCACTGTGAAGACCGCCACCGTGTTTTCTTTGTTAATGGAGGAGAATAGCTACATTGTATCGCTCTCTCTCTCCTTGCAGAGAAAAAGAAAAAAAAAAATACCTAGATTAAGGTTTGATATAGATCAGCACCAGGGTTAGTTTGGGTCAGGGTCAAAGATCAGTGTAAGTATTGTTTTTTTTTTTTTTATTTGACCAAATGCAACTTAAAGTGCCGCTCAGATTCTGTATGAGTGGGGTGTATAAATCCTCGTGCATCCGCCACTGAGATTGCTGTCGTGGAACGACTCATCCCAGCTCCTGCTGTGAACAAAAGGGTAATCCCTGTAACCGAACGTCCGTGTAGTCCCTTGAATCGGTGTAACCCTGCATTCACACTTCAGCGTTTTGAATCTCGTGCAGATTTGCAGCGATTCTGTCCAAGATTTAAAAAGTGCCATTGTGTGAATGACAAATCGCAGGACTCGCATTTAAGATGCCATTTATTTGAATGCCACCAAAAACCGCGGTGGAGGTCTGCCGCAATAAATCGCAGGAAGCATGTCGCCCAAAAGTAGCTCCAGAACTTTTTTTGAAGGGCATGCTTCTCACGATGCGGATTGCAGTGCGATTTATCGAGTGACAAATGCAGCAGACCCGCCCCACAATTTTAGGGGTCATTTAAATGAATAGCACCTCAAATGGGAGTCCCGCGACTTGTCACATCCGCAATTTCAAATCGCGGGCAGAACTGCTGCAAATCTGCCCATGATTCAAAAACGCTGAGATGTGAATGGAGCTCAGGTGTGGCAACCTCATCCTGGACTCCAGCCAGGCCACGCCACCAATGCATTTCGGTCCAGCCTTTGATTAAGCTGCGAGGACCGGAGCGAAACACGTTGGCTGGAGTCCAGGCTGAGGTTGCCACTCTTAAGCCTCGTACACACAATCGGATTTTCCGGCAAATGTGTGATGGCAGGGTTTTGTCGGATTATCTGACAGTTTGTACGCTCCATCGGACAATTGTTGTCGGAATTTCCGACAACAAATGTGGGAGAGCATGCTTTAAAATTTTCCGACAACAAATGTGTCTTGTCCGATTATCTGATCGTGTCTACAGAAGTCCGTCGGAAAAAAAATCCAAAGTACAAACACGCATGCTCACCATAAGACAACATTAGCAGAAGTTTGCCCAAAGGGTGGCGCTAAAGAGCAGAAAAACCACGTAGTTTCTGTTTGTTAGCCGAAAAAGTTTTGCCGTTTGTATGCAATATAAGTTCACGGCCAACGCTCTTCGGACAAAATTCCACGGCTTTGTCCGATGGAAATCTGATCGTGTGTACAAGGCTTTACACTGATTCTAGAGCCTACACAAATGTGCGGCTACAGTGCTGCTCCCCTCTTTTGTTCAGGGCGTTTTAGGTAGGAAAAAAAAAAGTAAAAATGCGCACCATTGTTTTTGGGCTGTACTACGGGTACATACAACTAATGCAGGGCTCGACAAACCCCGGGCGCCAGGTCGCCATTGCAACTAGAATTAGCGACCTGGTGCCTGGGGCAGCACAGCTGGGGTATCCTGTGTCTCCGTGCCCCCCCCCCTCCGCGGGATCGCGTCAGGCCGCACCGGCCGGTAATTGAGGCCACGGCTTTGCGGCCTTCTGCAGGCCTATGGTTCTGTGATCTAGCGCCATCTTGTGGTGGCCGTTGGTATGACAGGACAAGCAGCAATGCGAATGGAGTTTACCCGTCTGTTTTCACTGCCATCTCCTTCCCTCTAATTATAACCCCCAAACATTATATATATTTTTTATTCTAACACCCTAGAGAATAAAATGGCGGTCGTTGCAATACTTTCTGTCACACCGTATTTGCGCAGCGGTCTTACAAGCGCACTTTTTGGGGAAAAAATACATTTTTTTTAATAAAAAAATAAAACCGTAAAGTTAGCCCAATTTTTTTTTATATTGTGAAAGATAATGTTACGCTGAGTAAATTGATACCCAACATGTCACGCTTCAAAATTGCGTCCGCTCGTGGAATGGCGACTAACTTTTACCCCTTAAAATCTCCATAGGCGACGTTTAAAAAATTCTACAGGTTGCATGTTTTGAGTTACAGAGGAGGTCTAGGGCTAAAATTATTGCTCTCGATCTACCGATCACAGCGATACCTCACATGTGGTTTGAACACCGCTTTCATATGCGGGCGCTACTCACGTATGCTTTCGCTTCTGCGCGCAAGCTCGGCGGGACAGGGCGCGTTCCTGGCTCCTAACTTTTTTAGCTGGCTCCCAGATTCCAAGCAAATTTGTCAAGCCCTGAACTAATGTACACATAATGTGGTATCACTGCAATCATCAGGAGCAGGAGAATTAAATTTGGGTTTTTCTTTGGTGGAAGGTTATGGTAATAGCAAGAAATATACAGCTACATTTAAAGAAAAAAATAATATATATATATATATATATATATATATATATATATATATATATATATATATATATATATATATATATATATATACAGGTCCTTCTCAAAAAATTAGCATATTGTGATAAAGTTCATTATTTTCTGTAATGTACTGATAAACATTAGACTTTCATATATTTTAGATTCATTACACACAACTGAAGTAGTTCAAGCCTTTTCTTGTTTTAATATTGATGATTTTGGCATACAGCTCATGAAAACCCAAAAATCCTATCTCAAAAAATTAGCATATCATGAAAAGGTTCTCTAAACGAGCCATTAACCTAATCATCTGAATCAACTAATTAACTCTAAACACCTGCAAAAGATTCCTGAGGCTTTTAAAAACTCCCAGCCTGGTTCATTACTCAAAACCGCAATCATGGGTAAGACTGCCGACCTGACTGCTGTCCAGAAGGCCATCATTGACACCATCAAGCAAGAGGGTAAGACACAGAAAGAAATTTCTGAACGAATAGGCTGTTCCCAGAGTGCTGTATCAAGGCACCTCAGTGGGAAGTCTGTGGGAAGGAAAAAGTGTGGCAGAAAACGCTGCACAACGAGAAGAGGTGACCGGACCCTGAAGAAGATTGTGGAGAAGGACCGATTCCAGACCTTGGAGGACCTGCGGAAGCAGTGGACTGAGTCTGGAGTAGAAACATCCAGAGCCACCGTGAACAGGCATGTGCAGGAAATGGGCTACAGGTGCCGCATTCCCCAGGTCAAGCCACTTTTGAACCAGAAACAGCGGCAGAAGCGCCTGACCTGGGCTACAGAGAAGCAGCACTGGACTGTTGCTCAGTGGTCCAAAGTACATTCGGAAATCAAGGTGCCAGAGTCTGGAGAAAGACTGGGGAGAGGGAAATGCCAAAATGCCTGAAGTCCAGTGTCAAGTACCCACAGTCAGTGATGGTCTGGGGTGCCATGTCAGCTGCTGGTGTTGGTCCACTGTGTTTTATTAAGGGCAGGGTCAATGCAGCTAGCTATCAGGAGATTTTGGAGCACTTCATGCTTCCATCTGCTGAAAAGCTTTATGGAGATGAAGATTTCATTTTTCAGCACGACCTGGCACCTGCTCACAGTGCCAAAACCACTGGTAAATGGTTTACTGCCCATGGTATTACTGTGCTCAATTGGCCTGCCAACTCTCCTGACCTGAACCCCATAGAGAATCTGTGGGATATTGGGAAGAGAAAGTTGAGAGACGCAAGACCCAACACTCTGGATGAGCTTAAGGCCGCTATCGAAGCATCCTGGGCCTCCATAACACCTCAGCAGTGCCACAGGCTGGTTGCCTCCATGCCACGCCGCATTGAAGCAGTCATTTCTGCAAAAGGATTCCCGACCAAGTATTGAGTGCATAACTGAACATAATTATTTGAAGGTTGACTTTTTTTGTATTAAAAACACTTTTCTTTTATTGGTCGGATGAAATATGCTAATTTTTTGAGATAGGATTTTTGGGTTTTCATGAGCTGTATGCCAAAATCATCAATATTAAAACAAGAAAAGGCTTGAACTACTTCAGTTGTGTGTAATGAATCTAAAATATATGAAAGTCTAATGTTTATCAGTACATTACAGAAAATAATGAACTTTATCACAATATGCTAATTTTTTGAGAAGGACCTGTATATCACACATAAATCAGTAGGTATCCATTACCATTTACCACCAAATGAAAGCCCAATCTGTCCTGAAAAAAAACGCGGTATAATCCACCTGGATGCACAAAATATTTCCGATGATCTGTACGGTTTTACCAACACATGTCAAAGTTGCAAAATTGTGCTTAGGCATTTAGATTTGGTCTACCCTTAGGGGCAAAGCGGTTAATGGTATCGGGGCCAGTGGCTAGAACAGCAAGGGGGGAGGGGAAGAGGCCTGCACCTGACAAACTCAGAAGTGTCGAATGTAAAGAATCTGCTGAGGAACTGGCAGCAAGGCTGGCAAGTATTAGTAGAAGGAGTGCAATTAAAATGAACACAAAACAAGGAAGGGACCCCCCTCCCCCCGCACGCTTCCTTCTGCCCCAAAACAAGCACACACATTATACCTGCAATCTTTATGGCTAGCGAGTCCTCTGACACTGGAACAGGGCCCTCCTTCTCCTCAACCTGTTTCTCAGCAGCCTGAGGAGTTGTGGCGGGAGGGGAATACTTAGTCTCAACGTAGGCCACCTGCGTAGACGTGGAGGGCTTAGAATTATGGAAAAGACTAGCCCAAGACTTCGCTGGTGGGTTTGCAGAGGAGGGGGGCGCTGAAGCCTGGCTGACAGGCTGAGGGAGCGACGTGTCCTCCGGCTTGGCTGGCTCGGAGGCGGCCTCTGGGTGACAGTCCACCCCATTAGAGGCGGGCACGTCCTCTGTGGTTTCAAGTGTCTGTCCATTGGTAACTCCAAGGTTTTCAGTAGTATCAGGGGCAGCCTGAGGCTGCTCCACAGCTGTCCTTACTGGGCTCTCCCTCCCGGTGTCCAGGGGGGTGCAGGGTGGCTGTGAGAGGGTAACACTGCATGTCTCAGGCTGTCCAGCAGTCCTATCATTGTCTAGTGCAGTAGAAAGAGAAGGAGCCTCGTCACTGGCGGTCTCACTATTATAGTCCACAGAAGGATCTGGGCTGTAACAAGTCCTAGGAGAGGCCGAAGACATTGGTATATCCTCTGCAGACTCTGCATCGTCGGTGCCTATACTGTTAAATCCCCCTGCACCATCGTACCCGTTGACTAGGGTCTCTGAGTGGGCGTCGCCGCCATCGTCGTCAGCGACCCCTTCCAAGTAATTGTAGTATCCCGGAGGTCTTTTTTTCTTCTTCTTGCGCTCTCTTTGGCCCAACCCAGAGGCGCCGTCGCTGTCCGCATTGCCGCTTCCGTCTGGGAGGGCAGATTCGGAGTATTGGTCGTCAATGCCATCGTAGTTGTCGGCTTGGAGGACGTCGTCGGGGGTCTTCTGTGCAGGACTGCAGACGAGGATGAACTCGGGGGCCTGTGGGTTCAAGGTGCTGGAAATACTGTAGTCGGAATTGTTGATGAGGCCCGCGTCCTGGTCGATCACTTCACTGACGCCGAATTCGATGCGCTGATATTCGTCACCTGCAAGACAATAGTAAGGAGTTGTCAGATCGTACAACAGGTAGTACATTCAGCATCCCTGCAGAGATAGAATTAGCCAAAAATTTTTTTATTCTGTCTGAGCAGATATATATGAAGGTAAGAAAGACTGTGCAACAAGAAGCAGAAACAAATATCAGGTGTGGGTTTGTTTGGGGTTCTCTATATGCAAGTTTTGGATTAGTTAAAAAATGCGACAGACTTGGGTCTTATTTCAACCTGACTGTTAGCATTTACTAGTGGTGCACCGAAATGAAAATTTGTGCCGAAACCGAAAATTATGGTTTTAAAATTACATATACTTAGAAAAATAATTGTATTATATTAAACTTGTTATTTAATATCATGAATTTAAAAAGAATATGAATCTATGGTCCATTATTATCGGCACCTTTTGAAGCCGTGTTAAAAATCCTGCTGGCTGTCTTTTTGGTGCACGTTTGGTCATTTAAAAGAAGTACTGTGGAACCTTGTTTTACAAGTAACGCGGTTAATGAGCGTTTTAAAACGCAAGCAACTTTTTTTTTTAAATCCTGACTCCGTTTGGGAGTGTTGTCTTGCAAAACTAGCAGAATTCAAGCTAATGGGGCGTGCAGTACCACATTTGGCCAGAGGTGCGGGGGCGCCGATGACACTCGGAACGGTTCGGAGCCGTTCGGAAATACTCAGTTCCCGAGACCAGCTGAGCTGTCCGAGTATTTCCGACGCTCTCCGGCCACATGCGGTATTGCATGCCATAGAAGTCAATGGGGAACTAATTATCTTTGTTTACATTGACTTCTATGGGGAAGCTCGCTTTGATATACGAGTGCTTTGGATTACAAGCATTCTCCTGGAATGGATTATGCTCATAATCCAAGGTTCCACCGTTTTTTTTGCAGATTTATACTTTCCTAGGTGGATGCAGCATCAGTCCCCCACCGGCTCTGAGAACTGAGCAATCAAACACCGCTCGGTTCTCACAGCTCCAAGTAGCAGTGTTAATTTCATCGACTAAAACATTTTAGTCAACTAAATGAATACTATTTTAGTCTACTAAAATACGACTAAAACAATTGAGATGACTAAAATACAACTAAAAAACGCCATTTCAGTCAAAGGACTATGACTAAAACTAAATTGAAATTTGACTTCAAAATGAACACTGGTCTGTAGTGCATGTTCATACCTCAATACCATAAATAACATATTAGATTTTTCACTCCAGCAGTATATAATGAGTTTGGAAATTGTAGAGAAACATTAACTAATCCATTACAATTTAAATACACCCATTAGATTTTAGACTACTAAAATTAGTTTGTCGACTAAAATCGACTGGAGATTTAGTCGACTGAATACGACTAAAAAGGGACTAAATCTAAAATAAAATTTTAGTCCCAAGATTAAATCAAAATTTGCTGCCAAAATTAACACTGCCGAGCAGAGAGATGGTGACTGTCAATCACCGTTCTCTGCTACCCCCAACCCCCCCCCATCACTCACTGGAGTGCCTGGCTGTGGAGGGGTTAGGAATGGCCGGCTCAGGCTTTCAGTGCCTTGCTGAGAGGATGAGCCAGGTGCCTGTCCCAACCCCGGTGTCGTGATCTTGCCCAAACCTGGACCGGCTCTGTGATGTCAGACTTCAGCCCGCTGAAAACTGATCACAGGAGTGCAGAATGAACTGCACACCTGTGATCCACCGGAGAAGTACAGACAAACTAACTGGCTGTACTTCTTAAACAAAAAAAAGCCACACATCAAAAGCACACCTCCCCATTGAAATGCATTAAAAACGCAGCAGGAACGCAACAAAAATGCACTCGTGTTGCATTGGTGCATTTTTTGAGTCACGTACCTATGAGAGAAAACACCACAAGGTAAAATCGTGGGCGTTTTCGGCAGTCATTAGCGGCACTTTGTCTCCTTTTAAACACAACTCTGAAACCCTATTTTCGGCGGCCAAAATTTTGGTGCATTAATAGCACTTATGCTTAGCAGCACTAGGGTCGTCAGTCTGAATCCCAACCACAGCTCTACCTGCACAGGGTTTGCATCTTCAGACATGCTGGTAGGTTAGTTGGCTCCTGTCTATATTGGCCCCAGTATGTGCATGTATGAATGCGAGTTGGGGACCCTTAGATTGTAAACTCCTTGAGGGCAGAAACTGATGTGAATGTACAATGAATATGTAAAGCGCTGCGTAAATTGACGACGCTTCACAAGTTTCTGTAATGAAAAAAATAATGATGTTGTCTTTGTGCTGAAAAGTTTGAAGACCCCTGGGCTAGAAGATTGCTATGCTATGACAACCAACAGTTTTCCATCAAGGAAAGAACACCCAGTATCTGGAGATGAAGTTGAATTGCTACAGAAGTTTTTCACAGCTGCAAAAAATTTGCAAGAGAGCCGTCACATAAGAAAGGGAGCAACCTCTGCGCAAAAGGTACAAAGATAGGCTAGCGCAAGAAATTCCAAGGGTCACTTGGTGACTTTCTTTAGCAAAAATGAAAAAAAAAAAAACACAACTTGAAAAAGAAAAAAAAGTTTTATGCTCCAGTGTTCCTTGTTCTTTTGCAGAGTAACGGCCTCTAAATATCTGACATTTTACAGGCATGCCTGGATCCCTGCTTATGTACTCTGGTGTCAAACGTCAGCCCTTTTCTCACACCAGGACACAGCAGTGACAGAGGCCGGCGGATGGAACCACAGGGGTGCCAACAGGGGCAGCAGGTGTCCGACACTCCCAAAGTGGCAAATGTGAGGATGCTTCGGGCAGCAATAGTTGAAGATCAGAAGAACGGGCGGGTGGGACAGGCAGGTATATAAAAAGCCATCTGCTGCAGCTGGTGTCATTTCCTATTTTTTTTAAAAATGACTGAACCCCTTATTCCCTTTCCTCACCAGCCCCAACATCGTGCTGCCACATACAGTGCCTTGAAAAAGTATTCATACCCCTTGAAATTTTCCACATTTTGTCATGTTACAACCAAAAACGTAAAATGTATTTTATTGGGATTTTAAAGTCACACATAATTGTGAAGTGGAAAGAAAATGATAAATGGTTTTCAAATTATTTTTTTACAAATAAATATGTGAAAAGTGTGGCGTGTATTTGTATAGCGCCCCCCGGAGTCAATACTTTGTAGAACCGCCTTTCACTGCAATTACAGCTGCAAGTCTTTTTGGGGATGTCTCTACCAGCTTTGCACATCTAGAGGGAAATTTTTTCCCATTCTTCTTTGCAAAATATCTAAAGCTCTGTCAGATTGGATGGAGAGCGTCTGAACAGCAATTTTCAAGTCTTGCCACAGATTCTCAATGTGATTTAGGTCTGGACTTTGACTGGGCCATTCTAACACATGAAAATGCTTTGATCTAAACCATTCCATTGTAGCTCTGGCTGTATGTTTAGGGTCGTTGTCCTGCTGGAAGGTGAACCTCTACCCCAGTCTCAAGTCTTTTGCAGACTCTAACAGGTTTTCTTCTAAGATTGTCCTGTATTTGGCTCCATCCATCTTCCCATCAACTCTGACCAGCTTCCCTGTCACTGCTGAAGAAAAGCATCCCCACAGCATGATGCTGCCACCACCATGTTTCACAGTGGGGATGGGGTGTTCAGAGTGATGTGCAGCGTTAGTTTTCTGTCACACAGCGTTTTGCTTTTAGACCAAAAAGTTATATTCTGGTCTCATCTGATCAGAGCACCTTCTTCCACATGTTTGCTGTGTCCCCCACGTGGCTTCTCGCAAACTGCATTTATTATGGCTCTCTCATCAATGGCTTTCTTCTTGCCACTCTTCCATAAAGGGCAGATTTGTGGAGAAGCACGACTAATAGTTGTCCTGTGGACAGATTCTCCCACCTGAGCTGTGGATCTCTGCAGCTCCTCCAGAGTTACCATGGGCCTCTTGGCTGCTTCTCTGATGAATGTTCTCCTTGCCCGGCCCGGTCAGTTTAGGTGGACGGCCATGTCTTGGTAGGTTTGCCGTTGTGCCATACTCTTTCCATTTTAGGATGATGGATTGAACAGAGCTCCGTGAGATGTTCAAAGCTTGGCATATTGTTATATAAACTAACCCTGCTTTAAACTTCTCAACATACAACTTTATCCCTGACCTGTCTGGTGTGTTCCTTGGCTCTCATGGTGCTGTTTGTTCACTAAGGTTCTCTAACAAACCTGTGAGGGCTTCACAGAACAGTTGTATTTATACTGAGATGAAATTAAAGCACAGGTGGACTATTGACTAATTAGGTGACTTCTGAAGGCAATTTGGTTCCACTAGATTTTAGTTAGGGGAATCCGAGTAAAGGCGGCTGAATGCACGCCACACTTTTCATATATTTGTAAAAAATGATGAAAACCATTTATCATTTTCCTTCCACTTCACAATTATGTGCCACTTTCTGTTGGTCACATAAAATCCCAATAACATACATTTTTGGTTGTAACATGACAAGATGTGGAAAATTTCAAGGGGTATGAATACTTTTTCAAGGCACTGTACATGCGTACAGTCTAGAGCTGGGAGATTCTCCAAAAAAAAAAAAAAACGCGATTCACGATTCGAATCAAGTTTTTTTTTTTTGATGGACACCGCGCCGGTCCTGAAGAGCTGCGGGCTGGAGTTTAGGCGAGGCCGCGGCTTCGGTCTAATCCACGGCATCCGGCCTTGCGGACTAGGCCGAAGCCGCGGCCTCGCCTAAAAACTCCTGCCCGCATCTCCTCAGGACCGGTGCGGTGTCAGCGCCGGTTCTGGTGGAAAAAAAGAAAAAAAAAAGAAGAAGATTTGCTGAAATTTTAAATCGATTTGACCTCTCAACTCGATTCAAGATTTAAAATCGATTTTTTTCCCAGCCCTAGTACAGTCGGTGCCTTTTTTTTTTATTGTTTTTATTTTATGAAACAATGTTGCACAACCATAAAATATTAACAGAAGCATAGGAGCATGCTCAATCAGCACTGGCAGACAACTCCCTTGATCACATGACCACATTTTAGTGACAGCCATGCAAAGTGATTACATGGATTGGAAACCCCTCTTGCATTAAGTTCCCCTAAAGGGCCGAGGCTTCCACCCAGGAGGGCCATTAGGGATAAAAAATGATCCACAAACTATGTTTAAGGGCCAGTTCACACCACATGCAGTCCAGTGCGTTTTTTTGGCATCAAAAACGCATGGAAAGTAGGTTATATGGTTTTCAATGGCATAGTTCACTCCAGTGCTTGAAGTTCCAGTAAAAAAAAAAAGTATAACATGCTGCATTTTACCTGCACTGGAATGCTGTAAAACGCATCAAAAACACACTTGTCCTCATCTAAGGTTAATAAAGAAGAGGGGTGGGGAAAAAAAAAAAAAAAAGCACTGGCCTGCATTAAAAACGTGCATGCAAAAAAGCACCTGGAACGCATCCGGATTGCGTTTCTATGGTGTGAACTGGCCCTAAAATACACTTGACCAAAGACAAAATTACACCTTTCCTTTGGGCCGTGTGTGTAAAATATATATATATATATATATATATATATATATATATATATATATATATATATATATATAAAAATTAGTACACGGGGACATCTTCCAGTCTCTACAACCACCCAAAAAAAGTAAAAAGACCTTCTGATATCAGACTTACCATCTTGATCACTTGAAGACTGAGGCCCATATACAATGGTTTCATTAAAAGGTGGGAGCTATGGAGACATAAAACAGTTGATTAACATTATGGAAGAGAGAATTACATGAACTTTAGCCCCTGTGTGTGAGATTGGACTTTGCTCACTACAATGTGTCAGTTATATATAAATTGTTGTGCAGTGTTTGCCCCCATGCCCTACTAGAAAATAAAGTAGAACGAAAACTTTTCATTTTAGATACAGCAACCCCTTAATTTTTATTTTTGCCATCCGATTCTCATTGGGGAAATTTCCCGTCACTTCCTGTCCCATAACCAAACACAGGAAGTGAGAAGAAATTCCCCCCAAAATGAGAGAATCCCTGGTTGCCACCAGAACTAGTTGGAAGATGTCTACTCTTTTCCTGAACTGGCGACTCAAAATTTGGAATTTCTTTCAGTAAACAGGACAAATGGAGAGTCTCCCCAGGTCCCCTTTCACACTGCCGCGACTTGAACGTCACGCGTGTTTGCTGCGATTTCAGGGAATGCCTCTGTAAACTTGAGGTCTATGGACCTTAACTCGCATCAAAGTCGGACCAAAGTAGTACAGGGACTACTTTGAAGTCGCACAGATATGAACGGAACTCATTGGGAACGACTTGTCATGCGACTTTGGAGTCCCAAGTCGCACAAATGTTAAAAGGGGCCTAAAGGGGACACTAGAAAGCAATAAAAATCTGACAAGGTTTCCAATGTCTCCCCAATCTATCCAAAGAAAAAAGTTTTGGCTTTGGTTATACTTCAAGTACTGATCCACAAATCTGCTCTCCAGGCACGCTGATTAGATGAACACTAGGGTTGCGCCAATACCGCTTTTTTAGTCATCGAGTACCGATACTTTAGGTCAAGTACTTGCTGATACTGATTACCAATACTTTGCGGTGCAATTTGCGTCAATACCAAAAAAGAAAATTGGCGCAAATCGCACTGCATGCGATTTGAACAGGAATGCAGTGAGATTACTGTCTGAATAATACGCAATTTCCACCACTGCGCCTGTGTGTGTGTGTGTGTGTGTGTGTGTGTGTGTGTGTGTATAGAAAGGGAAACGTGCCATCTAGTGGGCAGTTTAAAAAAAAATAAAAAAAGGTCAGAACTCGCATTACATATCTCGCCACATGCAAAATAATCTACACAGGTTTCCCGGTCCACCAAAGATAACAAATCAGGGCCACTGGAGGCGTTCCATAACCCCGTAGGTATAGAGCGAAAGTGACGTCAGCTTGGGGTGCAGACCGCCTCTACATCTCCTCCAGCCCTGTCAGCCCCTCCAGTGGCCCCGATTTGCCATCATTGGCAGAATGGGAAGCCTATATAGATTATTTTGCATGCGCCCAGATATGTACTGTGAGTTGTAATTTTTTTTTTTTTTAAACTGCCCACTAGATGGCGCTTTTCCCTTTACAAACACACACGAGGTAGGGAAACCGCATGCCATTTGGAAAAGAATCGCACTGCATTCCTGTATAAAATCGCACGTGATGCTTTGCAGTGTGATTTGTGCCCATTCATGAGGTTTTGTGATTTGCACTGCAAAGTAGGAGTTTCAGTATCATTTGGGTGAGTACCAATACTCGCGCAAATGATTGGTATCGGCGCATCCCTAATTACCAGGTTTACTACAGCAATTTGCAAACAATGGGGCTAATTTACCAAGTCTGGAGAGTGCAGAATCTGGTGCAGCTGTGCATGGTAGCCAATCAGCTTCTAACTTCAGCTTGTTCAATTAAAGAGGAAGTAAACTTCCCTGGATTGTTTGTACCTATAGGTACTGTAAATATCTCCTAAACCTGCACCGTTTATTAGATATGTATTGTATACGCCGCCGATTATGTCATCGGTACATACGCGCTGAAGAAGCGGCCACCCGTGCGTAGGAGTGATGTCACCCCGCTACAGCTGGAGTCCACAGACACGGAAGGAAGATGGGCGAAGATTGATGCAGCCTCCAGCGGTGACAAGGGCTTTTTCTTTGCAGGTAAGTTTCACATAATGTGCTAGTATGTGATGCATACTAGCACATTATGTCTTTACTCTGCAGATCAGCAAAAATGTAAAAAAAAAAAGAAGGCAGCTTTTACTTTCTCTTTAACCGCTTCAGCCCCGGACCATTTTGCTGGTCAAAGACCAGGCCACTTTTTGCGATATGGCACCGTGTCGCTTTAACTGACAATTGCGCGGTCGTGCGATGTGGATCCCAAACAAAATTGACGTCCTTTTTTTCCCACAAAAAGAGCTTTCTTTTGGTGGTATTTGATCACCTCTGCGTTTTTTTTATTTTTTGCGCTATAAACAAAAATAGAGCTATATTTTTTACTTTTTGCGATAAATATCCCCAAAAAATATATAAAAAAAGTTTTTTCCCTCAGTTTAGACCGATACGTATTATACATTTTTTTGGTAAAAAAAAAGCACGCAATAAGCGTTTGGTTTGCGCAAAAGTTATAGCGTCTAAAAAATTGGGGGTAGTTTTATGGCATTTTTATTAATAATGACACTGGCAGTGAAGGGGTTAACCTGTAGGGGCTGCTGAAGGGGTTAAGTGCGACCTAGGGAGCGATTCTTACTGTTAGGGGCCTGGCTTGGCACGACACGTCACTGATCGCTGTTCCCGACGACATTGCGGCGGACATATCGGACACTTTTGACACTATTTTGGGACCACATTTATACAGCGATCCCTGCTATAAAAATGCATTGATTACTGTATAAATGTGACTGGCAGGGAAGGGGTTAACACTAGGGGGCACTCAAGGGGTTATTTGTGTGTCATAGGGAGTGATTCTAACTGTAGGGGGAGGGCACTATTAAGGAGGTGACCGATCGTTGCTCCTATATACAAGGAACAAACGATCAGCCCTCCTCTCCCCTGACAGGACGTGGATCTGTACGTACACACACACACAGACACACACAGACACACACGTCCCTGCTCTGTGAAGAGCAATCGCGGGTGCCCGGCGGCCGCGCGCATCTGAACCACAGTGATGCAGCGAGCCACAATGCCGGGAAGAAAAGACGTCATATGAGACGTCCACCCGGAGGGAGGGTTCCTGCCACCCTTATTCTACAATACGGCGGCGGTAGGGAACTGGTTAAGAAATGCATTACAATTTAACCACACTCATTCGATTTTAGTCGACTAAAATGTCCTGGAGATTTAGTGGACTAAATACGACTAAAACAATTGCAGAAGAAGACTAAAACTAAAAAAAAAATCAATTTTAGTCCCAAAACTAAGACTAAAACAATCGAAATTTGCTGCCAAAATAAACACTGCTTGCAGTTGTACATTGCGATTAGCAGCGTTTACATGCGGCTGTGTTTAGTTGCGGTGGAACATTCTTACCATTTCTGATGTGCTTCCTATTTTTCTTTCCTCGTTGCCGCTGCTATCCGCAGGTGAAATACTACACTGCAATTACCTGCGGTTATGTGCAGATAACTGCACATAACCGCAGGACGCAGTCAAATTTTTTTTTACATTTTTTTTTTTAACCGCAGCGTGTGAATGGGGTGGTCGCGGGTCCCGCGAACTCGATGTTCCCGGGAGTCCCGCGAACTCGATGTTCCCGGGAGTCCCGCGATTGCGGTCGGCAAGGGCTAAACAGGGGAATGCCTTTGTAAGCAAGGCATTCCCCTATTCTGCCTAGTGACACTGTCACTGATGACCGTTCCCGATCACGGGGAACGGTCATCAGTGACGTGTAGCCACGCCCCCTAAGAGTAAGAATCACTCCCTAGGTCACACTTAATCCCTGCAGTGCCACCTAGTGGTTAACCCCTAGTGTCATTTTTACAGTAATCAGTGCATTTTTATAGCACTGATCGCAGTGAAAAGGACAATGGTCCCAAAATGGTGTCAAAAGTGTCTGATGTGTCCGCGATAATGTCGCAGTCACAAAAAAAAAGAAAAAAAAAAAAAAAGCAAACCAAACCAATCAACAAACACTTATTGCGATTTTTTTTACCAAAAAATGTGTAGAATACGTATCGGCCTAAACTGTGGGAAGAAAAAAAAATGTTTTAGATATTTTTTTGGAATATTTATTATAGCAAAAAGTAAAAAATACTGCATTTTTTTCAAAATTGTCGCTCTATTTTTGTTTATAGCGCAAAAAATAAAAACCGCAGGAGGTGATCAAATACCACCAAAAGAAATCTCTATTTGTGGGGAAAAGACGTCAATTTTGTTTGGGAGCCACGTCGCACGACTGCGCAATTGTGTCAGTTAAAGCGACGCAGTGCCGTATCGCAAAAAAGGGGCCTGGTCTTTGACCACCAAAATGGTCCGGGGCTGAAGTGGTTAAATATTAGCACAGTGTCTCTTTAAAATTTCCAACACCAGCCTGAGCCTAGGCCAGAGCGCAGATGAATGGATCCTCTGCCACCAGCAGAAGCACATCACACCCCCACCCCCCCGCAGCACGCTTTACAGATCACTTACCTCAACTGTACAGCGAGCACTGACAAAGAACTGCTTGAATTCGTCATCGCTGAACTCCCCAAAAATATACTGGAAAGAGAAAAAAAAAAGAAGAAGAGAAAAACAGAGAGAAAATGAGAGACTGAAGATAATATGAGCGAGTTTTTGGTAAATTCTCAGCACAAAAATGTGAGCTAAAAACATTTAACTACTCAAGTACCAGCCCGTTTTACCCCTTTATTACCACCCCGTTACGCAGTTCTCAGTGCTGTGATAGTTTGAATGACAATTACGCCATCATGCAAAATAGTGCAATAAGGGCCCGATGAAAGCAAGCGAAGGGCCGCATCCAGCACCCGTGCCACAGATTGGAGACCACTGGGATAGATGCTGAACTTGCCGCAGCCAGGAAGTGAGGGGGGCTTCTATGTGACTTGCTGCAGCTTCTAATGCAGTGCGAGGAGCTCACAGTGTGCAGTGAAATCAGAGAACACCGTTTCAGTCCAGGTGTGCAGGACTCCAATCTCCATAGAATATTGGTTTCACCAGATTCCGACTACTATTGTAGAAGAGAGCTCCTGGTTCTGGACAAAGGCAAATAAGAAGCTCAGGTGAGTCTTATGAATCATATTAATGGAATTTCAATCCAGCTTCAGGCTAGGTTCACACTACTGCGACTTTAAAAATCGCGCAATTTTACCGCGATTTCGCGGCCACGATTTTGCAACGATTCGCGCCCGCGATTTCAGGGAATGCCTATAGAGCTGAATTCGCATCAAACTCGCACAGGACCCTTTTTTCCCCCGCAGCTTAGATTCGCAACGCATTGATGTGAACGGCACTAAAATGTAAAACAATGTTATTTAAATGACTTGCGAATTTGAGCAATCACAACGGCTCAAATTCGCAATAGAATTCGCAGCAGTGTGAACCTAGCCTAAACTGGATTCAAAAAAGGTAAGACACGTATTCAAAAACTTTTTTTTTATTTAACGATAGAAGATCCATTATTGGATTCCTTGCAGACATTCTCACCTTTCCCCCCCTTCACTCTCATGAATGAGTCAACGCAAATTACGGAGCAAAGGTCTCCAAACCCGCACCCCCCCCCCACTCCCCCACCCCCCTGTGAGTTCATATCTCCGCAGCAGAGCAGCTTTTGTACAGAAACAACTTTGTTCTGCACAATGTGGTCTAATCCTGAGATGGCTGCGTGCTCCAAGCCCGGCGGAGAAAAGTGCAGGCCCAGCATGTGGACCTCTTTGTACGTGAACACGGAGATTGCTGAAACGGCATTAGTGTGACAAATGAATGTAATCCACGGGCCCCGAGCCAGCAAATCCTATTACAACACACACAGCTCCCTCCGGCTGCTGTTACACACCGCGGCCACAACGATCCGCCATGACCAATGTACCACGGAGAGCGATCATTGGACAGTTACTCAGGTGCAAAATATATTGTTTTGGTGGGACTTCGGCCGGACACCTTGTGACTTGATACACAGTACATTCTGATCATTGGGGGAGGGGAGACTGAGGAAATGCTTCCTCCTGCCTGCAGCAGACTGACATCACCTCAGCCTAAGCAAAGTCACCCACTGGAACTTGCTTGCAACTGTCAGCCTTGCAATGCTTCATGGGACTTGTAGTTCTGCAACACCTGAAGGGCCACAGGTTGAGCACCCCATGCCCATATAGGGCCGTGATTCTCAAATTGCATGCCGTGGGAGATTTGAAAAATATAAAAAAAAAAATTGCCAGTGTTTTGAAACCTTGAACATTTAAAAAAAAATTTATGGTAAATCAATGTCGCAGAACTTAAAGAGGGCAGAAGATTTAATAGATGAAAAAATGACTGAAGTTCCGCTTCTTTAAAATTACCGTATTTATCGGCGTATAACAAGCACCCTAACTTTAAGAGGGAAGTTTCAGGAAAAAATCTTTCCACAGCCCCCTGAGTACAACACGCAGGCACAGTTTACCCTCCATTTTCAGGGTAAAAAAGTTAGTGTTATACGACAGTAAATATACATGTAAAAATAAATAAAGTTCTAAACCACAAAAATTGTTAAAAAAAATTTCAGGTGTGCCGTGAATTTTTTATTTTTTAGATCTTTTTGGTGCGCTGCAAGACAAAAAAAATAAAAATAAAATCAAACACTGCTCTAGAGCCTCTGCTCTTAAAAAAATATATATACTGTATATACTCGAGTATAAGCCAAGCCACCTAATTTTACCACAAAAAAAAACTGGGAAAACTTATTGACTCGAGTATAAGCCTAGGGTGAGAATGCAGCAGCTACTGTAAGTGAAAAAGGAGGGTCAACAATGCCCATCTGCAGCCTCACTGTGCCCGAGTCAGTGTACCTGTATTCTTGCGGGCGTCCATTTTTTAAAAGTCGCGGCTTCCTCCTGGTCCAGTTCCGCGATAGGCGTTTGACACTGTGTTCCGCTACCACCTATCACGGAGGTCCTCTCATCCTCTGACTCAGTTTACCAGCAGACACTGTGTTCAGTGTTCCGCCAATCACGGACATTCTTTCATCCTCTGACAAGAGGACGTCCGTGATAGGCGGAACACAGAACACAGTGTCTGCTGGGAAAGTCCGAGGATGAGAAGACCTCCGTGATAGGCGTTTGACACAGTGTGTCGCTACTCCCCATCAGGGAACGGGACCAGGAGGAAGCCGCGACTTTTGAAAAATGGACGCCCGGAGTCCTTCAGGTACACTGACTCAAGTATAAGCCGAGGGGAGTATTTTCAGGCCTAAAAAAAGGGCTGGAAAAAAAAACGGCTTATACTCGAGTATATACGGTATATATTTTGCATGTTCCTCCTGTGCCTGCGGGGGTTTCCTCCAGTTTTCTCCCACACGCCAAAGACATGCTGGTAGGGTAATTGGCTCCTGTCTAAATTGGCCCTAATATGTGTATGAATGTGAGTTAGGGACATTAGATTGTAAGCTCCTTGGGGACAGAGACTGATGTGGTTACAATATATAATGTAAAGTGCTGCATAAATTGATGGCGCTATATAAGTACCTGTAATAAATATTTGTGTGGGGGGTGCTAAAGTGGTCTTAAAAAAAAAAAAGTTTTTGCAGGTAGGAGAGGAATGTCGGGATTGGCCCGGACTGAAATTAGTGTACCTTCTCCAGTCTGAGCGCACAACTAAAACCCAGACGGATGTCCTAACCCTTCTCCGCTCCACCTAAAAATGTTTAATTCTTAAAAAGGGGTCGTAAACCCTTGTGTCAGTGACTGGCCCCCAAGCCCACCCCCCCCTCCCGTTTTACTCACCTGAGCCCGTTTGATCCCTCGGTGGAGAAGTGCTCTTCCTCTCTGCCCGGGGTTCGCGGCTCTTGATTGGACAGATTGCTAGCAGCGTGGCCATTGGCTCTCGCTGCTGTCAATCAAATCCAATGACGCGGGGCCGAGTCCGGCATTCTGTGTCTATAGACGCAAATGCTGGACTCAGGAGCGCGCCCGCAAGGTAACCCCCAGGGAGAGCGCTTCTCCTATGGGGTTTACCTATGCTTGGAGAAGCCGCGAGCACCACCGGGGGACCCCAGAAGACGAGGTTCGGTGCCACTCTGTGCAAAATAGACTGCACAGTGAAGGCAAGTACAATAATTTTTATTTTTAAATAACATAAGGTTTACAATCACTTTAATTCTCTGGCCACCCACATGTGTGATGTTTATCACTATCCGGTCATATGCAAGCAATCACTGCAGTGCCAAAGTCCTGTTACCTGCAGTCGGGGCCCAAAGACACTGCATGAGCCTGAACAGGGCCAACCATACCGGAAATCTGCCGATGCGTTTTACACCCGATAGTTCCACCGTGCAAGTCAGATCTGACATGAGTAGTTCCCAGCTGACCTCAGCCATGTGGTTGGAGGGGGTATATGAGCCGCCCCCAGGGCTGAACTATACACCAGTTCCTATCTACTTCCTACACACACATAAATGTGCTGAAAATGTTCAATGGGATGGGATGGGGGATGGGGGATGGGGGGGGGGTTGAAGTGAGTGATAAGGGAAATATTCAGCAGTTTTACACACCCTGGCAGTGCACACCTCCCAGAAGACAAAGACCGCACTCCATGGCTGACAATGATAACAATACCAGACACTTCAATCAGCGGGACACAAGCAGGCAGGTACAAAGGACTCCATCAATGGCCATTATTTCCCGGTCTGTACTGGGAGGCAGCGAGCACGCGCTTTCAAAAAGGACCCAAGATCTGCACATGCAGGGAGGCCTCATTCAATTGCTCCCAACAAACCCCTTCCCCCTTTGATTCTCTCCATCTAATAAAATCGGACCACCAGCTTTCCTTTGCATCGTGTACAGGATCCTCTCCTGGACTGAAATGGCTTTCTCTGATTTCACCGCACACTGTGAGCTTTTCACAATGTGCATTAGAAGCTGCAGCAAGTCAGAGAGCCCCGCCTCATTTCCTGGCTGGAGGACAGCCAGCATCTAGGCCTGTCCCTGGCCCACCCCTTTCATTAAATTAACCCCCTCCCACCTGCTATATAGTAAAATGAAGGGTGCAAGGTAGCTCTCTCGTTCTGGGATGAAGTCATCCCACTCTCACCACGGGGACGCACAGCGATCGGCAGCGTGATGTGTCCCGGGGACACGGTGCACCCCTGATCTCGGTACAGAGCTGAGGACCAGGCTCTTTACCCATGTGATCAGCTGGGTCCAATCACATGTAAGCAAGGAATTGTCGGTGAGCAGCTTTCCTCTCATCACACCAACAGCGTGAAAGGAGGAGAGCCAATCAGCAGCATTTCCTCACATGGGAGATCTGCGCAGACAAATTACGTTTATTTAATAAAATTCATTAGAAAGTGGACTGTGGTGGCAAACCAGGAAAGCAAAATATAAAATTATTTCCGCTTAAAAAAAAAAAAACGCCTGTGTCAGGTTGGAATAGGGCCAGGGACTCTCTCCCCATTCCGAGGTCACATTACCTACTGTGCTCCATTCTGGCACCCAGCATAGCATCATGGGAGGAACTGCAAACTCACATGCTACAGGGTGTGGTAAGCCGTATTAAGAGGGGAGTTAAATTGGTCTAAATTAAAAATAATGAATATAAAATATATATTACAATACTATACAAACACACACTGCACGATTCTGGATAAAATGAGACTCACAATTTCTTTGTTTAGAAAATATAACACACACACACACACACACTTTAACTTGTAAGCAACAAGTGTCAGAAAAAAGGCCTTGTCTAAGTGGTTAAACTGCCCTCATTTGCAGACTGAAGTTCATCCATTTGGTCTCTAAGGCCCCTTTCACACTGAGGCGTTGAAAAAACGCTCAAAAATTATAGGATTTTGTACCTCTATTTTACCGCGATCGCGGTAAAAATAGCGCTAACGCGTATGCGGTTTTACCGCGATTTTACCGCATTCGCGCTAAAATTAGCGCAAACGCGGTAAAAACGTGGTAAAAATGCAAAGGGTTAGCGCTATTTTTTAACATAACGCTTATGCCTATGCGTTTTTACCGCGTTTTTACCGCGAATCCCATTCATTTCAATGGGGATAGGCGTTTTTACAGCGCTATTTTATGCGCCCTAAAGTTGCTCTAAAAAAGCTGTTTGCAGGATTTTTTTCAACGCCCAGCCAGAAAAACGCCTCAATGTGAAAGCCCTCAGAGATTTCACATTGAGAATGCTGGGGCAGGATTATTTCAGGCGTTATTACAGCGCTATTTTTACCGCGAAAACGCGGTAAAAACGCCTCAGTGTGAAAGGGGCCTTAAAGAACCAAATGATACAATGTTTCTTTTCATCTCTCAGCACTGAGCAATGTTGTGATAAAAAAAAAAAAAAATGCAGACAGCAAAGTTTTGACAGCTGTGAGCAGAGAACTGCTCTGCACTTGTTACATGAATAGTGGAAATGCTGGATTATAGCGGAGTTCCACCCAAAAGTGGAACGCTCATTTGTCTCCTCCCCCCCTCCGATACCACAATTGGCACCTTTCGGGGGGAGGGTGGAGAGGATACTTTTCTTTGACAGGTATCCTGCCCCCACTTTCGGGAGCCACGGCCGCAGCCGTTGACATCACCGCTCAGCTCCCTCTTTCTTCCCCTACTGCCGGGGCCAGTAGGAGAGCGCAGCAGAGCCTCGCGAATGCGCAGTAGGGACCGGCGTGAGGCTACACTGCCGGGTTCACTTACCCGCAATGGTGGCGGCAGCACCCGACAGCTGATGCAAACATCAGCTGCAGTGCCGACATCACTGGACTCCAGGACAGGTAAGTGTCCCATTATTATTACACATACTACAGCTGCTGGCTTTTAATTTTTGCAGCAGTGGGCGGAACTCATTTACGATTTAAAAAGTAACTCCAGACTTGGAATACGGCAGTTTGAATGGAAGACCACCAAGAGCGAGCCGCCAAAGGAGATTCATGGAAGCGTGGCGCCAGGTGAACGCACCCCACTGGTGAGGGTCCAGGATTGACATCACTGGAGCTCTGATCTTCACCCAGGAAAATACATTTCCTAAGGCCAACCATACACGGGTTTAAATCTCAACCGGTTCAGCAGGAACTGGCCTGAGATTGGAACCATTAATGGGCAGACTGAATGTACCGAAGTGATCGAAACGTCTTCTCCTCGGAGGGGATGGCCCTGTCTGTGCCGATGGAGGAACCTGTAGCTGTAGGAAAGAAATTTGCACAGTCTATGGGCAGCCTAAGGCTCTCTGTACAAATACAATGTGAGGGATCTATGAGCCCTGAGATGCTAAAGCTTATTCCAACAATCCGCACCTCCGAGGCATCTCCAGAAAGTGATCGATTCGCAGGATTTCCCCCTCCATTCCACATGAATCACTGTGACTTGCAATTCTAATATGGCTTTGTTTACATTAAACAGACGGTTCAACTAAAGTCAAACATTTATTTGTTTCAGTTTTTGGCACCTGAACATTTTCTTCCATCTCTCAGGGATTCAATAGGTGAGAGGTGCCGAGTTCCCGGGTCTGTACATCCGCTGTGCCCATTATGAGGGTTCCCACCATCCCTGTGCCGAGTTCCTGAGTGTGTATACCCGCTGTGCCCATTATGAGGGGCTCCCATCATCCCTGTGCTGAGGTCTTGAGTGTGTACCCGCTGTGCCCATTATGAGGGGTTCCCGCCATCCCTGTGCTGAGTTCCCGGGTCTGTACACCCGCTGTGCCCATTATGAGGGAGTTCTCACCATCCCTGTGCTGAGTTTCCGGGTCTGTACACCTGCTGTGCCCATTATGAGGGGTTCCCACCATCCCTGTGCCGAGTTCCCGGGTCTGTACACCTGCTGTGCCCATTATGAGTACGGATGCGATGATTTAATGAAGCCATGTACAGCACTCTGCCAGCCCCTCCCACCAGCCATGATCTGCATTGCACAGAAAGGCACAGAGACCCAGTGATGACATGACTGGGTCAAAAATAAGGAATGGAAAGCGCTTATATTTAAAAAATGTCATTACCATGTTAGGGAGGGTGGAAGGAGGAACCAGTTATAGAAAAATATAAGCAAATTAAACTTCTGCTGTAACAAGATGAATTATCTGAGCTCCGATGACAGTGCGATCGTTCTTTTCCTCCATCGGCATCCTGTAGACTGACACATTTGTACAGCACATGGAAGCCGAATTTCACAAGTACAGTGAAGGCGGGAAAGCGATCGCACACATCCCTGTGAACTGTTCCTGTGACTCTGCAATTCTAGTGTGCCGATACTAAAAGGCAGCCATACAGAGATCCTCACCAACCACCCCACACATTCTGGGCCAATTAAAGAATATGATTTTTAAATAAATAAAAACCGCACATATTTTTTCAGTTAAAAAAAAAAGTGCAATTCTTTTCTTCACGTGTCTGCGGAGCAAATCACCGGCAATTACAGATGCACCGAAACATATCAGCTGAAAATCTTCTGCATTTTGCCAATAAAGAAAAGGGTGCCGATATTGTGCGTTTTTCATCGGACATGCGACTCAAAAACCGCATCAAAAAGGTAACACGAGTGTGGTATTGATGCGTTCTTAATGCATTTCAACGGGGTGGTGTTTTTTTTTTAACGGACCAAAAATGCAGAATGCAAGATTTCTAACACCACAGTGGTAGTACAACAGACCAGTGTGAAGACATACATAGAATTAAAAGGGATGCATTTTTCCTGAGCCTTTCTTGTGCTAAAAAAGCCGATAATAAATTTGTATTAATTTAGGCCGGGTTTACACTATTGCAAATTAAATGTGGGTTTCTCCACATCCAATTCGCATGTCAGGAGAGTGTGACCGGCTCTCTATGGAACCGCTTCACTCATCTCCGGGACAGCCGTGGAGAGGATTGCACAGGATCTCTACGCGTCTTGTCCGTTTCAGTCCGAATTTTTGGCTGAAATGAGACCTGAAACGTTGAACAGGGAGAGACACACCAGACTCCTATTGTGAGCCACTCCGTACGGCAGGGGGAACCCAGCCTGAAATGTATATTAAAAGCCCAAGATAAAACTGTATATAAAAATCAGAGTGGATAAAAATAAAAAAATCTACTTTATTTTTTTGTATTTAACCACTTCAGCCCCGGAAGATTTGGCTACCCAATAACCGGGCCATTTTTTGAAATTCATCACTGCATCGCTTTAACTGACAATTGCGCGGTCATGCCACGCTGTACCCAAACAAAACAGACGTCCTTTTCCCCCCCCACAAATAGAGCTTTCTTCTGGTGGTATTTGATCACCTCTGCAATCTTTTTTTTTGTTTATAGCGCAAAAAAATAAAAAAAGCGACAATTTTGGAAAAACAAAACAATATTTTGTACTTTTTGCTTTAATAAATATCCCCATTTTTTTTTAAAAAAAGCAATTTTTTTCCCTCAGTTTAGGCCGATACGTATTCTTCTACATATTCCTGGTAATAAAAATATCACAATAAGCGTATATAGATAGGTTTGCGCAAAAGTTATAGCGTCTACAAAATGGATGGATTTATGGCATTTTTATTTTTTTACTAGTAATGGCGGTGATCTGCGATTTTTATTGGGACTGCAACATTATGGTGGACACAGCGGACACATTTGACACATTTTTGGGACTATTGTCATTTATACAGCGATCAGTGCTATAAAAATGCACCGATTACTGTAAAAATGTCACTGGCAGGGAAGGGGTTAACCACTAGGGGGCGATCAAGGGGTTGTGTTCCCTAATGTGTGTTCTAACTGTAGAGGGAGGGGACTGACTAGAGGAAATGATAGATCGTGGTTCCCAGCTATTAGGAACTCACTATCTGCATTTCCTCAGCTCACAGTACAGGGATGTGTGCGTTTATACACACACACACACACACACACACACACACACACACACACACACACACACAGCCTCTCGTGCCCGGAGATCGCCTGCTAACAGTGCGACCGACGTACAGCTATGACGGTTCGCCCAGCGGAGCCAACATGCCGCAGTATAACTGTGGCGGCTGGTCCGCAAGCGGTTAAATCATATTTTTTATCAAATTTATTTTAATAAAATGCTTTTGGAGTAAAAATCTAAAAGATAGTTTTCTATTTAAGATACACTAATAATTTAGTTTATTCAGCATGAAATGGAGCTTGGTTATGTAGCATAAGGCTGTATATTCGGCAATATTTAAGTTTTTGGTAAACTCCTTCAATGAATCCAAGCTCTGCAAGCTGAGATAACATGCACTGCATTGATGCATTCACAACAATGTCACAGTAAGCATGAGATAAAACAAAGTTTAGAAATATTTCTTTATCCAATAGTTTTGCAAATCTATGTACACTACAAACTGTATGATTGAATCGGTTCTGATAATCGCCGTTTTACTAACCTGACAGAATCTTTAATATTTATTGAATAATAAGCTAACTACCAGGAAGAATAAGTCCTTTCATTTAAAGAGCACCTGTCATTTCTGATCCATCATGGCAGCGCCTGTTAGCGGGCATCCACTCACCTGTTGCCACCACGTCCCTCCCCTTGTTGTGTCACTGCCGCATCACCAGCCGCCCCATTAAAGTGAATGGGACTGTTGGTGAGTCGACAGCGGGACAGAGGAGGAGCCGCTGCGGGACAGAGATGACAGGTGCTCTTTAAAAATCATGATTTTAGTGAGTTGGTTTAAATCAAACCTTTTTACTAGAGATTTAAATTAAATCCACAATGGAAAAAAATATATATATTTTTTAAAAACTGGCATTTTTGGTTTTCGGTCAAGTGCATCCTGCATTTTCTGCAGCAAAATTTCCATTCGGTGCACCTCTACCGGCAATCAATGGACCTCGGGTCCAATGTCAGGCTTCTGCATGCAGCTCTGTTGCCCGTACCGCTGTACATGCTTTACTGTTACAGAGCTGTAGGCAGTGTGAATGGACTACAAGTGCGCCAATCAGAACAATCGCAGTCCACTGAGAACTACAAGCCAACTGTGGCGGTGTCAGATGGGACAGATTCCTGTGAATTACACCCCCGGACAACCACACTGTTTTCAAACGGACAGTGGGTGGGGGGAAGAGGAACCACTGCCCGCTGTCACAGGGAGGGGATTGGGGGGGTGGGGTGTACTAGGTCTGAGTATGTTACACCCTAAACATGCTCCAAAAAGGTGACCCTAACCTTTCAAATTAAACCCTACACATGGGCTGCTGACCACCTCCGGAAAATGCAATATTTCAGTCACTAGTCCAGAAAAGATTAGGAATGGATTTCACTTGCTGCATACTTGTTCCAGGTCAAGGACAGTGAGCCCCTTCTTATTTTTCATAGTACGGGTTAGTGTTGCAGCTGCAGGAGAGGTGCGAGGGCCTTGGGTGGGGGGGGGGGGGGGAGGTGGATTCGGCCCATAGGCCTTGTGCTTGATACATGTGCTCTATAACCCAAAATACGTTTTGTGACATCACATCCTGTTAGAAGCCGATTGGCTAACATGCACAGCTGCACCAGATTTTGTACTCTAACTTCAGCTTGTTCAATTAAGCTTTGAGAAAACAACCTGGAAGCCGATTGGTTTCTCTGCAGGAGCTGCACCAGATTTTGTCCCCGTATGTTGTACTCGGCACGCCCCATCCAACCCAGCGCTGAACTGAGCTCTACGCTACTGAAAAGGACTCATCATAACCTGAATGAATCTTTCCTCCTGTGGTTAGTATAAAGCGCAGCCATAATCTGCGTGTTACATAAACAGCTCATTAGCACAATAAAGCCGGTTCTGACAACTCCGGCTGGGAGGAAACAGACATATCAAGATTAGAATCCGGCAAGCTTCCCCCTGGGAAAAACAAAGCCAGCAACATGTGTATGACCGGCCAAACCTATTGGCTCGGTCTGATCCGGGGAATGCTGGACGCAAATGTTCAAATCGCAAAGTAGCTCTAAAAAAATGTAACATCTTCTCGTCACGTTTTAGATTTTTGAATCCTATTAAAGTGGTTGTAAACCCAACCAGACAACTTGCACCTAGATTAAGGCTTACCTGCAGGTGCAAGAAATATCTCCTTAACCTGGCGCGGTTAAGGAGATATTTTCAGAAAAAACTGCAGCGATGACAGCGGCGCAGGCGCACTGAGCGTGCCCGTTTTATCAATGGATAATGCCGCATGCGCGGGGATCGAGACGTCATCGCCGCTCTGGCCAGTCACAGCGCCGATACAAGGAAGACGCTCTGAGGGGACATGGCGGTGGAGGGGAACGAGGAGCGCTTCGATCTCAGGTAAGTGCCACATAATGAGCTAGTATGCTATGCATACTAGCTCATTATGCCTTTCTCTTGCAGGGTCTTATTTTATCCCGTAGATCATCGCAGTGACCTATGCCACTTCCTACCCCTACACTGTCCTCCCCCGCTGTCTTCTGGGAAACACAAAGGTCCAAGAAGTCAGCAGGGACCAGTGGGATCGCACAGCACGACTTGCACATGCACAGTAGGGAACCAGGCTGTGAAGCCGCAAGGCTTCACTTCCTGATTCCCTTACCGAAGATTTCGGCGTGGGCAGCCGCGAGACTAATGGGCTTCGGCTGCCGACATCGCGGGCACCCTGGACAGGTAAGTGTCCATTTATTAAAAGTCAGCAGCTGCAGTATTTGTAGCTGCTGGCTTTTAATATTTTTTTTAGGCGGACCTCCGCTTTAAGTGCTGGTGACCCCCTGACATGCCACATTTGGGGCAATTTTTTTTTGGGGGGGGGGGGGGGGGGGGAGCAGGTACCCTGTTTTTACTCCCACTTCCTCCCTTGGCGCCGCAGTGGCTGAAGGAAGATCACCTCTCCTTCCTCCCATCTTCTGGGACACGTCACAGGTCCCAGAAGATTGCGCAGTGCAAGCTCGGCTGTGAAGCCACACCCGGGCGTCCACAGTTAGAATGCCAGCGCCGCAGGGAGGAGCGAGGCTTCCTGCGCCTGCATGGGACAGGTGAGTGTGATTAAAAGTCAGCAGCTACACTTTTTGTAGCTGCTGACTTTTAAAATGGGTGGAACTCCGCTTTAAGCCGACAGCTGGTGACTGATTGGTTGTTAAAGCGGAGCTCCACCCAAAAATGAAACTTCCGCTTTTCGGAACCCTCCCCCCTCTGGTGTCACATTTGGCACCTTTCAGGGGGGAGAGGGTGCAGATACCTGTGTAAAACAGGTATTTGCACCACTTTCGGATATTGACTCCTGCGGAAGTCACGCCCCTTCGCGTCACCCCCCCCCCCTGCTGTCTTCTGGGAAACAGTTCCCAGGGGAGAGCGGGAATCAGTGACGGCGCGCCGCGCTACTCGCGCATGCACAGTAGGGAACCGGGCAGTGAAGCTGCAAGGCTTCACTTCCTGATTCCCTCACCGAGCATGGAGGCGGCAGCATCCGAGGACCGAGCGATTGCTCAGCCTCGTCTGCCGACATCGCGGGCGCGCTGGACAGGTAAGTGTCCATTTTTTTAAAAGTCAGCAGCTGCAGTATTTGTAGCTGCTGGCTTTTAAAAAAAAAAAAAAGAATAATAATTCGGGTGGACCTCCGCTTTAAGGCAACTAGCTATATACAGTTTTAAAAAATAAAATAAAAAAACACATTAAAAGCGCAACACTTGACTCCATTGAAGTCTATTACACGCAAAACAGTCCCCGACCCTTTCCAAATACGCACTACCCACAAAACTCAGCTGTGAACGTGTACCATGGAAAACCATGTTAAAATGGACTGTAGTGTATTTCTGCAAAACAAAAACGCATAGGTGTGAACGTAGGGCAAGTAAGGTCTCATTCAGACAGGCAGTGACACCTGCATGGCAGCCAACTGGAACGAACGCTGTGCCTGTGCAGCCGGCTACATCCCAACAGATACCTGCATGAAGTTGCGTAAACAAGACGCTGCGGGTGTCGGCACCTGACTGCATAGGCCCAAAAGTGCTTTTTACCAAAAGGACTTAACCCTTGCAGTCCAGGCACAGCCCCACCACAAGGGAAGGTTTTTACTTTCACCAGAGTTAAAGTAGAACTATAGGCAAAACTTTATTTTTGAATTTTTGATAGACTAAGGGAGGGTTATAACCCCGGTCAAATTTTTTTATTTAATTTTTTTTGCCATCTGTGTCCCATTTCAGAGCCCCCCCTTCACTTCCCAAAATCCAAACAGAAAGTGAGAGGAAATCCCTGCAAATTAAAATAATTTCTTGGGGACCCCCCCCCCCCCCCCCAAGTCACCAGAACTTGTGTCCCTATTGGAAGGTTTCCCCTCTATTACTCCTCCCCAAAATGTGGGATTTTCTTACACTTTCAATAACGGTAAACAGGACAAATAGAGGGTGAAACGGGGGGCACAGACAGCAAGAAAAACTGATAGGGGTTCTAATCTCTCTCCACTATACCAAAAAATAAATAAAAGTTTGCCTTTAGTTATACTTTAAAGCAGAGCTCCACCCACTCATCGGAACCCTCCCCCCCTCCGGTGTCACATTTGGCACCTTTCAGGGGGGAGGGGGAGCAGATACCTGTCTAAGACAGGTATTTGCACCCACTTCCCGGAGTCCTCTCTGCGGGAAATCTGTGGGAAGCACGTCACTTCCCACCCATTGTGTTCTGGGAAACAAACGGCTCCCAGAACACAGCGGTGACCAGTGAGGACTGCGCTGCGCGAGTAGCGCCGTAGGGAACCGGGCACTGAAGCCGGAATGCTTCACTTCCTGGTTCCCTCACTGAGGATGGGGGCGGGGCAACAGAGTGACGAGCGATTGCTCGTCTTCTACTGCCGACGTCGCTGGACTCCAGGACAGGTAAGTGTCCTAATATTAAACATCAGCAGCTGCAGTATTTGTAGCTGCTGGCTTTTAATATTTTGTTAACGGCGGAGCTCCGCTTTAAGCCCTTGGCGCCGGCCCTTTAAGGGGTTTGCTATGCCACGTGACTGGCGGTCACATGATCAAAAAAGTTTACTGTGAGCCGCTGGTCACTGTCGGAAGCGTGCAAGGCGCGCATTCTCCTAGCACAGCACTGTCACCACTAATGCATGCAAATATGCGGCCACTTGGCGACAAGGGCTGTCGGCCAAGAAGCCACATATTTGTGAGCGCTCGGCGTGAAGAGGTCAAGACCCTTTTCTTTAGGGTGACAACACTCTGGCCCCGCCTCCCAACTGCTCTCCTGTGTTGTCACCATGCCACACAGTCTTCCAATTGAGACTACAAGTGGCTATTTCAACACTCAAGTCAATTCGGGTTACTAAACGAAAAAGGCAAACATTATATTGCAGCTTACCAATTCTTAGAAGTGACGGCTGCATTCATTTTTCTCTTTCTCAGGCTTGCTTCCTTCTATTTTCATCTGGTGATCCCGCCAGAAAGTTTGTCAAAAGCTCCAGCTCTCCAGTGAAATGTATCAGTTTACACAGAGGAGACCAACTATTAAACACTGGCGGGGGTGCTTACGATGAATAAGCTTTTCTTTATGCATCAAAACTTTTATCCCATAAATAAAATAAAAAACGTTTGCTGTAACTGATTATTAAGTGTGGAGTGCTGGAGTTCGGCCTCAATTTGTTAGTGTATCTAAATCTGCCAATACATTTAACACTTCCCCACAGACTGACCATGCTGCTGTCCAAAAGGTGCCCCCTATGCCCATTCAACCAGAGTGGGGGCGCTCCATTACAGATGATGTGTTACTGGCCAGATCAGCAGGTGAAAACAGAGGGGAAAAAAAGCCAAAAAGAAAAGGAAAACGAATGCAGCCACCACATCTAATGATTGGTAAGCTACATTATATTTTTAACACTGCAATAAGCATGGATGACTGCCTGTTGCCACCACCAGGAAACCGGCCCATTCGGGATTGCATGTAGACAGGAAGAGAGCGCAAAGTGACTGCAGGAGATCAGCAGCACTGAGATGTACCAAAGGATAAAAACAGAGTAAAAAAAAAAAAAAACAGCAATTATTTATGATACTCAGCGCCTTGGCAAGCCAAACATTCAGTTCAGGTTTTACTTTATATAGGATTTTTTAGTTTTTTTCTAGTTGAACGCTCAACTGCAGCCAAGTTAAAGCACGCCGGCAGCATGGAGGAGGAAGAGAAAAGGTTTCAACAAGTATTGGGCAATCCTTCCCCACGAGTACATAACCCAACGCTGCCAACTACTAAACAAACTGGTTTTCACAGCAACATGCACTTTTTTTTTCTTTTATAAAAGTATAAAATAAAAAAATAAAAAGTAATAAAAACTTATTACAGAAATAAGAACAGTGATGGGGGGGGGGGGGGGGGGGGGGGGGAGGGCGCTCGCTCATGTGCTCACAACTTCCTGATTACACAAAGCAGCGAGAGTGCGAAGATGAATTACTACTCGCTTCACGTGGCGAGCAACGTAATGCAGAGCAAACTGATGAAGACGGTTGACGGATGTACGCGTCATCCCCCGTGATTATCAAACCGGACACGTTCCTCGTGATGATCAGGCCTAGCCAAATGTGAAGAGAGCGGGGGGGGGGGGGGGGGGGGGTTGAAAATATTACCCTGCCACCTAGTTATGAATAGATGCTCGCTCCTAGGCCAGCACACTCTGCCAATTATTTTACAGTACATCATCGTCTCACAATTAATCATTAACCACAATTAATGAATTATATATATATATATATATATATATATCACATACACACAGAATATTGCCAAAAGTATTGGGACACCTGCATTTACATGAACTTTAATGGTATCCAAGTCTTAGTCCGTAGGGTTCAATATTGAGTTGGCCCCGCCCTTTGCAGCTATAACAGCATCAACTCTTCTGGGAAGGCTGTCCACAAGGTTTAGGAGTGTCTATGGGAATGTTTGACCATTCTTCCAGAAGCACATTTGTGAGGTCAGGCACGGATGTTGGATGAGAAGGCCTGGCTCGCAGTCTCCACTCTAATTCATCCCAAAAGGTGTGCTATCAGGTTGAGGTCAGGACTCTGTGCAGGCCAGTCAAGTTCCTCCACCCCAAACTCGCTCATCCATGTCTTTATGGACCTTGCTTTGTGCACTGGTGCGGTCATGTTGGAACAGGAAGGGGCCGTCCCCAAACTCTTCCCAAAAAGTTGGGAGCAACAAATTGTCCAAAACGTCTTGGTATGCTGACGCCTTAAGAGTTCCCTTCACTGGAACTAAGGGGGGGGCCCAACCCCTGAAAAAAAAACCCCACACCATAATCTCCCCTCCACCAAATGATTTGGACCAGTGGACAAAGCAAGGTCCATAAAGACCTTGTAGATCCACTTTTATCGCCTCTATGGCCTTGGAGGACCGGAGCGTCATCATGACCTCCCTTCCAGTCCAGGCCGGAAGTAAACCAGTTTTTGTTTTTCCCATTTTTAAAAGCAAACGATCAAAATTAATTTTTATTTTTTGAACTTTTGCTTTTCAAGGTAAAAGGAGAGATTTGAGGTCTTTTTGACCCCACATCCATCCATAAAGAGGACCTGTCCTTGTAATAGGAATAAGGACCAGTTCACACCACATGCAGTCCTGTGTTTCTGCATCAAAAACGCATGGAAAAAAAGTAGGTTATATGGTTTTCAATGGCATAGTTCACACCAGTGCTTGAAGTTCCAAACAAAAAAAAGGTAGAACATGTTGCATTTTTCCTACACTGGACTGTACTGGAACACTGTAAAACGTATCAAAAATGCACATCCTTTTTTTTTTTTTTTTTAAATAAGGGGGGGGGGGGATGGACTGCATCAAAGACATGCATGCAGAAAAGCACCTGGAATGTGTTTCTATGGTATAAACTGGCCCTTAAAGCGGAGCTCCACCCTAAAGTGAAACTTCCGCTCATCGGAACCCTCCCCCCCTCCGGTGTCACATTTGGCACCTTTCAGGGGGGGGAGGGGGAGCAGATACCTGTCTAAGACAGGTATTTGCACCCACTTCCGGGAGTCCTCCCTGCGGGAAGTGCATCACTCACTTCCCACCCCCGCCCGTTGTGTGCTGGGAAACACTCGGCGCCCAGAACACAACAGGGACCAGTGAGAACGGCGCACCGCGACTTGCGCATGCGCTGTAGGAAACCAGGCAGTGAAGCCGCAATGCTTCACTTCCTGGTTCCCTCACTGGGGATGGTGGTGGGGGCAGCAGAGTGACGAGCGACTGCTCGTCTTCTGCTGCCGACGTCGCTGGACTCCAGGACAGGTAAGTGTTCTAATATTAAAAGTCAGCAGCTGCAATATTTGTAGCTGCTGGCTTTTAATATTTTTTTTCGGTGGAGCTCCGCTTTAAAAAAAAAATTAAAAAAATTAAAAGGGACAGTGTAAAACAGTAAAACCCCACCCCCTTAGTCCCTCCCCGCTTGCACGCAGCAGTGATCGCATAAGTTGCACATGTAAACTTTTTCGCACCACATATGTGAGGTATCGCCGTCAACGTTAGAGCGAGAGCAATAATTCTAGCACCAGACCTCTGACTGTAAACAGGTAACCTGTAAAAGGCGTTTAAAGCGTCACCTATGGAGATTTTTAAGTACTGTTAAATTACGCCATTCCACAATCATACGCAATTTTAAACAGCGACATGTTGGGCATCTATTTACTCGGCATAACATCCATCTTTCACATTTAACACACAAAAAAAAGAAGAAAAAAAAGAAAAGAAAGGGGGGTGAATATTAGAGGTCGACTGATATGGGTTTTTCTCTGGCCGATGCAGATATTTAGAAATTGGGGGGGCTGATGCTGATTTTTGTGGCTGATGTTTTGTTTTTAAACACACCCACTCCCCCCTGCTTGCTCCTTGTATGCTTAAAGCAGTTGTAAACCCAGACGAAATTTTTTTTTTTTCCAAATCACCTGCAAGAAAAAGCCATAATGAGCTAGTATGACTAGCATACTAGCTCATTATGAATCACTTACCTTAGATCGGGACCCCCGAAGCCATCCTCGTCCCCCGCAGCCATCGCTCCTCAGATACCCGCAACGTTACTTCCGGGTATCGCCGCTCCAGCCAATCACAGCGCCGCTCCGGCGCTGTGATTGGCCGGAGCAGCGAAGACGTCACTCCGCGCATGCGCGCTGGAGCTTTCTATTCCGGCAGCGCCGGAATTCTGAATGGGATTAACCCTGTGAATGCACCGTTGTCTACGGCGCGCATGCGCCGTAGACATCGGTGCATGTCTTTTTTTGCAAATATCTCCTAAACCGTGTAGGTTTAGGAGATATTTCTTTTACCTACAGGTGAGCCTTAGTATAGGCTTACCTGTAGGTAAAAGTAAAAAAAAGACCATACAACCGCTTTAAGAGCCCATTCACACAGGGGCGGCACGACTTGTGCCGCGACTGTGCTGGGCAATCTCAAGACGACTTCCAAAATGACTTCCGTATTGAAGTCAATGGAAATCGCCTTGAAGTAGTACAGGAACCTTTTTCTAAGTCGGAGCGACTTCAGTCGCACCGCTTAGAACGGTTCCATTGTACAGAATGGGACGCCTGACGAGTCGCCCCTGTGTGAATGGGGTCTAAATGCAGTATTTGTAAATCTGACGGACTCTTTACATGTTAAATTTTAAAAGCAGCAGCAAACCTTACATGCTTGCTAATGTGACAGAACACCTCCGATTTTCACATTTAACTAAATGTTAAATGTGAAAATCAGAGGTGTTCCGTCACATTAGCAAGCATGTAAGGTTTGCTGCTGCTTTTAAAATTAACATGTAAACAGTCCGATGGATTTCCAAATAACGTATTAAAGCTAATAAGCTCCGTTTTGTGTTGAAATGAACTGAAATCGAAATCTCCGTTGGGCGTAACAAGATGTCCGCTTGGCCCCTTCTCTATCATTACTGTGCAGGAGTGTGGGGGTGGAGCAAGATGGCGGTGAAACGTCACTACAGCGGCCTCCGCCGGGTGTACCAAGATGGCCGCCGCTAGGCCGAAGCCGCGGCCTTTCCTACGGCCGAGGCTCCGCGGATAACCACCAATCTGTTGCACCACAAATATATATATATATATATACACACATATACACACACACACGCAGAGACCCTAGAGAATAAAATGGTGAATGTCCAAAAAGGCGAACGAACAGGAATAAAAATACTACAGTGTGTGGGAAGGGTCATCCTCTGCATGGGGAAATTCACTATTTATTCTGATGAGGACAGAACAGGATCGTAAATCCAAAATTCGAAATTGTCACCAGAACAGAAGCACGCCCCCTTCCTGTTGTGCCAGCAGACAGAGGAAAAAAAAAAAAGAAGGGGGAGAGGAAAATCTCTCTATGGAGACAAAGAGATGGGATTTAAAAACAGAACCCCAGCCAAAAACCAAGATAAAAATAAATAGACCATTAAAAAAAGACAAAAAAACGCTACTGCTGCAATATTCACCTTCAGGGCTTGTTCACACCAGATGCATTTTTAGTTTGCATCAAAAAAACTCATGGACAGTGTTTATCATGGATTCCCAATGTCCCTAGTTCACACCAGTGCAGCCAATAAGAGTAGAACATGTTGCATTATTTTTCTGCATGGAATCAGAGATGCACTGTAATGAAAATTTTGGTGCCGAAACTGAAAATTCAGGATACACTTGGCCGCAACCGAAAAATTACATTTTTATATATAAAATTGTATTATATTCGACCTTTTAATTAATATCATGAATTTGAATTTATTGTCGGCCATTATTGGCAACCTCTAGCGCAAGAAAAGTTCAAGAAAAATGCATCCCTTTAAAAATTCTATGTATGTCTTCACACTGGTCTGTCGTACTTCCTTTGTGGCGTTTAAAATCATGCTTGTTGCATTTTTGGCCAGTTAAATTGCACCAAAAACGCACCTCCCTGTTGAAATGCATTGAAAACGCAGCAAGAACACCTGTTATGTTTTTAAGTCACATGACATATATAAAAAAAAAAAAACACACACACGGTAATATCGTAGTAAAATCGCATCCATTTTCGGCTCCTTTTTCTCCATCGGCAAAACGCGATAACCATATAGGTGAAATTTCTCTGCATCTCTACATGGAACGCATTTGGAACGTGGCAAGATGCACATGTCCTCAATTGAGATAAAGGCTCGGGGGCCCCACTCACATAAAGACACTGTCAGGGGGCAGATCCCGGCGGCTGAGGCTTGTTTAAAGCGATAGTAAAGCGTTTGTAACCCAAACATTACATATTCCTGAGAGGCGTCTGCTGTACCATGAAAGTCTCCTGTTCTCTTCCTTTATGTGAAATCTCTGGTGTTCCCGCCAGTCTCTCTGCTTTCCCATTAAAAACTGACCACACTAAGCATAATACACTGTGATCAGTTCTCTAGCTATGCTGGGAACTCAGCCTTCTCTCCAAAGATCAGACTTTTCCTGACACGTCCTAGCTGCACAGCCATTCACTGGGAAGATCAGTGTGCTGCTTCTCCTCCCCCAGCTCTCATGCAGCGGAAAACAGAGGGAAAGCGATAAAAAAAAAAAAAAAGGGGATTTATGTTTTTTTTCTATTTAAAAATGTTTTGCCTTTCACTTCCATTTTAAATTGAATAGGTTGTATTACAAGGTGATCGTTTACAATCACTTTAAAGCACACATTATATTGCAGCTTAGCAATTTTTAGATGTGATGGCTGCATTCGTTTTACCTTTTCCTTTATTTTTTTACCTGGTGATCCAGCCAGCAAGTCTGTTTTTTTTTTTTTTTTTTTTTTTAGAGCTGCACTAAAATTTCAGGGGCCGAAACATAATTGCCCGAAAATTGCGTTTTTGGCATTTTGCAGATGGAGAAACAGGTGCCGATTAATGGCGTCAAAATCATTTAAATTCACGATATTAAAGCAAATGTAAAGTGGAGCGGCACGATTCTGGCCAAAACGAGAATCACTTTTTCTTTGCTTAGAATAAAGATCACAATTCTCTGCGTAATGTCGTCTTTCACATTATACAAAAGAAATTGGGCAAACTTTACCGTTTAGTTTTTTTTGTAATTCATTGAAGTGTTTCCCCCCCCCAAAAAAAAAAAAAGCGTTCAAAAGACCGCTGTGCAAATACAGTGCGACATAAAATATTGCAACGACCGCCATTTTATTCTCTAGGGTCTCTGCTAATATACAATGTTTGGGGGTTCCAAGTCATTTTCTAGCAAAAAATACGGATTTCAACTTGTAAGCAAGAAGTGTCAGAAAAAGGCCTTTTCTTTAAGTGGTTAATCTGACCTCTTTAGCAGACCAAAGTTCATCCCTTTGATCTAAAAGAACCAAAAGATACTTTGTTTATATTTATATTTTTTTTTTTTTTTTTAAACAGCTGTGAGTGAGCAGAGAAGGCTCATGAATGAATCGTGGAAATGCTGCATTAAAGTGGAGTTCCACCCAAAAATGGAACTTCCGCTTTTCGGAACCCTCCCCCCCCCCCCTCCGGTGACACATTTGGCACCTTTCAGGGGGAGGGGGAGCAGATAACTGTCCAAGACAGGCATTTGCACCCACTTCCGGGCATAGACTCCCGTGGGAGTCTACGCCACTTCCCGTCACCACGCTGTCTCCTGGGAAACACTCGGCTCCCAGAACACAACGGGGACCAGCGAGAACGGTGCAGCGCGACTCGCCAATGCGCCGTAGGGAACCGGGCAGTGAAAGCCACAAGGCTTCACTTCCTGGTTCCCTCACCGAGGATGGGGGCAGCAGAGTGACGAGCGATCGCTTGTTTTCTGCTGCTGACGTCGCTGGACTCCAGGACAGGTAAGTGTCCTAATATTAAAAGTCAGCAGCTGCAGTATTTTTAGCTGCTGGCTTATAATAAAAAAAAAGAAATGTCGGTTGGACCTCCTCTAACGATTAATCATGCAGCTCTATAAGTCGTTTTTTTTTCTATTAAAATAACAAACATGTTATACTTACCTGCTCTGTGTAATGTTTTTGCACATAGCAGCCCGGCTCCTCCTCTTTTTGGGTCTCTGGCTGGAGCTCCTGGCCCCTCCCTCCTGTTGAGTGCCCCCACAGCAAGTAGCTTGTTATGGGGGCACCCGAGCCGAGGTTCCATGTATCCATTCAGACACGGAGCCGCAGCGCTGCTCTGCCCCCCTCTCTCTAATGATTGGCTAACTGAGTTTGATTACCAGCAGCAGGAGCCAACGGCGCCGCTGTTGTGTCTTAGCCAATCAGGAGGGAGAGTGCCAGATGGCCTCATGGACATTGCTGGATTGAGATGGGGGCTTAGGCAAGTATTGGGGGGGGGGGGGGGGGAGGGCAGCACACAGAAGGCTTTTTATCTTAATTCACCAAGATTGAAAAAAAAAAAAAAAAATGATAGATAGATCTATCTATATCTCTCTCTCTTTTTTTCTCCCCCCCCCCCCCCCAATGCACCTCTACTGTTGTAGAACAGAAAAGCTCTCTCGCAGTAAGAGGGATGAGACAGACCATTTAACACTTACAGGGGTGCTAACAATGATCAGCTTTTATTTATACCAAATGTAATAAAAAAAAAAAAAGTTTGCTGTAACCGATTAGGTTTGAGTTTGGCCTAAATTTGTTAGTGTATCTAAATCTGCCAATACATATAACACTTCTCTGCCTCTATACTGACAATGCTGCTGTCAAAATATATTTCGCCTGAGCTCCTTCATACAGAGTGGGGGCGGGTTACTGGCCAGATTCAGTGAAAACAGAGGGGGGGGGGACTAACGCAGCCACCACATCTAATGATTGGTAAGCTGCAATAGATTACTTTTTTGGTTTTGAATTAAACCCACTTATGCAACTTGCACCTACAGGTAAGCCTAGATTAAGGCTTACCTGTAGGTAGGGGTAGCGCATCTTCACTGGCCTCACGATTCGATTATCATGTCAACGGTTCGATTCCATTCCACGATGCATCACGATTACATCGCAAGTGCGCATGCTTTTCATCAACAAAAAAAATAAAAAAAAATGAAGTACTCCGTTTTTTTTATTCTGTTCTTAAAAAAAAAAAAAAAAAAACACACACACACACACACACACACACACACACACACACACACACACACACACACACACACACACACACACACACACACACACACACACACACACACACACACACACACACACACACACACACACACACACACACACCACTTCCTGCATGCAGCAAAGTCTAAACACAGCAGACAACTTAAAGGAGCTCCAGGCTCTCCCCCCAAAATACTAAAAGGAGATGATCAGAGACTGCGGACATGCTACAGGAGATGATCAGAGACTGCGGACATGCTACAGGAGATGATCAGAGATCAGAAATGACATTAGAAAACACTTTTCCTTATTATGAAAATTAAAATTTTGCCCGCAAAGGTGAACTTTGCCTTTAATTTTGCATATAAAATATTTTCCTTTTATAGATTTGGTTTATATTGCTGTTAATGTAAAATCTACTAAACATGCTTCACTGTGCCCAATGCCTCACACTGTGCCCGTGCTTCAATTACTGTGCCCCTAGCCCCCTACCTGATCGGCGGCGTCCCGGCGGCCATTCCACAGTATTCAAAAGCCGCGCCTCTTGAGTCCTCATCGCCTGTGATAGGCGGAACACTCAATTTCCCAGCATTCAGTGTTCCGCCTATCATGGACATCCCCTCATCCTCATAACACAGACGAGGATGAGAGGATGTCCGCGATAGGCGGAACACTGCCTGCTGTGAAATTGAGTGTTCCGCCTATCACAGACGATGAGGAATCGGGAGGCGCGGCTTTTGAAAACTGCAATGGCCGCTGTCTGTCTGCATGACACGCTGATCAGGTAGGCAGACGGCGGCTTGCAGTTTGTTAGTGTTACATTACATCTACTCGCGGCGGCTGCGGCGAGTAGATGTAATGGGGGTAACGCCGCCCAAGTAATGGGCGGGGCTAGACATCGATTATTAGGGTCACCTGCATCGGGGACACCCGAATCACGATGCACCGATTAAATTTGGCACCCCTACCTGTAGGTGCAAGAAATATCTCCTAAACCTACACGGTTTAGGAGATATTTGCAAAAAAAAAAAAAAAACGACATGCAAAGATGTCTACGGCAGATGCGCGCCGTAGACAACGGTGCATTCACAGGGTTCATCCCCATTCACAAATCCGGCTTTGCTGGATTCCGCGTGCATTCGCGGAGTGACATTTTCGCCGCTCCGGCCAATCACAGTGCCGAAGTGGCGCTGTGATTGGCGATACCCGGAACTAACCTTCCAGGTATCTGTGGAGCGATGGCTGCGGCTGGAGGGGGAGACGAGGACGGCTTCGGGGGCCCTGATCTAAGGTAAGTGATGCATAATGAGCTAGTATGCTAGTCATACTAGCTCATTATGCCTTTGTCTTGCAGGGGTTTAGAAAAATAAAAATAAAAAATTCAGGGTTTACAACGACTTTAAGGCTCGCTCCACCCGTGTGTGGGTCCCGAATGCTTAAAAACGCACACGTTCCCGAACCCGCAGCCAAAAAAACGCTTGAGAAAGGCAGCTTGTTTCCGTGCGGCAACGTTTTTGAAAAAGGGTTGGGTACAGCAGTCCACTGAAATTAATGGGCTGCTGTGCCCACCTGAACCCGCGCTGCACAGATGGGAACCTGGCATGAACGTGTCTCAGCCACTTGTCAAAAGCAGGCAATGGCGGCTCCTGCTGCTGTCAATTAACGTCAGCCAGCAAATCAGGAGAGAGAGAGGGGGCGGGGCCCGGTCACGGCTCAGTGTCTGAATGGACACAGGGAGCTGTAACTCGGCACGGTGCCCCCTATAGCAAGCTGCCTGCTGTGGGGGCACTAAAGAGGAGGGAACGGCCAGGAGCACAGAAGAGGGACCCGAGAAGAGGAGGATCAGGGCTGCTCTGTGCAAATTCACTGCAACAGGAGGAGGCAAGTTATTTTTCTTCTTTTTTTTTTTAGTTAAAAATAAGAAGAGGGGGGGGGGGTGATACTTTACAATCACTTTAAGAGTGATATTAGTGTGGAATCCTCCTCTACAAAAAGAGTGATATATAGAGAAGATAAGATGAAGCTGACCAGTATACTGCAGTCGGTTCAGAGCATCCAGTCACATCCCAAATGATTAATGGAAAAATAGAGGAAGGGTTGCCCCTGGGATATTGTGGACTGGTGCAATAATATGAACCAACAGAAGTATGTAAAAATAGAAAAAAGTTTTATTACATGTAAATAATCACAAAAGTGAACAATAAGGACAGTTCAATGTATTGAGTATCTTAAAAACATGAATTATATACGAACTAGGGCTGCAACTAACGATTATTTTTATAATTGATTAGTTGGCCGATTATTGTTTCGATTAATCGACTAATCGGTTAATAACTTAAAAAAAAAAAAAAGGGTATTTTTTGCGCTTTTTTTGGGCCATTTAAAAAATGCAATGTCAGACAGAAATACAGTAAAACAGGGCTTGACAAATTTGCTTGGAATCTAGGAGCCAGCTAAAAAAGTTAGGAGCCAGGAACGCGCCCTGTCCCGCCGAGCTCACGCGCAGAAGCGAACGCATACGTGCGTAGCGAACGCATATGAGAACGGTGTTCAAACCACACGTGAGGTATCGCTGCGATCGGTAGAGCGAGAGCAATAATTCTAGCCCTAGACCTCCTCTGTAACTCAAAACATGCAACCTGTAGAATTTTTTAAACGTCGCCTATGGAGATTTTAAAGGGTAAAAGTTAGTCGCCATTCCACGAGCGGATGCAATTTTGAAGCGTGACATGTTGGGTATCAATTTACTCAGCGTAACATTATCTTTCACAATATAAAAAAAAAAAAAAAAAACAGAAAAAAAAAAAAAAAAAAAAAAAAAAAAAAAATCGGGCTAACTTTACTGTTCTTATTTTTTTATTAAAAAAAGTGTATTTTTTCCCAAAAAAACGTGCGCTTGTAAGGCCGCTGCGCAAATACGGTGCGACAGAAAGTATTGCAACGACCGCCATTTTATTCTCTAGGGTGTTAGAATAAAAAAATATATATAACTTTTGGGGGTTCTAATTAGAGGGAAGGAGATGGCAGGGAAAACAGACAGGGAAACTCCATTAGCATTGCTGGTTGTCATACCAACTGCCACCACAAGATGGCGCTAGTTCACAGAAGGAAGCATAGGCCTGCAGAAGGCCGCGGCCTCAACTACCGGCCGGCGCGGCCCGACGCGATCCCGCGGCGCGGAGGGGGGTGCATGGAGACACAGGATACCCCATCTGCTTTCCCTCAGGTCGCTAATTCTAGTCGCAATGGCGACCTGACGCCCGGGGTTTGTCGAGCCCTGCAGTAAAATATACATTAAGTATCTTTTTTCAAATTACAGAACAAATGTAATATACTGACTCGCCCACATACTACCCTGAAGAAGGAATATATACATAGTGGCCACGAATTGCCATCTGTATCCGAAACATGTTGGTATCCATTCGCGTCCCTCTGTATCGACTTTTATTGTCTATTATGGATGTGAATATCTAGTAGATTGGCGTGTATGTTGGTATATAATTCATGTTTTTATGATACTCAATACATTGAACTGTCCTTATTGTTCACTTTTGTGATTATTTACATGTAATAAAACTTTTTCTATTTTTACATACTTCTATTGGTCGGTTCATATTATTACACCAGTCCACAATATCCCAGGGGCAACCCTAAGGAGTGAGGGAGACGGAATATCACCTCCTGGTTGCGGCCGACAACACCGCCCACCATAGATCACACTTCACCACCAGGAATATTGTCAGCAGACTTGTTCCAGTGCCACCTGGATTTCCTCTCACTTCCTGTTGGCTCTCAGGGACAGGAAGCGAAGGGAAATCTCCCCAAATCCTGGCGGGTTGTTAATCCTCTTAGTACATCATTTACACTTGAAGCAGAATAAAACATGTGAGCAGATTCCAGAGAACACGACAACGACCAATCACAGAGCGCCGGACATTCCACCTATAGATGTCCATGGAAGGAGCGCCGCCCTGTGATAGAGAAGTTACTGTACAGATCCTCCAATCACCCCCCCTGCCACCACTAATTACCGAAAACGTCCCCCCCCATCAATACCCCAGAATGTCTCCCCCCCCCCCTCCTTCCTCCGCCATCAATACCCTAGAATGTCTCCCCCCCCTCCTCCGCCATCAATACCCTAGAATGTCTCCCCCCCCCTCCTCCGCCATCAATACCCTAGAATGTCTCCCCCCCCTCCTCCGCCATCAATACCCTAGAATGTCTCCCCCCCCTCCTCCGCCATCAATACCCTAGAATGTCTCCCCCCCCTCCTCCGCCATCAATACCCTAGAATGTCTCCCCCCCCTCCTCCGCCATCAATACCCTAGAATGTCTCCCCCCCCTCCTCCGCCATCAATACCCTAGAATGTCTCCCCCCCCTCCTCCGCCATCAATACCCTAGAATGTCTCCCCCCCCTCCTCCGCCATCAATACCCTAGAATGTCTCCCCCCCCCTCCTCCGCCATCAATACCCTAGAATGTCTCCCCCCCCTCCTCCGCCATCAATACCCTAGAATGTCTCCCCCCCCCTCCTCCGCCATCAATACCCTAGAATGTCTCCCCCCCCTCCTCCGCCATCAATACCCTAGAATGTCTCCCCCCCCTCCTCCGCCATCAATACCCTAGAATGTCTCCCCCCCCCTCCTCCGCCATCAATACCCTAGAATGTCTCCCCCCCCTCCTCCGCCATCAATACCCTAGAATGTCTCCCCCCCCTCCTCCGCCATCAATACCCTAGAATGTCTCCCCCCCTCCTCCGCCATCAATACCCTAGAATGTCTCCCCCCCTCCTCCGCCATCAATACCCTAGAATGTCTCCCCCCCTCCTCCGCCATCAATACCCTAGAATGTCTCCCCCCCTCCTCCGCCATCAATACCCTAGAATGTCTCCCCCCCCTCCTCCGCCATCAATACCCTAGAATGTCCCCCCCTCCTCCGCCATCAATACCCTAGAATGTCCCCCCCCTCCTCCGCCATCAATACCCCAGAATGTCTCCCCCCCTCCTCCGCCATCAATACCCTAGAATGTCTCCCCCCCTCCTCCGCCATCAATACCCTAGAATGTCTCCCCCCCTCCTCCGCCATCAATACCCTAGAATGTCTCCCCCCCTCCTCCGCCATCAATACCCTAGAATGTCTCCCCCCCCTCCTCCGCCATCAATACCCTAGAATGTCTCCCCCCCCTCCTCCGCCATCAATACCCTAGAATGTCCCCCCCTCCTCCGCCATCAATACCCTAGAATGCCCCCCCCTCCTCCGCCATCAATACCCTAGAATGCCCCCCCCTCCTCCGCCATCAATACCCTAGAATGTCTCCCCCCCTCCTCCACCATCAATACCCCAGAATGTCTCCCCCCCCCTCCTCCGCCATCAATACCCTAGAATGTCTCCCCCCCCCTCCTCCGCCATCAATACCCTAGAATGTCTCCCCCCCCCCTCCTCCGCCATCAATACCCTAGAATGTCTCCCCCCCCCTCCTCCGCCATCAATACCCTAGAATGTCTCCCCCCCCCCTCCTCCGCCATCAATACCCTAGAATGTCTCCCCCCCCCTCCTCCGCCATCAATACCCTAGAATGTCTCCCCCCCCTCCTCCACCATCAATACCCCAGAATGTCTCCCCCCCCCTCCTCCGCCATCAATACCCTAGAATGTCTCCCCCCCCTCCTCCTCCATCAATACCCTAGAATGTCTCCCCCCCCCTCCTCCACCATCAATACCCCAGAATGTCTCCCCCCCCCCCTCCTCCGCCATCAATACCCTAGAATGTCTCCCCCCCCTCCTCCGCCATCAATACCCTAGAATGTCCCCCTCTCCTCCGCCATCAATACCCCAGAATGTCCCCTCCCCCCCAATCTATATCCCCCAACGATCAACCCCTCCCCCACCATTGATACCCCAGCATTCCCTGCCCCCTCCTCTGATACCCCGGACTCCTCCCCCGCTAACATGACTCAGTAATACCCCAGCAGCCCCTCCCCCCTCTGCAGTGGATACCCCCGGGGTGGCCCCTCCCTCCATACTGCCCCGGTGTGTGGAGATGGGGGAGGGGCCCCACGTGTGCTCGGGATCCCGTGGAAGGCCCAGTGGGAGGGCAGACATGAGGCCGGACCCCTCCCCGGCCGTCCCCTGACCCCCGCCCGCCGGCTCCTTACCTGCGCGCTCGGGGAGGCCATGGCGGACACTTTCAATGAGTGAGGCCGATCATGCCGCTTCCCCCGCCGCCGCCATCTTCTCTGCTGCGCGCTCACCTCACCACGCATGCGCCGGAGCCCGCCCATCGCAGCACGTGATCCTCACAGGGGGAGGAGAGTGGAGGGGGCGTGACCGGCGGCACCGAGCAACAGGCGAATGTACCGTAAGAGAAAGGGGCGTGGTAAAGCAAGGGGAGCGCGCCTGAGACTCCTAGAGAGAGGGCGCGTCCGGCACCATTAGAACACGTGACACCCAGAGGGGAGAGGCGGAGACAGCGAAGGTAATGGGCGGGGCCTCAAGCGTGAGCTCCTATAGAAGAAGGGGTGTGTCCGGCATGCTAAAACAAGAAAGAGGCGGGGCTACTCCTGTATATAGAATATAGGGGACAGCAGGAAAGGGGGTCACAGGAGCAAAGGGGTCCGCTCACCCCCCTGCCTACCCAGGACAGTGGTCAGCATTTTTAACCACTTCAATACAGGGCACTTATACACCTTCCTGCCCAGACCAATTTTCAGCTTTCTGCGCTGTTGCACTTTGAATGACAATTGCACGGTCATGCTACACTGTACCCAAACGAAATTTTTACCATTTTGTTCCCACAAATAGAGCTTTCTTTTCTTTCAGTTACAAAAGTTTTCTCCTTTACTGAGGGGCACCGATGAGGTGGCATTGATGGGCACTGATAGGTGGCACTGATGTGCGGCATGGATGGGCAACGGATGGGCACAGATAGGCGGCACGGATGGGCACTGACAGGTGGCATGGATGGGCACTGATAGGTGGCACCAGGGGAGGGCTGGGGCAGGGTGGCAATTGCCTCCCAGGCCGCCCTAACTTATGTTCAAAATGGCCGGCAGCCGCTGCCCGCTACCATTTTCTTTTTTATTCTGGTCTAGGAATTCGGGCCGGGGGGCATTCCGGGAGTTGTAGTCCGCACTCAAGCTTCCGCTTGGTGGAAAACACAGCAGCGCAGAGGAACGTACAACTCCCTGGGACCGGATTCTTGAAAGCAGACAGAGGCAGGGCGTGCCAGGGAGTCGGGACGCAGGGCTGGGCGCTGGCTGCAACTTGACCCCAGGATCAGGAGCGTTACCCCCCCAGGAAACCGTGGCGTGCAAGGACCTGCTGAGCTGAGATCGCTGAGGTGAGAGACTCTGACACCCCTAGCTGACCCCCCATCTCCCCCCATGTAACCTGCCCCAGTGATCAGGCTGCAATGATGGGCACTGGAGTTGGCTGCACTGATGGGCACTGGTGAGGCTGCATTGAAAAACCAGGTGGGCCATGGATGGTGAGCTGATTCGGCAGTTCAATGGGCCACTTGACTGGACTTGCCCCCCCAGGCCTAAGGCCGCCAGTCCTCCCCTGGGTGGCACTGATATGCAGCACGGATGGGAACGGATAGGCGGCATGAATGAGCACAGATAGGCGACACGGATGGGCACTGATAGGTGGCACTGATGTACTGTAATGTATTGTACTAATGGATGCCAATCAGTGCCAAACAATAATGCCGGCCAATCAGTGATGCCCATTGTGGGCACTGATTGGCATCCCTGGTGGTCTAGGGTGGCATACCTGGTGGTGAGCATGTCTGGTGGTCCAGTGTGGGCATCCTCGGGGGGGGCTGTGCTGACATTCGATCAGCACAGACCCCTCCTGTCAGAGGAGCAGCCGATCGGCTCTCCTCTACTCGCGTCTGTCAGACGCGAGTGAGGAAAAGCCGATCACCGGCTCTTCTTGTTTACATCGTGATCAGCTGTGATTGGACACGGCTGATCACGTGGTAAAGAGTCTCCGTCAGAGACTCTTTACCTAGATCAGAGTTGCAGTGTATCAGACTGACACACCGCAATAACGATCGCCGCGATGCGCGCCCCCCGGGGGCGCGCATTGGCTTAATATCCTGACAACCTCATATGACGTCCAGTCAGGATATTGAAACCACTTTGCCGCCGTCATTTTGCTATAAGGCGGGCGGCAAGTGGTTAATGACAATTGTGTGGTCACTGTACATCAGTGGCGTAGCGTGGGGGGGCAGGGGGGCCGTCGCCCCGGGCGCGACATTTAGGGGGGCGACATTCCGTGCCTCCTCCTGATTTTTATTTCCTGTGTCCCCGATCTCTGGCCGCCCATGTTTAGTGTCCGGCGCCCTGTGATTGGACGTATGGGGGTCATGTGCGGCGTGGGGCTGGCCTGTCCGTGATCGCTCTAAAAGTCCCGCCTCCGCACATGACCCGCCATACGCCCAATCACAGTGTGCCGGGAAACTCTGAACATGGCGGCATGACAAGCACTGGAAGTGTGTGCCGCCGGAGCCGCTGTCTTACCCTCCGCCTGTCCCTCCGCTCTGGTATGGTGCTGTGTGTCTAGCGCGGAGCGGAGGGGCGAGGCTCGGTGGAGATAGGTGCATGGAGGTGCAGGCGTGCAGCGTCTGACACCATGGAGCAGGCTGCGGGTGGATGGGGCTGGCGGGGAGTAGTGTAGTATGATGGTGGGCAGTGTAGTGTAGTATGATGGTGGGCAGTGTAGTGTAGTGTAGTATGATGGTGGGCAGTGTAGTGTAGTATGATGGTGGGCAGTGTAGTGTAGTATGATGGTGGGCAGTGTAGTGTAGTATGATGGTGGGCAGTGTAGTGTAGTATGATGGTGGGCAGTGTAGTGTAGTATGATGGTGGGCAGTGTAGTGTAGTATGGTGGGCAGTGTAGTGTAGTATGGTGGGCAGTGTAGTGTAGTATGGTGAGCAGTGTAGTATGATGGTGGGCAGTGTAGTGTAGTATGATGGGCAGTGTAGTGTAGTATGGTGGGCAGTGTAGTGTAGTATGGTGGGCAGTGTAGTGTAGTATGGTGGGCAGTGTAGTGTAGTATGGTGGTGGGCAGTGTAGTGTAGTATGGTGGTGGGCAGTGTAGTGGACAGTATAGTACAGTGGTTAGTGTAGTGTGTAATCGTCAGTAAAGTAATCAGGATGGTCAGTACTATTGTATTGTTGAAAGGGGCTCTGGGAGTGTCTAAGTCTGCAGTTTGGGGGGGGAGCGCAAATTACTTGCCTTGCCCCGGGTGCTGACAACCCACGCTACGCCACTGCTGTACATATATGACATTTTTTTCAGACTCTATTTACTAATTAGCTGACTTCTGAAGGCAATTTGTTCCACTAGATCAGTGGTCTCCAAAATTTGGCCCAGGGGCCAGATGTGGCCCTTTCCTTGCCTTTATCAGGCCCTTATTCCTCACACTGATACAAGGCATTATTCCTTCTTCACCAACAATAGGGCTAAATTCCCAACACAACCCAAAAATGGGGCCCAATTCCTACGACTGACACCAACAATGGGGAACTATTCTTCCAGCTGATACCCACAGCATACCAATGATGGGGCACTATTTCTTCCCCTAATGCCAACAATGGGGCAATATTCCTCAAGCTAAAACCAATAAAGGGGCATTATTTACTCTCATTGGCACCAGGGGATTTTCTACTCCCACTGGCCACAGTCTGGCCCCCTCAAAGTCTGAAGGACATTAAACCAGCCCTTTGTTCAGAAAGTTTGGAGACCCCTGCACTAAATTTTAGTTAGGGGTATCAGAGTAAAGGGGGCTGAAGACAAATGCTCCCCACACTTTTCGCATATTTATTTGTAAAAAAAAATAAAAACCATTAGTCATTTTCCTTCCACTTCACATTATGTGCCACTTTGTGTTGGTTTATCACATAAAATCCCAATAAAATACATTTATGTTTTTGGTTGTAAAAATGTGGAAAATTTCAAGGGGTACGAATACTTTTTCAAGGCACTGTACATTTGATCAGCTGTGATTTTACACAGCTGATCACATGGTAAAGAGCCTACGTCATCGGCTCTTTACCACGTTTGGTGATGCGATGTGTCCGAGAGACACAGCGCACCACGATTGCCGTGCTGCAGGCCAAGAATGGATGGACGTCATATGACATCCTCTCAGAATAAGAGTGGCACCGCCCGACCGCCATTCTACAATATGGCGGGCAAGAAGCAGTTAATATCTACAGATATATAGAGTAGTAGCAATGGTTACTTATTTTTCTTTACAATTGCTATAATGTATCTCTATTTGTTAAAGGGGTTGTAAAGCTTTGTGTTTTTTCACCTTAATGCATCCAACGCATTAAGGTGAAAAAACATCTGATTTTTACAGGCCCCCCCAGCCCCCCATTTACTTACCTGAGCCCTCAAAAGTCCCGCGTCGTGAACGCGCTGCCTTCTCGGCTCTTCATTGGATGATTGATAGCAGCGCAGGCATTGGCTCCCACTGCTGTGACTCAAATCAATGACGCGGCACGCCGGGGGCGGGGCCGAGTGATACAGTCGGCGGCTACGGCCGCCGACTGTATCAAGGGAGCACGCCCGCAAGCTAGCCCCCTTGGGAGAGCGCTTCCCAGAGGGGGGTTAGCTCTTGCGGGGAGGAGCCGAGACAGCCGTCGAGGGACCCCAGAAGACGAGGATCGGGGCCACTCTGTGCAAAACGACCTGCACAGTGGAGGTAAGTATGACATGTTTGTTATTTAAATCGGTTGTATACCCTATTTTGTAACTTTTACCTACAGGTAAGCCTATAATAAGGCTTACCTGTAGGTAAAAAGAATATATCCTAAACCTGTACGGTTTAGAAGATATTCCCCTCGCAATGAGCCGCTAACTGCAGCGGCGCATGCGCAGCGGGGATTCTCGGCTAAAGCCCGGCAGCCGCCGGACCTTGCCGACGCACTCGCCGCTCCAGCCACTCACAGCGCTGGAGCTGCGATACCCAGAAGACACGTCGAGGCAAGATGACATCTCCCTCGGCGTGGACCAGGTAAGTTCCCGACGCCTCGTTCTAAGGTAAGTATTTCATAATGAGCTAGTATGCGGTGCATACTAGCTCATTATGCCTTTAAAAAAAAGGAACCTTTACAACCCCTTGAACATGCATTTATTTCCTGTAATCCTCATCGCCATCTAGTGCCCATAGTGCAGTATTTATTCTATTTGGTTATGAATCAACCTAGCCTTACTGCTGTCTAGTGATGAGCCGAACACCCCCGAGTTCGGTTCGCACCAGAACCCACAAACGGACCGAAAGTTCGCACGAACTTTCGAACCCTATTGAATACAATAGATGCGAACGTTCGAAATCTAAAGTGCTAATTATAACGACTATTATGCATGTTCTTGTCCTAAAAAGAGTTTGGGAACCCGGGTTCTGCACCAGGGGACATGTATCAATGCAAAAAAAAGTTTTAAAAACGGCCGTTTTTCTGGAGCAGTCATTTTAATGATGCATAAAGTGAAAAAAAAAAGTCAAATATTCCTTTAAATATCGTACCTGGGGGGTGTCTAAAGTATGCCTGTGAAGTGCCACGTGTTTCCCGTGTTTAGAACTGTCTCTGCACAAAATTACATTTCTAAAGGAAAAAAAGCCATTTAAAACTGCTTGCGGCTTTAATGCAATGTCTGGTCCCGGTAATATGGATGAAAATCTTTAAGAAAAATGGCATAGCTACCCCATGACCCCCCCCCCTACCCCAGCCCATTACCAGCCCCTTTGGGTCTTGTATGGATATTAAGGGGAACCCCGCACACAAAATAAAAAAGGCCCTATATACTCTGAACAGCCGTATACAGGCGGTGCATACAAGACAGGGACTGTAGGTTTGTTCTTATGTAGAATCTGTTTGTAATTTTGAACAGGTACATTGTTTAAGTGTAGCTCCAGCCAAAAAATCTATTTTTAAGCTTTTTGGAAAACATAGGGAAGGGTTATCACCCCTGTAACATTTGTTTTGCTGTCTGTGCAGTGTGCACCTGTTCAGAACATTTCACCTCACTTTCCGTCCTAATGACAACTGTTTTTTGAAAATTTGAGGTTTTTATTGAAACAAGAATTGGTGATAAAGCATCAGTGGAGAGGAGACATTTTTTTTTCCCATATTAACTCTGATGCCGCGTACACACGGCTGTTTTTCTCGTCGAGAAAAACAAAAATTTTCCCATTCGACGAGAAAAACGATAGTCTGTGGGCTTTCTGTCGTTTTTTTCGATGAGAAAAACGGCATTAAAAACGACGAGAAAAATTAGAACATGTTCTAATTTTTCTCGCCGTTTTTTTCGACATGTTTTCCGCGGCAGTGTTTCCCATAGGGAAACACTGCCGCTGAGCCCACAGACGGTCGTTTTTATCGACAAGAGAAAAAACGACGTGAAAAACGACCGTGTGTGGGGAACAAGCCGTTCCCTTGTTTTTAATGACATTATTCACGGCGGTTTTTTAACCGCCGTGAATAATGATCGTGTGTACGCGGCATTACAGGAGAGAATTTGCCTTCCTAGGGGTAGATTTACTCTCACTTCCTGTTGTATCCTTCCGTTTGCAAGGAGGAGTCGTTTGTAAGTTGGATGTTTGAAAGTAGGGGCCTGCCGTATATACTCAGCTGAAATTTGCCCCTTACATGTTGGTGTTGCCACAACACTGTGAGCCCTCACAGTTACTCTTGGTGGGCGCATGAATGGGCCCTGCTGTGAATTATTAGATCAAGAATTGTAATTGCATGCCCCTGTTGAACAGGGGCTGAAAAATTGGGCCTTTGGTGGTGGTGGTGTTGACACAACACTGTAAGGCCTCACAGTTAGTCTTGGTGGGCGCAGGAATGGGCCCTGCTGTGAATTATTAGATCAAGAATTGTAATTACATGCCCCTGTTAAAAAGGGGCATAAAAATTGTGCCTTAGGCACTGGTGCCACAACACTGCAACCCCTCACAGATACTGTACTTGGAGCACAGCAATGAGCCCTGTTGCAAAGTATTGCATCAAAAATTTTAATTACACGCCCCTGTTAAACAGGGGCTGAAAAATTGGGCCTTAGCCACTGGTGCTGGTGCCACGACACTGCAACCACTCTCAGATACTCTAGTTGGAGTGCAGGAATGAGCCCTGCTGCAAAGCATTGCATAAAAAATTGTAATAACACGCCCCTGTTAAACAGGGGCTGAAAAATTGGGCCTTAGCCACTGGTGGCGGCACCCAGAAACAAAAATGTTCTTCCAAGCTATCATCATCAATCGGATCATTGTGGAGGAGGAGGATAGTCAGTCAACATAACAGGACAGTCTCTCAGCATCAGCATCAGTCTTGAAGGGATGTGGCATTTGAAAATAAATTAGTCTGTTATATCAGCTTCAGGTGTTTGGTTGCTGGTGGTGATCCAAGACTGGTTCATCTTTATGAAGGTCAGTCGATCAACAGAGTCGGTGGACAGGCGCACCCTGTGATCCGTGACAAATCCTCCAGCAGCACTAATTGTGCGTTCTGAAAGAACGCTGGATGCAGGACAGGCCAGTAGCTCAATTGCATACTGTGCAAGCTCTGGCCAGTGATCCATCCTCAAGACCCAGTAAGCCAGAGGATTTTCGGTGGGGAAGGTGTCCAAGTCTGACCTTGCCCCTAGGTATTCCTGCACCATGTATATCAGACGCTGGCGATGGTTGCTGGAACCGATCATATCTTGGGGCTGCGGACTAAAGAATTGTCTAAACGCATCGGTCAGACGGCCACCTTCCCCACCGCTCCTTCTTTGACTGACCAAAGCCTCAGCAACTCGTTGTCCAGGACCAGGAGTTTGTAACCTCCCAGTCTCTGGGAACACGTTGCACAGACCTTTCTGCAAGGCCTCCCAGAGTTGTCTCATCCTCTGCTCCCTCTGCAACGGTAAGATAAGGTCCGCAACCTTACCCTTGTACCGTGGATCAAGGAGAGTGGCCAGCCAGTAATGGTCCCTCTCCTTGATCCGAAGAATACGAGGATCCTTCCGCAGACTTTGCAGGATCAGGGAGGCCATGCAGCGTAGGTTAGCTGAGGCATTCGGTCCGGAGTCCTCTGGGTCACTAAGGACGACATGATCCGCAGCCACCTCCTTCCAGCCACATACAAGTCCACTGGTTTCTTGGGACTGTAAATCATCCCTAAAAGACTGCTGCTGATGATGCTGAGTGCCAGGCTCCACCTCCATGCTGACACAATCCTCCTCCTCCTCCTCCTCCTCCTCCTCCTCTTCTTCCTGTGGGATGGGTGGGACAGAAGGAACACTGTCTGGGTAAAGGGGGCCTTGAGAGGCAAGGAAGTCCTCCTCTTCCTGCCTCTGTTCTGCCTCAAGTGCCCTGTCCATTATTCCACACAGCGTATGTTCCAACAGGTGGACAAGAGGTACAGTGTCACTGATGCATGCACTGTCACTGCTCACCATCCTCGTGGCCTCCTCAAATGGTGCCAGGACAGTGCATGCATCCCTGATCATGCCCCACTGGCGTGGTGAAAAAAACCTGAGCTCCCCTGGCCCTGTCCTGGTGCCGTAGTTGCACAGGTACTCATTGATGGCCCTCTGCTGCGTGTGCAGCCGCTGCAGCATGGCCAATGTTGATTTCCACCTGGTGGGCATGTCACATATAAGGCGGTTCTTGGGCAGGTTCAACTCCTTTTGCAGCTCAGCCAGGTGAGCACTGGCATTATAAGATCTGCGGAAATGCACACAGACTTTCCTGGCCTGCCTCAGGACATCCTGTAAGCCCGGGTACCTGCCCAAGAACCGCTGCACCACCAGGTTAATGACGTGAGCCACACAGGGCACATGGGTCAGTTGTCCCTGTCGGAGAGCGGAGAGGAGGTTGGTGCCATTGTCGCAAACTACCATTCCTGGCTTAAGCTGGCGTGGCGTCAACCACCTCTCGGCCTGCCCCTCCAGAGCAGACAGAACCTCTGCCCCAGTGTGACTCCTGTCCCCCAAACACACCAGCGCAAGCACGGCATGGCATCTTTTTGCCTGCGTACTTGCGTAGCCCCTTGAACGCCTACGGAGCACCGCTGGTTCCGAGGACAAAGCACAGGAAGAGGCCACGGAGGAAGAAGAAGAGGAGGGGGTGGAGGACAGAGGTGTGTCACAACCAGTAGTAGCATTTTGGAGGCGTGGCGGTGGAACAACCTCCAACACTACTGCACCTTGTCCTGCATCCTTCCCAGCTGCCAAAAGAGTGACCCAATGGGCCGTGAAAGAAAGGTAACGTCCCTGTCCATGTCTGCTGGACCATAAGTCAGCGGTAATATGCACCTTACCGCTGACCGCCCTGTCCAGCGAGGCCAAGACATTGCCTTCCACATGCCGGTAGAGAGCCGGAATCGCCTTCCGTGAGAAAAAGTGGCGTTTGGGAACCTGCCACTGAGGAACTGCACATTGCACAAACTCACGGAAGGGGGCCGAGTCTACCAACTAAAAAGGCAGCAGTTGAAGCGCTAGCAATTTAGCCAAGCTAGCATTCAACCGCTGGGCATGTGGATGGCTGGGAGTGAACTTCTTTCGACGGTCCAGCAGCTGGGGCAGGGAAATTTGCCTGCTAGAATCGGACGTTGGTGTACTGCTAGCAGAGTGCCCGCAAGTACTTGGCTGTGACACACCTAATTCTACACCTTCATTCCTCTCAGAGCAGGTTTCAGAGAGGACTGAAGGTATAGTGGGGTTGGAGATCCCAGCTGATGCGGTGCAAGAAGAGGTCAGCTTTGTTCTTTGGTGTGGGTCTTTAAGGTAGGCTTGCCAACGAGCTGCATGGCAAGTCAACATATGTCTGGTCAAGCATGTGGTGCCCAAGCGGGTGATGTTTTGGCCACACGATATACGCTTGAGACATATGTTGCAAACAGCAGCTGTGCGATCTGATGCACTCGACTCAAAAAAGGCCCACACCAAAGAACTTTTTGAATAACGGGCAGAGGCAGCGCCCTGCACAGGCGGAGCTCTGCGGTGTGATTCCGTCGGTGTGCTGCCCTTACGCTGGCCCCCCGAGGGCATCCTGCCTCATTGGAGATCATCCTCCTCCTCCTCCTCCTCCTCCTCCTCCTCCTCCTCTCTCCTATTAGGCACCCACGTGGAGTCAGTGACCTCATCATCCCCTCCCTCCTCATCACTGGAGCCAATCTGGCAGTATGCTGCAGCTGCTGGAACATGACTGCCAGATTGGTGTCCTTCTTGAGCATCCCCTCTCTCTGCTCTCACGCCACTGCTTTCCTCTAGCTGGGTATCATCATCAGACCCTTCGAAACGCTGGGCATCCTCCTGGAGCATGTACCCAACACTGTGCTCACAGTTCGGGGGACTCCTCCAGAGGACATGGTTGGTCTAGGGAAGGAGTGACTGATGATGACATTGATACCAGGGAAGAGGACGCTTTGGCAGCTGCTTTGCCAGTACCCTGAGCCTGGGTGAGAGAGGATGAGGAGGATGAGGAGGGCTTGGTCATCCACTCTACCAAGTCTTCGGCATGATGCGGCTCAACACGTCCAGCTGCCGAAAAGAAGGACAAGCGTGTCCCATGGCCACGTGCTGATGGCGATGCACCGCGTCCACGACCAGCACTGTTGTCTCTAGACACAGAGCCTGCTTGCCCTCTTTTATTGGCTCCTGACTGTCTGCCTCTCCTTGTTTGCCTTCCAGACATTCTAATGGCCTGCAGGGAAATGGGAAAAGCAGCAATACAGGCTAAGTTCAGGTGTAATATGGTCAGGAGGCACACTCCGCCCGCTGTAAGTGCCGCAAAATCCTGTTTGTGTAACACACCAGGAAAAAGCAGCAATACAGGCTAAGTTAGGGTGTAATATGGTCAGGAGGCACACTCCGCCCGCTGTAAGTGCCGCAAAATCCTGTTTGTGTAACACACCAGGAAAAAGCAGCAATACAGGCTAAGTTAGGGTGTAATATGGTCAGGAGGCACACTCCGCCCGCTGTAAGTGCCGCAAAATCCTGTTGGTGTAACACACCAGGAAAAAGCAGCAATACAGGCTAACTTCAGGTGTATAATGTGCAGGAGGCTTAGCAACAATGACACTGACACTGTCCCCTGCCTATCCTTCTCTCTCCCTGCACACAAGGTTTATCAAAGTATATGACACTGACACTCTCCCTGCCTATCCTTCTCTGTCCCTACACACAAGGTTTAGCAAAGAATAGATTTGACAAGATTTGACACTGTCCCTGCCTATCCTTCACTTTCCCTGCTCCGGAACACACTACACGAGGCCGCCGCGCTGGCGGCCTTTTATAGTGTGGGGCGTGTACTAAACCCCCTCAGCTATAATTGGCCACAGGCATCCTGCCTGTGGCCAATCATTGCTCTCCTCGCTGCCGGCGCTGTGATTGGCCAAGCATGCAGGGTCACAGTGCATGCTTGGCCAATCACAGCCCCGGGATTACACTGCGATGGCGCAGTGTATTGTGGGCTGTTCGCGTCACTCGAATTTGGCGCGAACGACCCAAATCGTTCGTTGTTCGCCGAACACGCGAACAGCCGATGTTCACTCTCTCTAGAGCAAAAAAATAAAAAAAGGGGGCGTTGGAGTAGTAGTACCCATTTCCCAGCCCCCCCCATCGGATTATAGAAATGATTTGGTTGAAATGTGTGTGTGATACAACAAAGAGCTACATTATGTATTTTGTGTTTTAGAACCAAATTTAAAGTGATACTAAACATTTATATTTTCCCTTCTATTTCTGTATGTGGATGATGGCACTGTAATTATTTTATTAAAAAAAAAATCAGAGTACCTGTTTCCTAATCGATGTCCAGCTGTCACATGACCCAGATCTCTCCCAGCCTGTCTGCAGGGAAACATAAGCAGGAGGAGCTTCTAGTCCTCTGCTGCTGGTTACGTTAAAAAAGAACAGCTTTTGGAATATAGAGTAAAAATAATTAATATCAATAAAATGTTTTAAATTGCCATACAAATATATATTTGAAATTAAATCTTTATTATTTTGTGGCAATAACATGGTGTATTCGGATTTCTGCCAGTCACAGGCTGTGTCACACCCCTCCAGCCTGTTTCTTAGAATAACAGGGAGGTGAAGCCTCCATTAATCTACATGTAATATCCCACTCCCATTGTGTTTATCTGGTTAGTGGGCATGGAAGAGGAGGGAGGGAGTCATTGACCACTGTGTATACGCCCACATGTGTGACTCTATAGTCACATGAGCTGCTCAGATGTGATAGGGAGGTAATGCTCAGCATAGAAACTCACTGAAAACTGAGCATGTGCAGAGTTGCCACCACAGCTGCAAAATCCCTAGCAGTATTGTGGACATGGACAGAAGAGGGTTGATAGAAAGCAGCAGGATCAACCAGGACTTTTGCAGAATAGAGAAAATGAATCTCACAGTGACTGAGTATGGACAGCATATAATACACTATTTATTGATAGTTTTTTATGATGAGGGTTTAGTGACACTTTAACCCAAAAGCAAACATTTATTATATTCCCAGGTAGAAAGGATAACTTGCCAAAAATTGTGGCAGTGTTGAATTGCAAGTCTTGTTTAGGTGGACCTTTAGTCGTTTTTTCAACTTTCCTTCTATTAAATCTTCTGCCCTTGTTGTTGTTTTAACATTGGATAGTAAAACATTTTTTTTCTGCCAGTAAATCCCTTATACAGCCCACTTCCTGTTTCTTGTCTGGTCATTAGCCTAGGCTTATGACATCATGCACAGCTCTCTCTCTCACTCTCGTGAGAGTTTGCCATGAAGGGAGGGGGGTGAGTCATAAGAGGGCCAATGAGAGCTGCAGAGCTGGAGGCGTGTGTCTATGTAAATCCAGGAAGTGAACAGGCAGCAGCTTCAGCTGCCCACAGTTAAAATGGATGCAGCCAGACTCGGCCGAGGAAGATTTCTGTAGCATATTTGGCAAGTTTAGAATCACAGTATATATAAAATAATATGCAAAGTGGTTGGAGGGAAGCTTCAGAATGGCAAAGATGTTTTTTTTTTTTTTTTAACAAATTATGTGAGGAGACTGCAGTTCCTCTTTAACTTGCTGCACATTTTCACTGGCAAGTTTTACATTTGCAGAGCAGTTCTAGTTGACACTTTTCCAAATTCAGCCACAGTGCCCCCCTGTGGTGGGATGACTATTGCACAACATAACTGAACCAGAACGTGCAGCAGACTTGCAGAAAGTTGATCTGGAGTCATGCAATGTGGACTTGCTGCAATTGTGCAACAAACTTGTGAAGCCTGGCAAGTCCAGCAATAGCTTAGCAAGCCATTTTCAAACTTGCAGCTTAATTGCTTGCTATCTGGGTTGCAGCTGACAGTGTATCCGGAAAGTATTCACAGCGCTTCCACATTTTCTTATGTTACAGCCTTATTCCAAAATGGAATAAATTCATTATTTTCTTCAAAATTCTACAAACACCCCATAATGACAAAGTGAAAGAAGTTTATTTGAAATCTTTGAAAACTGATTATGAAAAAAAAAAATCCCATGTACAGAAGTATTCACAGCCTTTGCTCAATACTTTGTTGAAGCTCCTTTGGCACCAATTACAGCCTCCAGTCTCTGAGTATGATGCTACAAGCTCGGCACACCTATTTCTGGGCAGTTTCTCCCATTCTTCTTTGCAGGACCTCTCAAGCTCCATCAGGTTGGATGGGGAGTGTCGGTGCACAGCCATTTTCAGATCTCTCCAGAGATGTTCAATCGGGTTCAAGTCTGGGCTCTGGCTGGGCCACTCAAGGACATTCACAGAGTTGTCCCATAGCCACTCCTTTGTTATCTGGGCTGTGTGCTTAGGGTAGTTGTCCTGCTTGGAAGATGAACCTTCACCCCAGTCTGAGGTCCAGAGCACTCTGTAGCAGGTTTTCATCAAGGATGTCTCTGTACATTGCTGCATTCATCTTTTCCTCCATCCTGACTAGTCTCCCAGTTCCTTCTGCTGAAAAACATCCCCACAGCATGATGCTGCCGCCACCATGCTTCATTGTAGGGATGGTATTGGCCAGGTGATGAGCGCTGCCTGGTTTCCTTCAGACATGACAATCGCCATTCAGGCCAAAGAGTTCAATCTTTTTCGTCAGACCACAGAATTTTGTTTCTCATGGTCTGAGAGTCCTTCAGGTGCCTTTTGGCAAACTCCAGGTGGGCTGTCATGTGCCTTTTACTGAAGAGTGGCTTCCGTCTGGCCACTCTACTATACAGGCCTGATTGGTGGAGTGCTGCAGAGATGGTTGTTCTTCTGGAAGGTTCTCCTCTCTCCATAGAGAAATACTGGAGTTCTGTCACAGTGACCATCGGGTTCTTGGTCACCTCCCTGACTAAGGCCCTCCTCCCCCGATCGCTCAGTTTGGACAGACAGCCCGCTCTAGGAAGAGTCCTGCTGGTTCCAAACTTCTTCCATTTACAGATGATGGAGGTCACTGTGCTCATTGGGACCTTCAATGCTGCAGACATTTTTCTGTACCCTTCCCCAGATCTGTGACTCCATACAATCCTGTCTCGGAGGTCTACAGACAATTCCTTGGACTGGGCTTGGTTTGTGCTCTGACATGCACTGGTAACTGTGGGATCTTATATAGACAGGTGTGTGCCTTTACAAATCCTGTCCAATCAACTGAATTGACCACAGGTGGACTCCAATCAAGTTGTAGAAACATCTCAAGGATGATCAGTGGAAACAGGATGCACCTGAGCTTAAAGGGGTTGCAAAGGTTCGTTTTTCATTTTCTAAATAGGTTCCTTTAAGCTAGTGCATTGTTGGGTCACTTACCTTTTCCTTTCTTCCCTTCTAAATGTTTTTTTTTCTTTGTCTGAATTTCTCACTTCCTGTTCCTCCTCAGTAAGCTTGCCCCCATCATCCGAGCCGTTCTGGCTGGGGGTTAGTCAGCGCGCTCGCCCCCTCCCTTGGGACTACATGAACGTTCACAGCGTCTCCCCGCAGGGATGTAGTACGTGTGTACAGGGCATTGTTGACTTAGCGGAACTTCAGTAATCTTTTAAACTTTCCATCTATTAAATCTTCTGCTCTTGTTGTTGTGAGGGGGTTAGCTCGGCAGCGGGTGTGTGTGACCCCCGGGATGGGCTCCCCACCCAAAAACAGGCCCAGCAAACGGAGGTTGTGGTTTTCAAAATCAAAAAAAAGGTGCGGTTTATTTTCTATTTACAGTGACAAAACACAGCAAAGCCAAAAGAAACATAAACAAAATAAATCCTGGTCAACTTGACCTCTGACTAAACATACAGGTTTCCTAACTAACAACTGGGATCAGCCTAGTGCTGTCCTAGTCCCTAAGTCCCTGGTTTTAAATGTCCAAGCAAATAGCCACACAGGCTTTGTCTCACCGCACAGGGGTTCACTCTCCCTAGACAGTCCACACAGGTCTGGTTCCAGGCATGAGCTAACATCTAATGAAGCTGGGAGTTCTTATAGAGGCCTAAATGAGCTGACAAGCTTCAGCTGGTCTCATCAACTCCCTGTCTGCACGACGCCCCACACTCTCCCTAGAGGTATGAGTCATCCATGAGCCCACTAGCCTTAGCTGGGCTTATACAACTCTCCACCTAGTTGTATAAGTCGGCGTAAAGCCTGAATCTGGGCGAAATATATCTACCCCCCTGGATGCAACCAGGTGACTTTACCTTCCTGCTGTCACATACCCCCCCCTCTTGTTTTAACCTCGGGGTTGGAACACCAGCAATCAGGCATTCATGTACTCGAGACAAAGCATCCACATTCCCCATTTGAACGCCAGGGCGATGCTTTACTGTGAAGTTGAATTCCTGGAGGGCCAGGAACCACCTATTCACTCTTCTATTTGTTTCCTTGTTTTGAGCCATCCACTTTAACGGAGCGTGATCCGTAACCATGTCAAAGTGCCTACCTAGCAGGTAGTACCGAAGGGAATCTAGAGCCCACTTCACCGCTAAACACTCCTTTTCAACGGTGGCGTAATTTACCTCATGGGACTTCAACTTCCTGCTGAGGTAAATGACTGGGTGCTCTTCCCCGTTCCAGACCTGGGACAATACTGCTCCTAACCCCACATCTGACGCATCACTTTGTACGACAAAGTCTTTAGAGAAGTCGGGTGAGTACAACACTGGCTGGCTACATAAGGCTTGTTTCAAGAATTGGAATGCTGCCTCAGCCTCGGGGGTCCATTTAATCATGACCGACCCTTTCCCCTTCGTTAGGTTGGTTAGGGGCACAGCCTTAGAAGCAAAGTGGGGAATGAATCGCCGATAATACCCAGCGATTCCCAGAAAGGCTCGTACCTGCTTCTTGCTGTTGGGACGTGGCCAACTCTGGATGGCCTCGACTTTGTTGAGTTGGGGTTTTATTACTCCCCTCCCAATGGTGTACCCAAGATATTTGGCCTCCTCCTGCCCAATGGTACACTTTTTGGGGTTAGCCGTAAACCCCGCTTCCCGAACAGAGTCCAGGACTGCTTGCACTTTTGGCAGATGTGAGGCCCAATCTGTGCTATGGACAATTACGTCATCCAGGTAAGCCGCAGCATACTTCCGATGGGGCCTCAGCATCTGGTCCATTTTCCGCTGGAATGTGGCCGGCGCATTCTGTAACCCGAACGGCATTCTTTTATATTGGAACGCCCCGTCTGGGGTTACAAATGCGGTTTTCTCTTTGGCCAATTTGGCCAGGGGGATTTGCCAATACCCTTTTGTGAGGTCAAGAGTCGTCATGTATCGGGCTGTTCCCAGCCGGTCGATCAACTCATCTATACGTGGCATGGGGTAGGTGTCAAATTTTGTAACTTTGTTCAACTGACGAAAATCGTTACAAAATCGCCAGCTCCCATCCGGTTTAGGCACCAACACAATGGGACTAGACCAATCACTTTGGGACTCCTCTATCACCCCTAAGTTCAGCATTTTCTGTACTTCCTCCCGTATTGCCTCCCGTCGGGCCTCTGGGATCTGATAGGGTTTTAACTTCACCCTTTCACCGGGCGGGGTAATGATGTCATGCTCTACCCCAAATGTTTGTCCCGGCAGCTCAGAGAATACCTCCTTGTTGCGAAGCACAAACTCCTTAACCTCCTGTTGTTGGGGTTGTGACAAGGTGGCTGCTATTCCAACCTTAGGAATCACGCAACCAGTTTGAGCTGGTGACCAAGTGTCTGCGACTAGGGACTCTCTATCCCTCCAGGCTTTCAACAGATTAACGTGATAGATCTGTTCGGGCTTTCGCCTTCCTGGTTGTCTGACCTTGTAATTCACTTCGCTCACTTTTTCCATTATCTCGTAGGGGCCTTGCCATTTGGCAAGGAATTTACTTTCAACCGTAGGGACAAGTACCAGTATCCTATCCCCCGGGGAAAAGGTACGGGTCTTGGCTCCACGGTTGTACACTCTCTGCTGTGCTAACTGCGCTTGGGCCAAATGTTCCTTCACGATGGGCATTACCTGTGCAATTCGGTCTTGCATCAGGGCGACATGCTCAATCACACTCCTGTGGGGAGAACTCTCACTTTCCCAAGTTTCCTTGGCAATATCCAACAGCCCTCTTGGGTGTCTCCCATACAGTAACTCAAAGGGGGAGAATCCCGTAGAGGATTGGGGCACCTCCCTAATAGCAAACATCAGATAAGGAAGTAGACAGTCCCAATCCTTTCCATCTCTATCCACCACTTTCTTCAACATTTGTTTTAGGGTTTTGTTGAATCTTTCAACCAGCCCATCGGTTTGGGGGTGATACACAGATGTACGTAATTGCGTCACTTTGAATAATTTACACAGCTCCTTCATAACCCGGGACATAAAGGGTGTACCTTGGTCCGTAAGCAGTTCTTTACAAATACCCACCCGGCTAAACACAAGAGATAGCTCTTTGGCTATGGTTTTGGCCGAGGTATTTCGGAGAGGGATCGCTTCTGGATAACGGGTGGCATAGTCCATTATAACTAATATGTACTGGTGCCCCCTAGCGGACTTGATTATAGGACCTACCAAATCCATGGCGATCCTCTCAAACGGGACCTCAATGATGGGTAGAGGGACCAGCGGGCTACAGAAATGTGGCATCGGGGCCGACCTCTGACACACAGGGCAGGAGGAACAATAATTTTCTATGTCCTTCATCACCCCCGGCCAATAGAATCTCTGTAATACCCTCTCTCGGGTTTTCTCTGTCCCCAGATGACCTCCAAGAATGTGCCCATGGGCCAACTCCAACACCAACTTCCTGTAAGGTTTGGGCACCACAAGCTGCTCAACGGTTTCTTCTGCCCTTTTTGCCACCCGATACAGTAGGTCCTTCTCTACGCTGAAGTATGGGTAAGTGCAGGTATTATCTGGGTTCACTAACTCGCCATCTATTTTCACTACGTTTTCCCGTGCCTTTATTAGGGCGGGGTCTTTCAACTGTTCTGTGGCAAAGTTTTCCCTGTGAACCTCAAGATCAGAAAACTCCACAGACGGTAGGTTTTCGTCTGAGGAGGTGGGCTCCTCTCCAGTTTCTTGAGTCTCCCCTGCCAATACTGATAAGGGAAATTCCGGAGAGTCCTCACCACTCTCAGGGGAGTTCTGGCTATCACATTCCTGGTACATAGGGGCACCAGTGGGGGGCTCAGGATCATCCCACAGTTCCCAGAACTTCGGAAAATCCCTTCCCACAATGGCGTCATACGGTAACTGAGATACTAAGCCCACTGGATGAGAGAGGGTACCTTTGGGGGTCTCGAAACACACTGTAGTCACTGGATACTCTCGGGTGTCCCCATGCACACAAATAACAGCTACCTTGCTATTCCCAGAGACCTCTGTTTTAACTAACTCAGCCTTTATCAGGGTCACAAGGCTACCTGAATCCAGCAATACCACAACATTTCTACCATTAACACACATTTTGCATAAATGTTTCTCAGTTCCTCGAATGGCAGTGCATGCGACTGTCGCACACAGCGACTGACGTCTGCCCGTCAGAAAGTCACACTGCATGGGTTCCTCCACAACCGGGCAATTGGCTGCAATATGTCCCGCTTGCCGGCAGCGGTAGCAAACGATCCTTCTTGCCGCCTCTTGAGCCGCTGATTTCCCAGGCTGTTCTCGCCAAACTTGGGGTAGAGCTCCCACCCTCTCACTCTCTCCACCCTTACCCCTTGGAATCCTCTTATCCGCCCCTGGGGATGGTCTGGTCTTAGGGTGGAAAGTCCGAGTGTCTCTGGAAGAGGCCGTCAGGTTCTCTGTAGCCAAGTATTTCTCCACACGATCCACAAGACCATCGGCCGTCTCTGGGTCTCCATGGCTTACCCACTTTTGGATGGCAGTAGGAAGAGCTCTCAAAAACCGATCCATTACAACACGTTCCACAATCTTTGGTGCGGACAAAGTCTCTGGCTGTAGCCACTTTCTGCTCAGGTGAATGAGATCATACATTTGAGACCTGGGGGGTTTTCCAAGCTGGAAAGTCCAGTTATGCACACGCTGAGCCCGGACAGCCTGGGTGACACCCAGCCTTGCCAATATCTCAGCTTTTAGCATCACATAGTCTTTTGCTTGGTCAGGCTCTAGGTCATAGTAAGCCTTCTGCGATTCACCAGTTAACAGAGGAGCCACCAGTCCAGCCCACTGCTCCTCAGGCCACTTTTCTCTTTCAGCAGTCCTTTCAAATGTGGTCAAAAATACCTCTGGATCATCCTCTCCAGTCATTTTTGTCAATAAACGACTCACCCCAAAGGACGCGGTATTAGTGGGACGGCTTTCCTCACTGGTCTGCGGACGTTGCTGCATTACTGCTTCCATTTGTTGTAGTCTCTGCTCTTGCTTCTGTAACAGGTCTATGAAGCGGGCCTCAGATTGCTGCTGGGCTTGTTGCTGAGCTTCCAGACTCTGTTGGTGAGCTTGCTGCTGGGCTGCAAGGCTCTGTTGATGAGCTTGCTGCTGGGCTGCGAAGTTCTGTTGTTGAGCTGCAAGGCTCTTTTGCAAACCTGCATTTGTCTGCTGTTGATTGGCATTTGCTAGAGCCAGCTGCTTCAGTATCTCCTCCATGCTGGCTTAAAAAAAACTGCCACTGGTTCTCCACCAACTGTGAGGGGGTTAGCTCGGCAGCGGGTGTGTGTGACCCCCGGGATGGGCTCCCCACCCAAAAACAGGCCCAGCAAACGGAGGTTGTGGTTTTCAAAATCAAAAAAAAGGTGCGGTTTATTTTCTATTTACAGTGACAAAACACAGCAAAGCCAAAAGAAACATAAACAAAATAAATCCTGGTCAACTTGACCTCTGACTAAACATACAGGTTTCCTAACTAACAACTGGGATCAGCCTAGTGCTGTCCTAGTCCCTAAGTCCCTGGTTTTAAATGTCCAAGCAAATAGCCACACAGGCTTTGTCTCACCGCACAGGGGTTCACTCTCCCTAGACAGTCCACACAGGTCTGGTTCCAGGCATGAGCTAACATCTAATGAAGCTGGGAGTTCTTATAGAGGCCTAAATGAGCTGACAAGCTTCAGCTGGTCTCATCAACTCCCTGTCTGCACGACGCCCCACACTCTCCCTAGAGGTATGAGTCATCCATGAGCCCACTAGCCTTAGCTGGGCTTATACAACTCTCCACCTAGTTGTATAAGTCGGCGTAAAGCCTGAATCTGGGCGAAATATATCTACCCCCCTGGATGCAACCAGGTGACTTTACCTTCCTGCTGTCACATTGTTTTAACTTTGGATAGTATTCTATTTGTCACCATGGGCTTCATTTAAAGTCCCACCCTTCCCTTGTTGCAATTATGCTGCTTACCCTGCCGCATTTCTGCTGCCTTTATCTCAACTTTGGATAGTAAATTTATTTATTTATTTTTTTGCCAGTAAATACCTTATACAGCCCACTTCCTGTTTCTTGTCTGGTCATTAGCCTAGGCTTATGACATCTTGCACAGCTCTCTCTCTCTCACTCTTGCGCGAGTTTGCCAGGAAGGGAGGGGGGATTAGTCATAAGAGGGCCAATGAGAGCTGCAGAGCTGGAGGTGTGTCTGTGTAAATCCAAAAAGTGAACAGGCAGCAGCTTCAGCTGCCCACAGTTAAAATGGCTGCAGCCAGACTCAGCGGAGGGAGATTTCTGCAGCATTTTTGGCAAGTACAGAATCACAGTATAGATAAAATAATATGCAAAGTGGTTGGAGGGAAGCTTCAGAATGGCAAAGATGTTTTTATTACAAATTATGTGAGCAGGCTGCAGTTCCTTTTTAAGGCCAGGACAGGTTCTCTTTAAACAATGTAACACACAGAGAGATCTGAAGATTTCACAGTCCCACAGAAGTCTAAAAAATCTTTAATAAAGAGCAGAGTTTTTTAAACAAGCCGTAACACCATATTTGTGGGTTTGCGATACAGGCAATGACATAAAAATATTCACAGTATTTTACTAGAGGGCTTCCACATGATTCTGTAATAAGTGACCCTGTCTCTAACTCAAAAAAACGAAAACTAAAACCCCTTGAAGAGCTCCGCGCGCCACTACTCACCGACGCCCCCTGGATGCTGTGGTTCCTTCCACCAATCACTAGGTCCACCAATCACTAGGGGTCAGTGGGAGAAACCACAGCATCCTGCGGGTGACGTGCTTTCCGACACACCTGAAAGTGCTGCATAGTGGCAACCGGTACCGGGGTGAGGATGTGGAATGGCACCACGTCCTACGCTGCTAACGCATGATGTACAATGGACGGATAGCTCCTTTCTCCAGCTACCCACGGTTGGCATGGGGTCTTCATGCCAACCGTTTGCTTGCTTTCTAACAGCTGGGAGTTTTTTATGGCGGCTGAGGCAGAAATTGGGCGTGTTGGAGCCCGCCGTAACACCTGCTGGTTGCCAGTCACTGATCTGGAGCGTGCATGGGGAGCACAGCTCTCTGTGTGGCACCACCAACACCCCTCCCCCATCCCCATGTAACAGGGCAGCTCCTGTAGTGGCTGCCCCTCCTGCCCACCACTTGTCTTGATAACATCCAGACTTCTTCAAGAGAAGATTGAGCCCTGGTTCACACTGATGCGATGCGGGTAACACACAAGATTTGCTGCATTGCACTGCGTAGCAATTGCACAGCGTCCATGCGATCTGCTGCGGGTGTCAATGTTGGATTAACCACTTGCCTTCCAGGCCAATTCTGACATTTTCTCTCCTACATCTAAAAATCATAATTTTTTTTGCTAAAAAATTACACAGAACCCCCAAACATTATATATGTTTTTTAAGAAGAGACCCTAGAGAATAAAATGGCGGTCGTTGCAACTGTTAATCTCGCACGGTATTTGCGCAGCAAGTTTTTTCAAATGCGTTTTTTTTTCATGCATTTAAAAAAAAAAAAAAGTTAAGTTAGCCCAATGTTTTTGCATAATGTGAAAGATGATGTTACGCCGAGTAAATAGATACCTAACATGTCACGCTTCAAAATTGCACACACTTGTGGAATGGCGCCAAACTTCGGTACCTAAAAATCCCCATAGCAATGAAAGAAAAAGTACCGCTCCAAAACTCCAATCCCCTGTAATTGCTGAAAGACAAAAATTGCCGCTCCAGGCAGGTCTAGCTTGGTTGCAGTCTTTCTCTCAGGAACCGAGGGTGCTGGCAATGCACATGGCAATTAAAAGCAAAAGATGATTAGGACAGCCGCACTCCAATCCAACGTAGCTTTATTGTAAAAATAGAAACAGGCACTACAAGTTACAGCAACGAACCTAGGACAGCTGACGCGTTTCACACTACACTAAAGCCCTGTACACACGATCGGATTTCCTATGGATTTTAAACCGATGGATTTTTCCATTGGAAATCCGATGAAGCTGACTTCCATCAGTCTTGCCTAAACACCATCAGTCAAAAAACCGATCGTCCCAAACGCCGTTCTATGCTTCTGAGCATGCGTCGACTTGATTCTGAGCATGCGTGGGTTTTTTATCCGATGGAGTTCCCCACAGATGATAGCAAATTACTATCGTTTTTTTGGAAAAAAGACAGATGGGGCCCATACACGATCGGTTTGTCGGATGTAAGAAGTCCATCGGACTGTTTTCATTGGTAAAACCGATCGTGTGTACAGGGCTTTAGTGTTTACTCATAGCTTATGAAGCTAAAGCTATGAGTAAACACTAAGTGTAGTGTGAAACGCGTCAGCTGTCCTAGGTTTGTTGCTGTGACTTGTAGTGCCTGTTTCCATTTTTACAATAAAGCTATGTTGGATTGGAATGCGGCTGTCCTAATCATCTTTTGCTTTTAATTCCCCTGTAATTTCTCCCGCCCTACTTCACCAACAGGTGCTGGCTCTGCACTGATCCATGGAGAAGAGAGACATCCTGGACTGCCGCACTCTGTTCAAGCGAGTTTATATGAAAATTCAGAAGGATGAAATCCAAAAAAGTAATCCAAAACGATCCAAAAACAGTCAATAACAGAATAGCTATGAGTAAGCATCGAACGATGATGCGAAACGCGTCAGGCATTGGTCCCTGTATGTCCATTTTCTGTTATTGACTGTTTTTCGATTGTTTTGGATTACATTTTTGGATTTCATCCTTCTGAATTTTCAAATAAACTCGCTTGAACAGAGTGCGGCAGTCCAGGATGTCTCTTTTCTCCATAAAAATCCCCATAGGCGACGCTTTACATTTTTTTACAGGTTACATTTGAGTTACAGAGGAGGTCTAGGGCTAGAATTATTGCTCTCGCTCTAGCGTTCACGGCGATACCTCACATGTGTGGTTTGAACACTATTTACCTATGTTGACGCGACTTGCGTATGCGTTTGCTTCTGCGAGCAAGCACACTGGGACATGGTGCTTTAAATATATATATATTTTTTTATTGTTAATTTTACTTTTATTTTTCTAGTTTGATACTTTATTTTTAAATTTTTTTTTTTTTTTTTTGATCACTTTTATTCCTATTACAAGGAATGTAAACATTGCTTGTAATAGGAATAGTGCATGACCGGTCCTCTTTACAGTGAGATATATGGTCAATAAGTCCCCAGATCTCTCCTCTAGGCTGAGAAGCCTGAAATAAAAAAAAAAAAAAAAAAAAGATCCTGGCGTCCCAGCCGAGGCGGCGGCATTTTTTTAAATGCAGAGGCTGCGCGTGACATCGTAATATCGCGCCCAACCTCCGAACGATCATAGAGACTTCGGGGATCATCTGGCCCATCAGAAATCTCTATGGTCATCATCCGTCGCTGGTCGGTTCCTTCTCCGGTTCGCCGATCGCAGGGGCGAGCCGGCGGAAGCACCGGAGGGCGGCGGGAGGGAGGGGGGCATGTCCCACCCTGCCACCTGTAAGAACGATGAAGCGGCTAAACAGCCCCTATGATTGTTCTCATGGTGAAGGGAATCGCTGGCTGTAAAAGAAGATATCTGTAGCTGCACCCATCATTCAGATATCACCGCTCAAAATCCACGACGTCATATGACTTCGGGCGGGTGGGAAGGGGTTAACGGCAGCCCGAAACAGAATGCAAAATGTAGTGCAATTGCCAGAATTGTGAACACCCATGCAACGCGATTTAGGTGCGGAAAAAAAAGGGACCTGCACCATTTTGGTGCAGATGTGATGCGATTTGAGCCATACAAAATGTATTGTTCAAATCGCAGCGCACAGATATTGCATGTGATGTGCGCAGGAATGCAATGCGATTCCTGTGCGAATCAAGTGCAATGTTCCGCAAGCACTAGTGTGGACTCAGGCTGAACATACCACCTGCCAATATAAATCTTCTGTCTTGACTAGACATGTGCGCCGTCAATAAATTTGTTTCGTTTCGTTCCGTTCCGTATTAGACGAAAATTAGTATTTCGTAATTCGTGTCCGAATTTAAATTTGGATTCGTTTTGTACTAAATACGAATTTTTGTTAGATTTGTTAACTTTTCGTAACAATTACGAACATTCGTTATGATGAATTTAAAAAGCAAAAAATACCTTTCTCAATATGGCAGTCGTCGACTCATTATGAGGGGCTCCCACCATCCCTGTGCTGACTTCCTCCTGGGGCTGTACCCCTGCTGTGCTCATTATGAGGGGCTCCCACCATCCCTGTGCTGTGCTGACTTCCTCCTGGGGCTGTACCCCTGCTGTGCTCATTATGAGGGGCTCCCACCATCCCTGTGCTGTGCTGACTTCCTCCTGGGGCTGTACCCCTGCTGTGCTCATTATGAGGGGCTCCCATCATCCCTGTGCTGTGCTGACTTCCTCCTGGGGCTGTACCCCTGCTGTGCTCATTATGAGGGGGCTCCCATCATCCCTGTGCTGTGCTGACTTCCTGGGTTTGTAGTAGCCCGTTAATTCGTATTTCGGAATTCGTGTCCGAAATTCAATTTGGATTCGTACGAAATATGAAAGTTGGTTAACTTTTCGTAATAATTACGAACATTCGTTATGAGGGGGCTCCCACCATCCCTGTGCTGTGCTGACTTCCTCCTGGGGCTGTACCCCTGCTGTGCTCATAATGAGGGGCTCCCACCATCCCTGTGCTGTGCTCATTATGAGGGGCTCCCACCATCCCTGTGCTGTGCTGACTTCCTCCTGGGGCTGTGCCCGTGCTGTGCTCATTATGAGGGGCTCCCATCATCCCTGTGCTGTGGCTGACTTCCTCCTGGGGCTGTGCCCGTGCTGTGCTCATTATGAGGGGCTCCCACCATCCCTGTGCTGTGCTGACTTTCTCCTGGGGCTGTACCCCTACTGTGCTCATTATGAGGGGCTCCCATCATCCCTGTGCTGTGCTGACTTCCTCCTGGGGCTGTGCCCGTGCTGTGCTCATTATGAGGGGCTCCCATCATCCCTGTGCTGTGCTGAATTCCTCCTGGGGCTGTACCCCTGCTGTGCTCATTATGAGGGGCTCCCATCATCCCTGTGCTGTGCTGACTTCCTCCTGGGGCTGTACCCATGCTGTGCTCATTATGAGGGGCTCCCACCATCCCTGTGCTGTGCTGACTTCCTCCTGGGGCTGTACCCCTACTGTGCTCATTATGAGGGGCTCCCACCATCCCTGTGCTGTGCTCATTATGAGGGGCTCCCATCATCCCTGTGCTGTGCTCATTATGAGGGGCTCCCACCATCCCTGTGCTGTGCTAACTTCCTGGGTTTTTAACTTCATCATAATGAATAATCGTAATTATTACGACAATAATAAAACGATATTAACGAACATTCTTATTTTGTCCAATTCTGAATCTCCCATCGACTACCAGTACCAGTCTGAGCCGTCTCTCCCACTCCCGAAACGAAATTTATCAACGAAATTTTGTATAAAATTCGTAAGAATAGAAATTCGTATTTCGGATGCTTCCGAATGTACGAATTTTCGGAAATTCGTACGAATTTTCGATTTGTACGAAACAAATCGCACATGTCTAGTCTTTACAAGGTAGCTTTAAATATCAAAAGCCAATAACAATTTTTTTTATATTATTGCAGGGTGTCAGTCCTTAAATGTGATGGCCGCATTGCCGACCGCCCAAAATATATATACACCTCAGTACTTTGACGTTTAATACCAGCTAGCTGCCCTAATATAAAAAATTTCTGTGGGCGATTCGGCATCTGCTAAAAGTGATCCCGGTGGCGACTTCACCACGGAATCACTTTTAGGTTGTTTCCATGTTTACCAGAAACGATCTGATCCATTTGCTAGATAGGCAGAAACTTGAGTGAGGGAAAGATTGCCCAACTAGACTCTATGCCCTTGGAGGACCAGAGCGACCTCCGACGTCACTTCCAGTTCTCGGGCTTAAAGAATTTTTTTTTTTTTTTTATGACAGTGTCAAAAAAATAATTATTTTTCTATTCTTTTGCTTTTAAAGGTAAATGAGAGATCTGGGGTCTTGTTGACCCCAGATCTCTCAATAAAGAGGACCTGTTATGCTTATTTCTATTACAAGGGATGTTTACATTTCTTGTAATAGGAATAAGAGTGGTAAAAAATAAAAAATAAAATCATAAATAAAGGGACAGTGTAAAAATAAAAAGTAAAATAAATAAGAAAAAAAATCTATTTTAAAGCGCCCCGTCCCTCCGTGCTCCGGCGCAGAAGCGAACGGATATGTAAGTTGCGCCCCCGCATGTAAACGATGTTCAAACCACACATGTGAGGTCTAGCAATAATTCTAGTGCTAGATCTCCTCTGTAATTCTAAACTGGTAACCTGGAGATTTTTAAGTACCGTAGTTTGTCGCTATTCCACGAGCGTGCGCAATTTTAAAGCGTGATATATTAGGTATCTATTTATTCGGCATAACATCGTCTTTCACATTATACAGATAAATTGGGCTAACTTTACTAAGTATGAACAATGTTCAGTCTCCTCACCCAGGCAGTCCCATCCCCCCACAGTTAGAATCACTCCCTAGGGAACACATTTAACCCCTTGACCGCCCCCTAGTGTTAACCCCCTTCCCTGCCAGTGACATTTACACAGTAATCAGTGCAGTTTTATTGCACTGATCGCTGTATAAATGCTAATGGTCCCAAAAATGTGTCAAAAGTGTCCGATCTGTCCGCCATAATGTTGCAGTCCCGATTTAAAAATTGCTGATCACCGGCATTACTAGTAAAAAAAAAAAAATAATATTAAATCTTTCCCTTATTTTGTAGACGCTATAACTTTTGTGCAAACCAATTAATTATTATTGTGATTTTTATTACCAAAAATATGTAGAAGAATACATATCGGTCTAAACTGAGTAAAAAAAATAGATAAAAAAAATAAAAATTTGGGGATATTTATTATAGCAAAAAGTATGAAATATTGTGTTTTTTTCAAAATTGGCGCTCTTTTTTTTGTTTATAGCGCAAAAAATAAAAACCGCAGAGACGATCAAATACCACCAAAAGAAAGCTCTATTTGTGGGAAAAAAGGACATCAAGTTTGTTTGGGTACAACATCGCACGGCCGCGCAATTGTCAGTAAAAGCGTCGCAGTGCCTTATCGCAAAAAATGGCCTGGTCTTCTGAGGCTGAAGTGGTTAAAGTATATTTTTTCCCCAAAAATTTGAAAGACCGCTGCGCAAATACAGTTTGACATAAAATATTTCAATGACCGCCATTTTATTCTCTAGGGTCTCTGCTAAATATATACATATATATATATATATATATATATATATATATAATGTTTGGGGGTTCTAAGTAATTTTCTAGCAAAAAATACTAATTTAAACTTGTAAACAAAAGGTTCCGGAAAAGGCCTGGTCAGAAAGTGGTTAAGTCCAAGTACATTTTCTGCAAGTAAAGAAAAATACCAGTTGATCCTGCCAGAAATCCAGTGTCCTTGTCACTTCCTGCGCATGGAACTGAAATCTCAGACAATTTTTTCAGCCTTCCCAGTGACCTTCTGTGAACAACAAATCAACCCCCTTCCTATGTAATGGAGATGAGAAGAGGGGGTGATGTTTGTAGTCCAACTCTAGGGAGCAGCCTAGGATGACAATGCTGCTTCTCCACAGATACAGTACACTGAGCATTGTCACCCTAGGACAGAAAGTGTGTTGTTACTGGCAGGATCACCAGGTGAAAATAAATGAAAAAAATAAATAAAATAATGCTGCAATCACATCTATGGTTTGGTAATCTGCAATATATGACATATATGTTTATGCGTTAAAATATGCTTTAACTTTTTAAAGCTGAACTCTGGGCACAAAAACTTCAAATATATTTTCCCCAATACTCACAAAGGGTATACGGCCGGGTTCACACCTATGAGAACTGGATGCGGCTTAAAACGCATCCAATTCGCATGTCATTAGAAAATAAATTTTTATGAGGCTAGTTCACACATGTGCGATGCATTCGCACTGCGCAGTGCCAAAAAAACGTGTGCGTTTTCTAGGCATTGCGGTGCGGCTCAGGTGCAAATTCAGGCCCATTATCTTCTATGGGCATGCATCTGATTTGCATATGTCTTCCGTTCTGAACAGGACTTTTTTTTCCCTGCTCACTACATACACCCCCCCCCCCTCCCCCTCCTCTCTCTCTGGTCAGCAAATTCGCATCTACAACACATATGATCTGCTGAACAGCTCTGTTATCTCTTTGTAGAGATAACAGAGCTGGAATTCGCACCTCACAAATGTGAATCCGGCCTAAATCAACTTTGCGTGCACCAAATGCCCAGATATTACCTTGTAAAAGTGGCAGCGACATCGTCACTGTGCTGTACATAGCCTGTGCAGAGAGTGGAGCTGTGGGAGGGGCACAGTAGCTCCGCCCACCACAGTCTGCCTGCAGATAACTACAGGAGGGGGCGGAGACAAGACCAGTCCCCCTGCACAAGGAGAGAGCTCAGCAGTGAGCGGTCTTTTTTTACAGGAAGTCTCACACTGGATTACTGCACAGATCTGGAAGAAATACACAAAGCTCACCGAGATTCAAGAAGAATCCACATGATGATTTGAATGGATTTAGACAAGATTTGCTTATCTCAGAGTTTGTCTGCGACACAGTCACTCTAATGCCCCATATAGAAAGTCAGTTTTAAATCAAGAAAATGAATCCGATGATACATTAAAACAATTGTAACATACAAAGAAGTCACTGTTCTGAAACAAAGTATCTTTGCAGTTTGCTACAGTTGACTACTCAGACTCCAAACAGACACATCGTTAACAGGTACCTGGCAGGATGGGAATATGGGAGCTTCCACTACACACCATAGAGCTGAAGCAAGCGGATGCATTTTAGGTGTACTGAGACTTCACTGGCTGCATGCTTGATCCATGCAATGACGCATCAAGCAAGATGGAAGGGTAAGGATGACAGCTCATGACCTTCAAAAAAAAAGCTCTCCCCTATTTATGTTGAGAGGTCGAAGCTGGCCATACATGTTGGGATCTGGTTGTTTAAAACTGTCAGAGCCCCATGTGATCTTCTCTTCACCAATCAAGTGCTTTAAGCTGAATTCCAGGTATGTATAGTCTTACACAGTTACTATGTTCCAACTTGGGCCTATGTACTGTAACTATGTATATGACATACCTGTGGGATTCCTGTGGAAGCTGGAAATCACCGTATTGTGTACAACTACTACACTGCTACTACAGTGATCTTCACTTGGTTCCACGCCCTGTGCTGAGCAGCTACTCTGCTGCATTGTGAACACAGGAGGTCGGCCATTTAGAGGATGCTTTGCATTTTCTTAATGAATGCAAAGCATTCTCTGATTGGATGAGGTCACCACCGTTTTTCTCCACCTTATCCAATCAGAGAACACTTTGCATTCATTAGGAAAAGCATGCAATACATTCTCTAAATGGCACCTGTGCTGAGTGGCCAACCTCCTGTATACACAATGCAATCGGGAAGCAGCTCGGCATGGGATCCAGAACCAGAAGTTAGTGAAGATCGGTGTAGTAGCGGTGTCTATACAGTGATTTCCAGTTTCTAGAGGGACCCCACAGGCAGTGGTGGCTGGTGCTCCATTTTTGGGGGGTCAGAAAACAAACCCCCCCCACCAGGTTCGCACTTACCCCATCCAGATCGCGGCTTCCCCAGCCTCTCCTCCTGGCTAATCTGGTCTTAAGATCCGCCTCCTGTCCTGATTGGCCGGGAGGAGAAGCCGGAAGGCAATATCGAATATTGATTCGCTAATGTCACAAATGGGTGGGTTCGGGGTGCATCCCGAGCGTAACCTTTTTGAAGCCTATTAGCGCCTCAGGCTCTAATCATGTGCTTAAAAGAAAAAAAATCTCATAGAAACTTATATGTGCCCCTTTCGGACCGGCTGCTGCTGCCCACAGGTATGGTATATGCATTGTTACATTGCTCCAAGCTACACCAATGTAACTATGTAATAATATCCATACCTGAAATTCTTGTTTAATCGCTGTGTCGGAGGGGAATCTCACTAAGTTTGGGCTTTAGACACACCCTAAGCACAGACTGGCACAGAGCATGGTCAATATTATTATTTTATTATATTATTATATGCTGTGGGAAGGAAGACAGTTGGCTGCGGGCAATGCTAATACCTGTCTCTACTTCAATTACCCCAGAGCAGCCAGCTGGAAGCAATCTGTTCTCAATAGATATCCAGACAGATACCTCCAAGGTTCTTCTATGCAGAAACTTACTCCATCTACTTTACATGTACACTCCTGCCCCATCCGGGGCAATATAGGCTTCTAGGCACTGCAGGGTTCAGGGTACTGTAGGGTTCTAGGTACTGTAGGATCCTGGGCACTGTAGGGTCTTGGGATTCTAAGTACTCTAGGGGCCTGGGTGCTATAGAGTCATAGGTACTGTAGGGACCTAGGTACAGTAATGTAAGTTCCTATGTACTGCAGGGGCCTAGATACTGTAGGCTTCTGTGTACTGTAGGGTCCTAGGTACTGTAAAGTCCTAGGTTCTGTAGGTTTCTAGGTACTGTAGGCAGTGCCGGGTCAAGGGCATCCAGCGCCCAGGGCAAGAAAGCCAAACTGCGCCCCCCTCCCTTCACTTAGGGTTAGGGTCAGGGCACCCCCCATCCCTGCAATAAACCATTGCGCCCAGGGCAGCCCCCCCTCCTGCCCACCCCTTGTCCTGGCCCTGACTGTAGGGTCCTGGGTATTGTGGAGTCCTAGGTACTGTAGGGTTATGTGTATTGTAGAGTCCTATGTACTGTAGGGTCCTGTGTGTTGTAGGGTCCTAGGTACTGTAGGATCCTGGGTATTACAGGGTCTGAGGTACTGTAGAGTCAAAGAAACTGTAGGGTCTCAGCTACTGTATGGTCCTGGGTACTGTAGGGTCCTGGGTACTGTAGAGTCCTAGGTTCTGTAGGTTTCCAGGTACTCTAGGGTCCTGGGTGTTGTAGAACTAGATACTGTAGGATCCTGGGTATTGTAGAGTCCTAGGCAGTGTATACTGTAGGGTTATAGGTACTGTAGAGTCACAGGGTCTGTAGGGTCTCAGCTACTGTAGGGTCCTGGGTACTGTAGAGTCCTAGGTATTGTAGGGTCCTGAGTATTGTATGGTCCTAGGTACTGTAGGGTTATAGGTACTGTAGAGTAATAGGAACTGTAGGGTCTCGGCTACTGTAGGGACCTAGGTACTGTATGGTCCTGGATATTGTACAGTCCTAGGTACTGTAGGTTCCTGGGAATTACAGGGTCCTAGGTACTGTTGGATCTGTAGGGTCTCGGCTACTGTAGAGTCCTAGGTTCAGTTGAGTCCTAGTCTCCTAGATACTGTAGGGTTCTGTTACTGTAGGGTTCTAGGTACTGCAGAGTGCTGGGTACTGTAGTTTGCTTAGGAGTCAGGACAGGGTAAAAGGACAGTTTAGGGATTTTTAATTTTCACAAACTTGCTTTAAATTTCCAACATGATTTTTCTTGATTTTTACTATTGAATCGTGAATTAATTTCACATCTTTAAGGCTCTTACCATCAAGAAACCCTTCCTAAACCTAAGCTAGAATTGTTATTTCTTCATGCACGACTGATGTCTCTTTGTTCTTTGTAAAGTACCTGGAATAAAAACACATTGTCTTCTGCCTCGGTGTAAATGCAGAAAGTAATGTTTACTGATGACAAAAGGTAAAAAAAAAATGTCCCTAGAACTGTTTATCAGGTGACTCCACTACTGCTTACCTTTCAAAATAAATGTAATGTTTCCACTAATGCCGCGTACACACGACCGTTTTTAATGTCATTGAAAAAAACAACGTTTTTCTCGACGTGATTCTTCTCAAGCCTTCCTTGCCTACACACGATCATGAAAAAAAATGCTCGAGCAAAGCGCAGTGACGTACGAAATGTACGACGGCACTATAAAGGGGAAGTTCCATTCGGATGGCGCCACCCTTTCGGCTGCTTTTGCTGATCCTCCTGTTAGTAAAGTTTGGTGAGAGACGATTCGCGCTTTTCAGCCTCGTGCTCTTCAGTCCGTTACAGCGTGACGAATGTGCTATCTCCATTACGAACGCTAGTTTTACCAGAACGAGCGCTCCCGTCTCCTCACTTGCTTCTGAGCATGCGTGGTTTTTTCACGTCGTTAAAGCCTACACACGCCCGTTTTTCATGACGAGAAAAACGACGACGTGAAAAACGACGAGAAAAATTAGAGCATGTTCCAAATTTTTAATGTCCATTTTTCACGTCGTGAAAAATGCTCTGGAGCCCACACACGATCGTTTTTAATGACCAAATAAAAAAATTCAATTTTTCGCGTCATGAAAAAACGGTCGTGTGTACGCGGCATGAGAACTAGATGAGCAGCCACCCGCTCTCATTGAAACAACTTGGCAGTAATTAGGGATGAGCTTCGTGTTCGAGTCGAACATACGTTCGACTCGAACATTGGCTGTTCGATCGTTCGACGAAGATCGAACGATTTGGGCCGTTCGCGCCAAATTCGAGTGACGCGAACGGCCCACAATGCACTACGCCATCGCAGTGTCATCCAGGCGCTGTGATTGGCCAAGCATGCACTGTGACCCCGCATGCTTGGCCAATCACAGCGCCGGCAGCGAGGAGAGCAATGATTGGCCACAGGCAGGATGCCTGTGGCCAATTATTGCTGAGGGTGTTTAGTACACGCCCCACACTATAAAAGGCCGCCAGCACGGCGGCCTAGTGTAGTGTGTTCCGGAGCAGGGATAGAGTAGCATAGGCAGGGACAGTGACTGTTATTTCTTTCTTGCTTAACCTGGATTCCTTTAGTTTAGGGAAAGAGAAGGATAGGTAGGGAGAGTGTCAGTGTGTTTTGTGCTTCTGCTATAGTGTGCTTAAAAAAAACATTTATTCTAGGGACAGAAAACTCTAGGTAGGGACAGTGTCAGTTTCTTTCACTCTGCAAGTCCTTGTTTCCAGGGACCTGTAAGGACAGTGAGTTAATTGTCCTTGTGCTATATTGTGCTTAAAAAAAACATTTATTCTAGGGACAGAAAACTCTAGGTAGGGACAGTGTCAGTTTCTTTCACTCTGCAAGTCCTTGTTTCCAGGGACCTGTAAGGACAGTGAGTTAATTGTCCTTGTGCTATATTGTGATTAAAAAAAACATTTATTCTAGGGACAGAAAACTCTAGGTAGGGACAGTGTCAGTTTCTTTCACTCTGCAAGTCCTTGTTTCCAGGGACCTGTAAGGACAGTGAGTTAATTTTCCTTGTGCTATATTGTGATTAAAAAAAACATTTTTTCTAGGGACAGAAAACTGTAGGTAGGGAGAGTGTTTTTTTTCTTTCACTCTGCAAGTCCTTGTTTCCAGGGACCTGTAAGGACAGTGAGTTAATTGTCCTTGTGCTATATTGTGCTTAAAAAAAACATTTATTCTAGGGACAGAAAACTCTAGGTAGGGACAGTGTCAGTTTCTTTCACTCTGCAAGTCCTTGTTTCCAGGGACCTGTAAGGACAGTGAGTTAATTGTCCTTGTGCTATATTGTGATTAAAAAAAACATTTATTCTAGGGACAGAAAACTCTAGGTAGGGACAGTGTCAGTTTCTTTCACTCTGCAAGTCCTTGTTTCCAGGGACCTGTAAGGACAGTGAGTTAATTTTCCTTGTGCTATATTGTGATTAAAAAAATCATTTTTTCTAGGGACAGAAAACTGTAGGTAGGGAGAGTGTTTTTTTTCTTTCACTCTGCAAGTCCTTGTTTCCAGGGACCTGTAAGGACAGTGAGTTAATTGTCCTTGTGCTATATTGTGCTTAAAAAAAACATTTATTCTAGGGACAGAAAACTCTAGGTAGGGACAGTGTCAGTTTCTTTCACTCTGCAAGTCCTTGTTTCCAGGGACCTGTAAGGACAGTGAGTTAATTGTCCTTGTGCTATATTGTGATTAAAAAAAACATTTATTCTAGGGACAGAAAACTCTAGGTAGGGACAGTGTCAGTTTCTTTCACTCTGCAAGTCCTTGTTTCCAGGGACCTGTAAGGACAGTGAGTTAATTTTCCTTGTGCTATATTGTGATTAAAAAAAACATTTTTTCTAGGGACAGAAAACTGTAGGTAGGGAGAGTGTTTTTTTTCTTTCACTCTGCAAGTCCTTGTTTCCAGGGACCTGTAAGGACAGTGAGTTAATTGTCCTTGTGCTATATTGTGCTTAAAAAAAACATTTATTCTAGGGACAGAAAACTCTAGGTAGGGACAGTGTCAGTTTCTTTCACTCTGCAAGTCCTTGTTTCCAGGGACCTGTAAGGACAGTGAGTTAATTTTCCTTGTGCTATATTGTGATTAAAAAAAACATTTATTCTAGGGACAGAAAACTCTAGGTAGGGACAGTGTCAGTTTCTTTCACTCTGCAAGTCCTTGTTTCCAGGGACCTGTAAGGACAGTGAGTTAATTTTCCTTGTGCTATATTGTGATTAAAAAAAACATTTATTCTAGGGACAGAAAACTCTAGGTAGGGACAGTGTCAGTTTCTTTCACTCTGCAAGTCCTTGTTTCCAGGGACCTGTAAGGACAGTGAGTTAATTGTCCTTGTGCTATATTGTGCTTAAAAAAAACATTTATTCTAGGGACAGAAAACTCTAGGTAGGGACAGTGTCAGTTTCTTTCACTCTGCAAGTCCTTGTTTCCAGGGACCTGTAAGGACAGTGAGTTAATTTTCCTTGTGCTATATTGTGATTAAAAAAAACATTTTTTCTAGGGACAGAAAACTGTAGGTAGGGAGAGTGTTTTTTTTCTTTCACTCTGCAAGTCCTTGTTTCCAGGGACCTGTAAGGACAGTGAGTTAATTGTCCTTGTGCTATATTGTGCTTAAAAAAAACATTTATTCTAGGGACAGAAAACTCTAGGTAGGGACAGTGTCAGTTTCTTTCACTCTGCAAGTCCTTGTTTCCAGGGACCTGTAAGGACAGTGAGTTAATTGTCCTTGTGCTATATTGTGATTAAAAAAAACATTTATTCTAGGGACAGAAAACTCTAGGTAGGGACAGTGTCAGTTTCTTTCACTCTGCAAGTCCTTGTTTCCAGGGACCTGTAAGGACAGTGAGTTAATTTTCCTTGTGCTATATTGTGATTAAAAAAAACATTTTTTCTAGGGACAGAAAACTGTAGGTAGGGAGAGTGTTTTTTTTCTTTCACTCTGCAAGTCCTTGTTTCCAGGGACCTGTAAGGACAGTGAGTTAATTGTCCTTGTGCTATATTGTGCTTAAAAAAAACATTTATTCTAGGGACAGAAAACTCTAGGTAGGGACAGTGTCAGTTTCTTTCACTCTGCAAGTCCTTGTTTCCAGGGACCTGTAAGGACAGTGAGTTAATTGTCCTTGTGCTATATTGTGATTAAAAAAAACATTTATTCTAGGGACAGAAAACTCTAGGTAGGGACAGTGTCAGTTTCTTTCACTCTGCAAGTCCTTGTTTCCAGGGACCTGTAAGGACAGTGAGTTAATTTTCCTTGTGCTATATTGTGATTAAAAAAAACATTTTTTCTAGGGACAGAAAACTGTAGGTAGGGAGAGTGTTTTTTTTCTTTCACTCTGCAAGTCCTTGTTTCCAGGGACCTGTAAGGACAGTGAGTTAATTGTCCTTGTGCTATATTGTGCTTAAAAAAAACATTTATTCTAGGGACAGAAAACTCTAGGTAGGGACAGTGTCAGTTTCTTTCACTCTGCAAGTCCTTGTTTCCAGGGACCTGTAAGGACAGTGAGTTAATTTTCCTTGTGCTATATTGTGATTAAAAAAAACATTTATTCTAGGGACAGAAAACTCTAGGTAGGGACAGTGTCAGTTTCTTTCACTCTGCAAGTCCTTGTTTCCAGGGACCTGTAAGGACAGTGAGTTAATTTTCCTTGTGCTATATTGTGATTAAAAAAAACATTTATTCTAGGGACAGAAAACTCTAGGTAGGGACAGTGTCAGTTTCTTTCACTCTGCAAGTCCTTGTTTCCAGGGACCTGTAAGGACAGTGAGTTAATTTTCCTTGTGCTATATTGTGATTAAAAAAAACATTTTTTCTAGGGACAGAAAACTGTAGGTAGGGAGAGTGTTTTTTTTCTTTCACTCTGCAAGTCCTTGTTTCCAGGGACCTGTAAGGACAGTGAGTTAATTGTCCTTGTGCTATATTGTGCTTAAAAAAAACATTTATTCTAGGGACAGAAAACTCTAGGTAGGGACAGTGTCAGTTTCTTTCACTCTGCAAGTCCTTGTTTCCAGGGACCTGTAAGGACAGTGAGTTAATTGTCCTTGTGCTATATTGTGATTAAAAAAAACATTTATTCTAGGGACAGAAAACTCTAGGTAGGGACAGTGTCAGTTTCTTTCACTCTGCAAGTCCTTGTTTCCAGGGACCTGTAAGGACAGTGAGTTAATTTTCCTTGTGCTATATTGTGATTAAAAAAAACATTTTTTCTAGGGACAGAAAACTGTAGGTAGGGAGAGTGTTTTTTTTCTTTCACTCTGCAAGTCCTTGTTTCCAGGGACCTGTAAGGACAGTGAGTTAATTGTCCTTGTGCTATATTGTGCTTAAAAAAAACATTTATTCTAGGGACAGAAAACTCTAGGTAGGGACAGTGTCAGTTTCTTTCACTCTGCAAGTCCTTGTTTCCAGGGACCTGTAAGGACAGTGAGTTAATTTTCCTTGTGCTATATTGTGATTAAAAAAAACATTTATTCTAGGGACAGAAAACTCTAGGTAGGGACAGTGTCAGTTTCTTTCACTCTGCAAGTCCTTGTTTCCAGGGACCTGTAAGGACAGTGAGTTAATTTTCCTTGTGCTATATTGTGATTAAAAAAAACATTTATTCTAGGGACAGAAAACTCTAGGTAGGGACAGTGTCAGTTTCTTTCACTCTGCAAGTCCTTGTTTCCAGGGACCTGTAAGGACAGTGAGTTAATTTTCCTTGTGCTATATTGTGATTAAAAAAAACATTTTTTCTAGGGACAGAAAACTGTAGGTAGGGAGAGTGTTTTTTTTCTTTCACTCTGCAAGTCCTTGTTTCCAGGGACCTGTAAGGACAGTGAGTTAATTGTCCTTGTGCTATATTGTGCTTAAAAAAAACATTTATTCTAGGGACAGAAAACTCTAGGTAGGGACAGTGTCAGTTTCTTTCACTCTGCAAGTCCTTGTTTCCAGGGACCTGTAAGGACAGTGAGTTAATTGTCCTTGTGCTATATTGTGATTAAAAAAAACATTTATTCTAGGGACAGAAAACTCTAGGTAGGGACAGTGTCAGTTTCTTTCACTCTGCAAGTCCTTGTTTCCAGGGACCTGTAAGGACAGTGAGTTAATTTTCCTTGTGCTATATTGTGATTAAAAAAAACATTTTTTCTAGGGACAGAAAACTGTAGGTAGGGAGAGTGTTTTTTTTCTTTCACTCTGCAAGTCCTTGTTTCCAGGGACCTGTAAGGACAGTGAGTTAATTGTCCTTGTGCTATATTGTGCTTAAAAAAAACATTTATTCTAGGGACAGAAAACTCTAGGTAGGGACAGTGTCAGTTTCTTTCACTCTGCAAGTCCTTGTTTCCAGGGACCTGTAAGGACAGTGAGTTAATTGTCCTTGTGCTATATTGTGATTAAAAAAAACATTTATTCTAGGGACAGAAAACTCTAGGTAGGGACAGTGTCAGTTTCTTTCACTCTGCAAGTCCTTGTTTCCAGGGACCTGTAAGGACAGTGAGTTAATTTTCCTTGTGCTATATTGTGATTAAAAAAAACATTTTTTCTAGGGACAGAAAACTGTAGGTAGGGAGAGTGTTTTTTTTCTTTCACTCTGCAAGTCCTTGTTTCCAGGGACCTGTAAGGACAGTGAGTTAATTGTCCTTGTGCTATATTGTGCTTAAAAAAAACATTTATTCTAGGGACAGAAAACTCTAGGTAGGGACAGTGTCAGTTTCTTTCACTCTGCAAGTCCTTGTTTCCAGGGACCTGTAAGGACAGTGAGTTAATTTTCCTTGTGCTATATTGTGATTAAAAAAAACATTTATTCTAGGGACAGAAAACTCTAGGTAGGGACAGTGTCAGTTTCTTTCACTCTGCAAGTCCTTGTTTCCAGGGACCTGTAAGGACAGTGAGTTAATTTTCCTTGTGCTATATTGTGATTAAAAAAAACATTTATTCTAGGGACAGAAAACTCTAGGTAGGGACAGTGTCAGTTTCTTTCACTCTGCAAGTCCTTGTTTCCAGGGACCTGTAAGGACAGTGAGTTAATTTTCCTTGTGCTATATTGTGATTAAAAAAAACATTTATTCTAGGGACAGAAAACTCTAGGTAGGGACAGTGTCAGTTTCTTTCACTCTGCAAGTCCTTGTTTCCAGGGACCTGTAAGGACAGTGAGTTAATTTTCCTTGTGCTATATTGTGATTAAAAAAAACATTTATTCTAGGGACAGAAAACTCTAGGTAGGGACAGTGTCAGTTTCTTTCACTCTGCAAGTCCTTGTTTCCAGGGACCTGTAAGGACAGTGAGTTAATTGTCCTTGTGCTATATTGTGCTTAAAAAAAACATTTTTTCTAGGGACAGAAAACTCTAGGTAGGGAGAGTGTTTTTTTTTTTTCACTCTGCAAGTCCTTGTTTCCAGGGACCTGTAAGGACAGTGAGTTAATTGTCCTTGTGCTATATTGTGCTTAAAAAAAACATTTATTCTAGGGACAGAAAACTCTAGGTAGGGACAGTGTCAGTTTCTTTCACTCTGCAAGTCCTTGTTTCCAGGGACCTGGAGAGACATTGAGTGAATTGTCCTTGTGCTATATTGTGATTAAAAAAAACATTTATTCTAGGGACAGAAAACTCTAGGTAGGGACAGTGTCAGTTTCTTTCACTGTGAAAGTCCTTGTTTCAAGGGACAGAGAAGGACACCTGAAGGTAGCCCTTATTGCTTTTTTCCCATCTCCCTGCAGGCCATCTATTAGAATGTCTGGAAGGCAAACAAGGAGAGGCAGACAGTCAGGAGGCAATAAAAGAGGGCAAGCAGGCTCTGTGTCTGGGGGCAACAGTGCTGGTCGTGGACGCGGTGCATTGTCATCAGCACATGGCCATGGGACACGCTTGTCCTTCTTTTCGGCAGCTGGACATGTTGAGCCACATCATGCCGAAGACTTGGTAGAGTGGATGACCAAGCCCTCCTCCTCCTCCTCATCCTCTCTCACCCAGGCTCAGGGTACTGGAAAAGCAGCTGCCAAAGCGTCGTCTTCCCTGGTATCAATGTCAGACAAATCATCAGTCACTCCTTCCCTAGACCCACCATGTCCTCCTCCTGAGGAGTCCCCCGAACTGTTTCAGCACAGTGTTGGGTACATGCTCCAGGAGGATGCCCAGCGTTTCGAAGGGTCTGATGATGAAACCCAGCTAGAGGAAGGCAGTAGCGTGAGAGCAGACAGAGGGGATGCTCAAGAAGGACACCAATCTGGCAGTCATGTTCCAGCAGCTGCAGCATACTGCCAGATTGGCTCCAGTGATGAGGAGGGAGGGGATGATGAGGTCAATGACTCCACGTGGGTGCCTAATAGGAGAGAGGAGGAGGAGGAGGATGAGGAGGAGGCACATCTCCAACGAGGCAGGATGCCCTTTGGTGGCCAGCGTAAGGGCAGTACACCGACGGAATCACACCGCAGAGCTCCGCCTGTGCAGGGCGCTGCCTCTGCCCGTCATTCAAAAAGTTCTTTGGTGTGGGCCTTTTTTGAGGCTAGTGCATCAGATCGCACAGCTGCTGTTTGCAACATATGTCTCAAGCGTATATCGCGTGGCCAAAACATCAGCCGCTTGGGTACCACATGCCTGACCAGACATATGTTGACCTGCCATGCAGCTCGTTGGCAAGCCTACCTCAAAGACCCACACCAAAGAACCAAGCGGACCTCTCCTTGCACCGCATCAGCTGGGATCTCCAACCCCACTATAACTTCAGTCCTCTCTGAAACATGCACTGAGAGGAATGAAGGTGTAGAATTAGGTGTGTCACAGCCAAGTACTTGCGCCCACTCTGCTAGCAGTACACCGACGTCCGATTCTAGCAGGCAAATTTCCCTGCCCCAGCTGCTGGACCGTCGAAAGAAGTTCACTCCCAGCCATCCACATGCCCAGCGGTTGAATGCTAGCTTGGCTAAATTGCTAGCGCTTCAACTGCTGCCTTTTCAGTTGGTAGACTCGGCCCCCTTCCGTGAGTTTGTGCAATGTGCGGTTCCTCAGTGGCAGGTTCCCAAACGCCACTTTTTCTCACGGAAGGCTATTCCGGCTCTCTACCGGCATGTGGAAGGCAATGTCTTGGCCTCGCTGGACAGGGCGGTCAGCGGTAAGGTGCATATTACCGCTGACTCATGGTCCAGCAGGCATGGACAGGGACGTTACCTTTCTTTCACGGCCCATTGGGTCACTCTTTTGGCAGCTGGGAAGGATTCAGGACAAGGTGCAGTAGTGTTGGAGGTTGTCCCACCGCCACGCCTCCAAAATGCTACTACTGGTTGTGACACACCTCTCTCCTCCACCCCCTCCTCTTCTTCTTCCTCCATGGCCTCTTCCTGTGGTTTGTCCTATGAACCAGCGGTGCTCCGTAGCCGTTCACGGGGCTACGCAAGTACGCAGGCAAAAAGATGCCATGCCGTGCTTGCGCTGGTGTGTTTGGGGGACAGAAGCCACACTGGGGCAGAGGTCCTGTCTGCTCTGCAGGGCCAGGCCGAGAGGTGGTTGACGCCACGCCAGCTTAAGCCAGGAATGGTGGTTTGCGACAATGGCACCAACCTCCTCTCCGCCCTCCGACAGGGACAACTGACCCATGTGCCCTGTGTGGCTCACGTCCTTAACCTGGTGGTGCAGCGCTTCTTGGGCAGGTACCCGGGCTTACAGGATGTCCTGAGGCAGGCCAGGAAAGTCTGTGTGCATTTCCGCAGATCTTATAATGCCAGTGCTCGCCTGGCTGAGCTGCAAAAGGAGTTGAACCTGCCCAAGAACCGCCTTATATGTGACATGCCCACCAGGTGGAACTCAACGTTGGCCATGCTGCAGCGGCTGCACACGCAGCAGAGGGCCATCAATGAGTACCTGTGCGACTACGGCACCAGGACAGGGTCAGGGGAGCTTGGTTTTTTTTCTCCACGCCAGTGGGGCATGATCAGGGATGCATGCACTGTCCTGGCACCATTTGAGGAGGCCACGAGGATGGTGAGCAGTGACAGTGCATGCATCAGTGACACTGTACCTCTTGTCCACCTGTTGGAGCACACGCTGCGTGGAATAATGGACAGGGCACTTGAGGCAGAACAGAGGCAGGAAGAGGAGGACTTCCTTGCCTCTCAAGGCCCCCTTTACCCAGACAGTGTTCCTTCTGTCCCACCCATCGCACAGGAAGAGGAGGAGGAGGAGGAGGAGGAGGAGGAGGAGGAGGATTGTGTCAGCATGGAGGTGGAGGCTGGCACTCAGCATCATCAGCAGCAGTCTTTTAGGGATGATTTACAGTCCCAAGAAACCAGTGGACTTGTACGTGGCTGGGAGGAGGTGGCTGCGGATCATGTCGTCCTTAGTGACCCAGAGGACTCCGGAGCGAATGCCTCAGCAAACCTACGCTGCATGGCCTCCCTGATCCTGCAAAGTCTGCGGAAGGATCCTCGTATTCTTCGGATCAAGGAGAGGGACCATTACTGGCTGGCCACTCTCCTTGATCCACGGTACAAGGGTAAGGTTGCGGACCTTATGTTACCGTCGCAGAGGGAGCAGAGGATGAGACAACTCCGGGAGGCCTTGCAGAAAGGTCTGTGCAACGCGTTCCCAGAGACTGGGAGGTTGCAAACTCCTGGTCCTGGACAACGAGTTGCTGAGGCTTCGGCCAGTCAAAGAAGGAGCGGTGGGGAAGGTGGCCGTCTGACCGATGCGTTCAGACAATTCTTTAGTCCGCAGCCCCAAAGTATGATCGGTTCCAGCAACCATCGCCAGCGTCTGATAAACATGGTGCAGGAATATCTAGGGGCAAGGTCAGACTTGGACACCTTCCCCACCGAAAATCCTCTGGCTTACTGGGTCTTGAGGATGGATCACTGGCCAGAGCTTGCACAGTATGCAATTGAGCTACTGGCCTGTCCTGCATCCAGCGTTCTTTCGGAACGCACATTCAGTGCTGCTGGAGGATTTGTCACGGATCACAGGGTGCGCCTGTCCACCGACTCGGTTGATCGACTGACTTTCATCAAGATGAACCAGTCTTGGATCACCACCAGCTACCACACACCTGATGCTGATATAACAGACTAATTGATTTTAAAATGTCACATCCCTTCAAGACTGATGCTGATGCTGAGTGCCTGTGCTGTTATGTTGACTGGCTATCCTCCTCCTCCGAGTCCTCAATGATACGATTGATGATGATAGCTTGGAAGATCATTTTTGTTTATGGGTGCCGCCACCAGTGCCTAACGCCCAATTTTTCAGCCCCTGTTTAACAGGGGCGTGTAATTACAATTTTTGAAGCAATACTTTGCAACAGGGCTCATTGCTGTGCTCCAAGTACAGTATCTGTGAGGAGTTGCAGTGTTGTGCCACCAGTGCCTAAGGCCCAATTTTTCAGCCCCTGTTTAACAGGGGCGTGTCATTACAATTTTTGAAGCAATACTTTGCAACAGGGCTCATTGCTGTGCTCCAAGTACAGTATCTGTGAAGGGTTGCAGTGTTGTGCCACCAGTGCCTAAGGCCCAATTTTTCAGCCCCTGTTCAACAGGGGCATGTAATTACAATTCTTGATCTAATAATTCACAGCAGGGCCCATTGCTGCACCCACCAAGAGTAACTGTCAGGGCTTACAGTGTTGTGGCACCAGCACCACCATCAAAGGCCCAATTTTTACTACCACTGTTCAACAATTATATGTAATTAAAATTCCTGATATAATAGTTGACAGCAGGGCGTTCCAGCACCAACCAAGAGTAACTGTGAGTGCTTACAGTGTTGTGCCAACACCAACAACTAAGGGGCCTATTTCTGCAGAGTATATACGGCAGGTCCCTACTTTCAAACATCCAACTTACAAACGACTCCTACTTGCAAACGCAAGAAGACAACAGGAAGTGAGAGGAAATCTACCACTAGGAAGGAAAATTCTCTCCTGTAAGAATAAATATGGGAGAAAGGTGTCTCCTCTGTACTGATGCTTTATCAGCAATCCTTGTTTCAAGAAAAACACCACATTTCAAAAACAGTTGTCATTAGGACGGAAAGTGAGGTGAAATGTTCTGAACAGGGGCACAGACAGCAAAACAAATGTTACAGGGGTGATAACCCTTACCTATGTTTTCCAAAAAGTTTAAAAATAGATTTTTGGTCTGGAGCTACACTTCAACAATGTACCTGTTCAAAATTACAAACAGATTCTACATAAGAACAAACCTACAGTCCCTGTCTTGTATGCACCGCCTGTATACGGCTGTTCTGAGTATATAGGGCCTTTTTTATTTTATGTGCGGGGTTCCCCTTAATATCCATACAAGACCCAAAGGGGCTGGTAATGGGCTGGGGTAGGGGGGGGGTCATGGGGTAGCTATGCCATTTTTCTTAAAGATTTTCATCCATATTACCGGGACCAGACATTACATTAAAGCCGCAAGCAGTTTTAAATGGCTTTTTTTTCCTTTAGAAGTGTCATTTTGTGCAGGGACAGTTCTAAACACGGGAAACACGTGGCACTTCACAGGCATACTTTAGACACCCCCCAGGTACGATATTTAAAGGAATATTTGACTTTTTTTTTTTCACTTTATGCATCATTAAAATGACTGCTCCCGGAAAACGACCGTTTTTAAAACTTATTTTTGCATTGATACATGTCCCCTGGTGCAGAACCCGGGTTCCCAAACCCTTTTTAGGACAATAACATGCATAATAGTTTTTATAATTAGCACTTTAGAATTCGAACGTTCGCATCCATTGTATTTAATAGGGTTCTAATGTTCGTTCGAACTTTCGGTCCGTTCGCGGGTTCTGGTGCGAACCGAACCCGGGGGTGTTCGGCTCATCACTAGCAGTAATACATTTGGCTGCTGATAGACGCAAGGTGCACCACTGATTATAAGGCAGAAGTAAGCTTTATGAACATTTTGCCATAGTCTACAAATATACACAACCTCATACCTCCTTCTGTTTTGTCCTCCAGCAATATCAGGTCCAGGGACCTGTCATTGATGCATCTCCCACCACTGCCATCTCCTCTGTCAATAATTCAGGTCCCACGACGATCATTTTCAACCACTGTGTGGCCACTGATGATGTAACTTTTGCGCATGTGCACAGGTGTTACATCATCCCTGGCACCTGGCCCATTCCTAGCACTATAATGTGAATGTGCTGTACAGTGTACACACATACATACCAGAAAAATTCCTAAGAGGAAGGAGATTTTGGACAGAACAGACTTTCCTGTCCCTTCTGCCAACAATTTCTACCTCAGAGCAGTTTATGAACACACAGGGAGAATGTAAATTTTTAACCACTTAAGCCCCGGACCAATACGCAACATAAGAACCAGGCCCCTTTTTGCGATTCGACACTGCGTCGCTTTAACTAACAATTGCGCGGTCGTGCGACGTGGCTCCCAAACAAAATTGGCGTCCTTTTTTTCCCACAAATAGAGCTTTCTTTTGGTGGTATTTGATCACCTCTGCGGTTTTAATTTTTTTCGCTATAAACAAAAATAGAGCGACAATTTTGAAAAAAATGCAATATTTTTTCTTTTTGCTATAATAAATATCCCCAAAAAAAAAAAAATATATATATATATATATATATATATATATATATATATTTTTCCCTCAGTTTAGGCCAATACGTATTCTTCTACATATTTTTGGTAAAATAAATCGCAATCAGCGTTTATTGATTGGTTTGCGCAAAAGTTATAGCGTTTACAAAATAGGGGGTAGTTTTTTGGCATTTTTATATATTTTTTTTTTTACTAGTAATGGCGGCGATCAGCGTTTTTTTTTCGTGACTGCGACATTATGGCGGACACATCGGACACTTTTGACACTATTTTGGGACCATTGTCATTTTTACAGCGACCAGTGCTATAAAAATGCACTGGTTACTGTAAAAATGACACTGGCAGTGAAGGGGTTAACCAGGAGGGGGCGCTGTAGGGGTTAAGTGTGCCCTGATTTGTGTTTCTTACTGTGGGGGGGGCGTGGCTTAGCGTGTGACGTCACTGATCGTCGTTCCCTATTACAGGGAACACACGATCAGTGACAGGTACACTAGGATGCATGGGGAGAGGTTTGTTTACACTTACCTCTCCCCGTTCTTCCTCTCTGTGACCCGATCGCGGGACACCAGCGGCGATCGGGTCCGCTGTTCCCGCGGGGACGGTCACGGAGAAGAGGACCGGGCCGCGAGTGCACCGCCAGTGGCGTGCTCGCGACCCACGGCTGGGCTCTTAAAGGGGACGTACCTGTACGCCCATGTGCCCAGCCGTGCCATTTTGTCGACGTACATCGGCGTGCGGCGGTCCTCAAGTGGTTAAACAAGCTGGCCTAATTCATTTTACAGGGAAGAGGAAAATACACTTTATGGCCAACAGTTTGTAGTCACCTGACCATCACCCCTTTAATATATGGCCAAAGGTATGTGGAACTCCCTCCAAATGATGAAGTTCAGGTGCCTCCATTGCAGGATACTGGTAATACTACATCATACAAAGACATTGTAGACCATTGTGCTCTTCCAACCAGTTTGGAAAAGACCGTCCAGCATGACTGTGCCCCTGTGTACAAAGCCAGCTCCATAAAGACGTGGTGTGACCAGTTTGGTGTGGGGGAACTCGAGTGTCCGGACCTCCACCCTACTGAACACCTATGGGATGAAAGGGAACATTGACTGTGAGCCAGGTCTTCTCATCTGACATCAGTACCTGACCTCACAAATGGGCACAGACACCCTCCAAAATCTTGTGGAAAGCCTTACCAGAAGAGTGGAGGATGATAATGCTGAGAAGTGGGATGGGGAAACTCCACAATAATGCCCCCCATGGTTTTGGAATGAGATGTCCAACAAGCTCATATTAATGTGACGGTGAGGTGTCCACAAATTCGGGCCATGTAGTGTATCAAAGTAGCAATAATCCTCTAATATAATGAAGCCAGCCAAGCAGTAACATCCATTGCAGATGCCTGATGAAGGAGCACGCATGCTCCGAACACGAGCTTTGCCACGCCCCCTGTCGTTGACAGCTGACGCGCCTAACACTTGCTGAGCTGATCCTCCCCAGCCTTGGAGCCTCGAATACCACCCGAGCCGCCGGGACTGCAGATCTTCCTCACCCAGCTGGACGCAAGGTATTCCCATGGATAATATACACACACATGCCTGTTAAATCTACTCAAATGTGAGTTGAATTGTATTTAATTAAACGTGCTGGTTTAACCCAATGCTACACTCAGATTGGCGCCGCTCTCTTTTCCTTTCCTTCCACTGCATACAGAGTAATCTTCTTCTCTAATAGCTGGCTGCCAAACTGATACCAGTCAGAACCTATTCCAAAGGTATGGCTCTAGTAGCACATGGATCAATTGCTCCCCACAACCATTGTTAAACTATTGGACTTTTAACCCCATTTTAACCCAATATCCTGGTCTTGCATCACCAACTGTGGACCCAGCATCCCATATACACCCTATCTTTACATGTTCAACAATGTCAGCTTTGGGCAAGTATCACAGAGATTCCCTTAAGCCTCTTACACACAGCCGGTTTTCTCGGCAAGAACCGACAAGAAAACTGCTTGCAGAGCTTTCTTGCCGAGAAAACCGGCCGTGTGTACGAGGCTTTCAGGTTTCTCGTCAGGAAAACTGACCAGAAACCCCAACGAGAAAAAAAGAAGACCTGCTTTCTTTTTTCTCGTCTGGATTCTCGTCGGCCTGTTTCCCGACGAGAAACCCGAGTGTGTGTACACTTACCTGTCGCCGTGGAAACCCACGCATGCTCAAAATGACTTTGACGCATGCGGGGTAGCTTCCTAGGCATAGGTAGGGTGTAGCAAGATGGCGGCGACGGCATCGAATGTGACGAGCGCACACTCGTCGTAGTCGATGACGTCACCGCGTTCGTGCCATTCAAAAGAACGGCGGTTCTTTTGAAAGGTACGTGTGTACACTCGGCCGGGACAAGATTCTTGTCAAGAATCTCATCAGGAAAAACAACGGGTTTTTTCCTGACGAGATTCTTGGCCGTGTGTACAGGGCTTTAGAGACAAGCCAATAACTTCCCCCACCTTCCGTTCTGGTGGAGCTATCTGCCTATCTAGCCATACTAAAGGACTGAAAATAATGCAACAAAAATCTAAACAAAGAATACAGAAAGTAAAGAAATCCTAATTAAAATGAGAAAAAAAACCAGAAGAAAATTAAGGCAAACCTTCCAAAATCCAGTAAATTATAGGCAATGCCAGATGTGTGATTTCCAATTGGAGTGGCAACTTTTAAAATAAAACAGTTGCAAATTACAGTGTTCAGTGCAATCAATGCCGCCATCACAGAGTCAGATAAGCATGCCAGTGGATTTTGTGCCACATTACATGCTACACTTTCTTAGGCTGGGGTAAACTCCATGGTCCTATTAAACAGCCAGCCATAACCTTTGTTGGCAGATTCTTGTAGGAAAAGCAAAACTGGCACAGGACTCAAAATTCCAGGTAGGAAATGAGGACAGTAAATCCAGAAGACTAACTGCTTGTAGGGATTGCAAGAACATGACAAGGTGTGAAGATGAAGAAAGGAAAACCACGAGCTCTCATTCCTTACATTTATATTTACATTCGCTGCCACAGAAAGGTTCCTTTTCTTAAACAGCAGCCTTTCTCAACCAGGGTTTTACCAGAATTTGTTAGGGGTTCCATGAGCATTGATGATGGTGCTTGCATAGTTTCTGTACCAAGGTGACATGGCACAGCCAATGCATGGGGCTAGTGGAGCCTCCCCTTTTTGACTGGCCATGCGTGGCTCAACTTTCTCTCATTTAGTAAGAGACAATCAATTGATTCCTTCATCCATTTAAACAGTGTTGATTTAGGAATCTCCAATACTGATTACAGTGTTGCTTGAAGAGCCACCATTGCCTTGAATTTCAGCCAATTCAGCAGGAATCAGATGAAACTCGGCCATCTATATGGGCCAACTGCCATTCACGTAAGCAACCTCTGACACCTTTTTTTAACTATCTGTAAGGGGCAAAACTCCCACTGACCATCAATGTCAGGGCCATTCTTCCTGCTGACCACCAATGTAACATAGCATTCTTTTCATTGACTTTCAATGTAAGGGACATTGTTCCCACTGACCAGTGACCACTAATATAAGGGGCATTCTTCCCATTGAACACCAATGTAAGTAATATTCTTCCCACTGCCCCTTAACATAACATTGCATTCTTCCCACTGATCACCAAGGTAGGGAACATTCTTCCCACTGAGCAATAATGGTAATGGCATTCTTCCCAATAACCACCAATGTAAAGGGGGAATTCAGCCAACTGGTCACCATTGTAAGAAGCATACTTCCCTCTGGGCACCAATATAAAGTGGGCATTCCTCCCATTGACCTGTAATGTAAGAGGAATTCTTCCCAGTGATCGCCAATGTAAAAGGGGCACTTCTCCAATGAACACTACCTTGACTACCAATGTAAAAGAACACTAATTTTTTTTGCTGTTTGCAATTCTTTATTAAGCGTACAAAGTGCTGTGCTACAAATTATTTTACAAACATCAAAATATGAAAAGTGAAAAAATTGTATAGTCCTAAGTGCAAATGAATAGTCCTTATAAAGAGGCATTAAGTGATATTCTTCTTGCCACAAATTGGGGGTGAAACACATCAAACTCCCTTCACCATAGAGGGTGACCACCGACATACATGTGTGCTTAACATATAGCCAGGACCCCCCTAATTAAAGGCAGGTCTGGCAAGCTTTGGGGAACTCCCCTTTAAATCGACATTCCAATGTGCAGCCTTGAAGCAGGGGTAGGTACCTCCACAGGACATCCAGAACTCCCATAAAGGTATATGCAAGTAAAAAATGCTGAATAGTGTAAAACCTTTTAAAACCTCTAATTTATTCAATCAAAAATACACTCACACAGATACATTGAGATTGCGCATATCTCCAAACAAAATTCCAGCAGTAAAACAATGGCGTCTGCCCTTGTTTTCGGTGAGACACGATTATGTGAACATGCCGCTCCTCCCTTCGCGTTTCGTCACAACAGGGCTTTTTCCAGGGGACCTTTACCTACCCCTGCTTCAAGTCTGCACACCGGAATGTGGATTTAAAAGGGAATTCCCTCAAAGCTTGCTTTTTAATTAGGGGGTCCTGGCTATACGGTAAGCGCACATCTTGTACATATGCCGGTGGTCAGCCTCTATGGTGAAGGGAATTTGATGTGTTTCACCTGCGATTTATGGCAAGAAGAATATCAAAATATGCCTCTTTATTAAGGACTATCCATTTGCACTCGGGACTATACACTTTTTTCCACTTTTCATATTTTGAGATTTGTAAAATGATTTGTAGCGCAGCACTTTGTATACTTACATATTTTTTGTGACAAATATCTCACTTATGTGTTTGCAGCTTAGACACTATATTGTTAGCTGACACTATGTGCGGTATTTTTCCCTTTTTTTTTGCATTTCTTTACTGACCAATTTTTATTATTAATTACAGTAATCAAGAAATGAAAATAATTTTATTTTATATGGAAGGAGAGTGTTAAAATATGATCTGCTATGATTGCCAAACAGGCTAATCCCTATTCCTTATAGTCTTCTTTTTTTTTTTTTTTTTTTATGTATAATTTACTGACCACGACATTTAGCAGGCGTTCCATGAAAATATTTTGTTAAAATTCCTCCATGGTAACAAAGGTTGAGAAAGGCTGTGTAAAAGGGCAATCCAATTTACTTACGTACCTACTGCATTTTTTTTTAGCTGGAACAGCGATGGACCATGATGAAGAGAGTGCAAGACTCCTGAAACGTTTTGAGTTCTGGTGCTTCATTTTTCTAATAAAGGCTCATAACCTTAGGTGTGGAGACAAAAGCAACAAGAGAAGTTCCTCTAATGCCTTGTACACACGGTCGGAATTTCCGATGAAAAAAGTCAGACGGAATTTTTTCATCGGAAATTCCGACCGCGTGTGTGCCCCATCGAACTTAATTCCGAGGAATTCCGTTGGAGTTTAGATAGAGAACATGTTCTCTTTTACTCCAATGGAATTTTGTCGGAATTCCGATGTGCTTTTGGCCGGACAATAGTCCGACGGTGTGTACGGGGCATAAGTGTAGACTGTTACATTACCTAAGGTTATCAAAAAACTGCACAGGATTAAACAACTCACAGGTTCAATCAATAGATAAAAATGGCTAAGAGATAGTCAGGAGAACCGTAATATAAGGGTTAAAAAAATTCAACCAGTCCATACACCAGGGCTAGCTTTTCTCAGGGGCAGAAGCTGACTCTGAAGATGTGGAGACAAAACCACCTCCGAGTGTAGACTGTTACACGGTTAAATAAATTCACAGGTAGAACAACTCACATGATATAAGAAACTAAAAGGCTTAGCGATTACGAAATCCTCATTGAAAGTCGCCACTGCACGGTTGATGGAGTTAAGGGAAACTCGATGCTCACCTGCTGGCGTGGACAAGCTTGAGAAAGGAGAGCACTTGCCGGTCAAGGCATGCTCGGAAACTTGTCGAATCCTCTCTTCAGTCGACGGTTCCACGGAGCATTCCAGCCCTCGACTCCAGTGACAGACGGGCCCGGACGGCTTCCTTGTCCACGCCAGCGGCTGAGCATCGGGTTTCCCCCAACTCCATCCACCGCGCAGTGGCGACTTTCAATGGGGATTTAATAAACGATGAGCCTTTAAAGTAGAACTATAGGCAAAACGTTTTTTTTTTTCCATTTGGATAGAGTGAAGCCTCGTACACACGGCTGAGAATCTCGTCAGGAAAAAACACGTCGCTTTTCCTGACGAGATTCTTGACAAGTTTTTCCGGCCGAGTGTACACATGCTCGATTCAAAAGAACCGCCATTCTTTTGAATGGAAAGAACACGGTGACGTCATTGACTACGACGAGCGTGCGCTCGTCACATTCGATGCCGCCGCCACCATCTTGCTACACCCTACCTATGCCTAGGAAGCTACCGCGCATGCGTCAAAGTCATTTCGAGCATGCGCGGGTTTCCACGGCGACAGGTAAGCGTACACATTCTCGGGTTTCTCGGGTTCTCTATTTTTCTCGTCGAGATTCTGGCCAGTTTTCTTGATGAGAAACATGAAAGCCTTGTACACACGGCCGGTTTTCTCGGCAAGAAAGCTCTCCCGGCAGTTTTCTTGTTGTTTCTTGACAAGAAAACCGGCAGTTTGTACGAGGCTTAAGGGAGTGTTATAACCCGACACATCGGGTCACCGCTTCACCAGTCAGGGGATTTGAAATCTCGGGGCTTAATCTTTTTAAACGTACCCCGTAAAAGGTACATATAGGAGGCATTCTAATTGGCCGGTGCCGTCACATGGACAGTGCTGACCAATCAGGACCCACCTAGCCCGTGCTATCAGCGCTGGAGAAGAAGAGAGAAAGCTGCAGGGATTTCAAATCCCCGGACCGGTAAAGCGGTGACCCGATGCGTCAAAGCAGGAGATCGTGAGACTCCAGGTTAGTGGGACCAGGGGGGGATGGGGATGGGGAGGGGGTCAAGTGTTCACATTACAGATTTTCTGTAAAGGTGAACTTACACTTTAAGTCTCTTATATCATGTGAGTTGTTCTACTTGTGAATTTATTTAATCACTTCCCTTCTAGGCCAATTCTGACACGTTGCTCCTACATGTAAAAATCTATATTTATTTTTTTTGCTAGAAAATAACATAGAACTACCAAACATTATATATATATATTTTTAAGCAGAGGCCATATAGAATAAAATGGTGGGTGTTGCAATTTTTTATGTCACGCGGTATTTGCACAGCGGTTTTTCAAATGTCTGAGGCCATGCCAGGTCCTCTTTATGGAGAGATCTGGGGTCTATTAGATCCCAAATCTCTCTTTTAGCCTCCCATGCAGCTAATCAGACACAGATCGGTCTGATCGGCTGCTTTCCTGGCTGCTGGTGGCCAGGTAAACGAAGCGGCGGAACCAGAAGTAATGAACTACTTGGGGTTACAGAGAGAGAGAAACAATGTCAGTTCCTCTCTCTCTGTTTAGGGCGGCAATCGCCGCCGTCCACAACGCCCCCGTGCTCCGCGATGGGGCGGTACAGCCCGGGAATGGTGGTGGCCGCTGCGGGAGGGGGGTGGAACCCCATTCTGCCACCCACAGAAGTGACTACCGGTAATTAGCCACTGGGATCACTTCTGCCTTACAGGGAAACGCTGGCTGAAAAGATCCATACCGGGATGATGCCTGTAGGTGCAGGTATTATCCCAGTATAACCACTGAAACCCGAGGATGTCCTACGGGTGGCAAGTGGTTAAAGAGTAACTCCACTTTTGTTGAAAAAAAAAAAAGAACATTCCTCTCTGGGTGATATATGTACATTGTAAGGATTATAACTCACTTTGTTGCATATTCCCACCTTTTATTGTTCTGAAGAAAACCCTGTGTGTTTTCTGTGTCCATGTGGTAAGTAAATCTAATGGGAGTGGTTTCATAATTATCAATCAGCTGCTGCACCTGGACAATTGCTGGACCTGCATCCCTTTAGTGGCGTTGCGAGAACACCGCAAATGCACTGTGGGTTCCCGCATCGCACCCGACACGCACCGCAGTTCACACTGCCATATGCAAATTGCTGGGGAGTGTCATTCTATCTTAACGACACTCTCATTTCAGCTTGCGTATCGCAGTGCAAACTGACAGTTCGGACATGAATCGGATCGCATATGTGTGAACACACATGTGATCCGATTCTGGTCCGAACAGAAAAAAGGGTCCTGTGCGTCTTTGGACCGAATGCGGTGCGATATCAGCCATACTATCTGTATGGCTGATATCGCACCGCACAGACATTGCATGTAATGTGAACAGCAGTGCGCTGCGAATTACATGCGATGTCTGGGCATTGCACGAGTGTGAACCGGCAGTAAGACGTGATTTCCTTATAGGAGTAGCCAACAAAAATAGTTTTTTTATTCCAGGGGATGCTTGATATCTAATTTGTATCTTAGGCTGCTTTCACACGGGGGGGGGGGGGGGGGGCGGCGTAGGCGGTAAAGTTCCACTATTTTTAGCGGCACTTTACCATCATTTTTACGGAGGTATTCGGCTGCTAGCGGGGCGCTTTTAACCCCCGCTAACAGCTGAAAAAGGGTTAAAAACCACCCGCAAAGCACCACTACAGCGGTGCTTTGCCGGCGGTTCCGCCGCGCTGCCCATTCATGTCAATGGGCAGGAGCGGTGGAGGAGCGGTGTATACACCGCTCCTTCACCGCTCCAAAGATGCTGCTTGCAGGAGTTTTCTTTAATGTCCTGCCAGCGCATCGCCTCAGTGTGAAAGCACTCGGCTCTCACACAGAGACTGCAGGGGAGCCGTTTTTCAGGCGCTTTACAGGCGGTATTTTTAGCCCAAAAGCACCTGAAAAACGCCCCAGTGTGAAAGGGGTCTTAGTGTAGACATATCTGGGGGGCGTTCTGAACACATTCTGTGTACATTCTGTGTTCAGGTGGCCATATTGCATTTTACCGAAAATTACAGAACTTCAGATTGAAAAGGAAAGACAATTTTTTATAACATTCAATTACAATATGACTTGTGTCACAATTGTATACGCTATATTAATTTTTGTTGTTTTTTTCCCCCCACGAAAGTGGAGTTATCCTTTACCCAACCATGTAACAGTCTACAGTTAAGCCCTGTACACACGATCGGTTTTACCGATGAAAACAGTCCAATGGACTTTTTTCATCGGACAAACCGATCGTGTATGGGCCCCATCGGTCTTTTTTCCGATGGAAAAAAAATGATAGCAAATTACTTTCGTCTGTGGGGAATTCCATTGGATAAAAAACCCACGCATGCTCCGAATCAAGTCAACGCATGCTCAGAAGCATAGAACTTAATTTTTCTTGGCTCGTCTGAGTGTTTTACGTCATGGCGTTTGGGACGATCGGTTTTTTGACTGATGGTGTGTAGGCAAGACTGATGGAAGTCAGCTTCATCGGATTTCCGATGGAAAAATCCATCGGTTTAAAATCCATAGAAAATCCAATCGTGTGTACAAGGCTTTAGAGGCACTTCTCTTGTTCCTTTTATCTCCACAACTTCAGAGTCAGCTTCTGCTCCTGGGAAAAGCTAGCCCTGGTGTATGGACTGATTGGATTTTTTTAACCGTTATGCCGCGTACACACGGTCGGACTTGCCAACGGGAAAACCTCCGTCGGAATTCCCGACGGAAAAATAGAGAACCTGCTCTCTATCTAAGTCCGTCGGAAATTCCGACAGAAAAAGTCCGATGGGGCATATCCAACCAAAAGCTCCGATCGGACTTTTTCTGTCGGAAATTCTGACCGTGTGTACGCGGCATTATATTACGGTTCTCCTGAACCTTGGACTATCTCTTAAGCCCCGTACACACGATCGCTTTGACTGATGAAAACCGTCCGATGGATGGTTTTCATCAGACCAACCGATCATGTATGGTACCCATCGGTCTTTTTTCCATCGGTTGTAAAAAATAGAACTTGTTTTAAAATTTTCCGATGGATAAAAAACCGATCGAAAACTCAGATCGTCTATGGGCAAGTCCATCGGATCAAAAACCCACGCATGCTCAGAATCAAGTCGACGCATGCTCAGAAGCATTAAACTTCATTTTTCTCGGCTCATCGGAGTGTTTTACGTCACCGCGTTTGGAACGGTCGGTTTTTTGACTGATGGTGTGTGGCCAAGACTGATGGAAAACAGTTTCATCGGATATCCGATGGACAAATCCATCGGACGAAAATCCATAGGTTATCCGATCGTGTGTACGGGGCTTTAGCCATTTTTATCTATTGATTGTACCTTTTGAGATGTTTAATCCTTGTTTTTTCATAACCTTAGGCCACACAGGTCTTCAAAATTATTTATGGTCAGGAGACTGTTGGAGCTCCACTGTTCATAAAGTTGAGCACACGTGGTCCTTCTTTCTTTATCTTCACAATATTTATTTATTTTTATGTGACAGGGCCGTAGATCTCTCATTGAACAGAATGATTGATGCCAAACAAAGCAGTGAAAGTTCCCATCTTATATTGCCCGGTATTAGCTACTAATATGCAGATAATTGCCCTTGTAAGGGGTATAAAGAGCCTCAGCACTGAGGAATTGGTGACATCACCGGCGCCCAAAAAATAAATAAAATGAGGAAGCAACTGCCAACTTCTCCAGTGGACAAAATGACTGCCTACACGACAGGTACACTCTGAATCCACACACATGGAAGGTTCAGTCTTTGTAATTCATCATCCTCCTAGCCGCTCCTCACCATCCTCTATCGGAGTGCCTTTTCATCTTGCTTTTTTTATTCCTGTCGTCGCCTCTGTTTTTCATCACGCAAACGCAAGCAGAGACGCCGGCCACGGTCTTGGGAAGGTCGGACCCTTTTACCCATTTTTTCCTGTCCTTGTCGTAGACTTGGACCATTCTGGAGAATGTGGTGTTCTCCCAGCTGTAGCCACCCAGGATGTAAATTTTGCCGTCCAGGACCGCCACGCCGGATTCGCTGTTAGGCTGAAGAAGGGGAGCGATGCGCACCCACTGGTCACACTGGGGGCTGTAGCACTCCACGCTGTGGATGTCAAAGCGCTCCATGGAGTTCTGGTTGTCATCGCTCCCCCCTATGGCATATATGCATTCGTCCAGAGTGCACATGCTGTGCCAGCCCCGGGCAGTGATCATGGGTCTCCGCTCCTCCCAAACGTCTGCCCGGGGGTCGTAACACAGCAGGTTCTTCCTGTAGGGGCCAATCTGGTAGTCGTGTCCTCCGGATATGTAGATGAAGTCTTTGTGGACGGTGCCTGCATGGCCATACGTGAATCTGAAATATGAAAGAGACATGGCAACATTGTAACAAACTCCATATATTAGACCTCTTCCTGTTTATTGCCCCTGGCTGACCCTACTGCCACTCCCTGTTTATTGCCCGCCATCAGACATCTGCTTGCCCACAGTTCCTGCCAGTTGACAGCAGGTATATGACCCTCTCCTTCCTGACCACGACCAGCAGTTGGAGGTAGACAGAAGCCATCAACAGGAGGACCCAAAAGGTCTTATTAGGACACCAGTGGGAAGGATGTTTCTATTGAACTTCTAGATGTGTAAAATGAGGAAGGATAAGAAACTCTCTGAAGCCTCGTACACACGGCCGAGATTCTCGTCGAAAAAAACATGTCGTTTTTTTCGACGAGATTCTTGGACAAGAAACTTGTCCCGGCCGAGTGTACACACGCTCGATTCAAAGAACCCGCGGTTCTTTGAAAGGAGCGTACGCGGTGACGTCATTGACTACGACGAGCATGCGCTCGTCACATTCGATGTCATCGCCGCCATCTTGGTATACCCTACCTATGCCTAGGAAGCTACCGCGCATGCGTCGAATTAATTTCGAACATGCGCGGGCTTCCGGGAGGACAGGTAAGTGTACACACACTCACTTTTCTCATCGAGAAACATGCCGACGAGAAAATAGAGAGCAGGTTCTCTATTTTCTCGTTGAGATTACTTGGCGGTTTTCTTGACGAGAAACCATACACACGAACGAGTTTCTGGGCAAGACATCTCTGCCAGAAAGTTTCTTGCCGAGAAACTCGGTCGTGTGTACGAGGCCTCAGGCAATAAAAACTTGACAGAACTGTTAACTCTTGCCAAGTCTCTTCAAAACTCAAAGACTATGTTACCCAACATTTCCTATTCCTGATATGTGCCTGTTGTACCATGTAGTTGTCTTAAAGTGGTTGTAAACCCAGATTAAAAATAAATAAAAAATAACTTGCAAGACAAAGGCAAATAATAAGCTAGTATGCATCGCATACTAGCTCATTATGAAATACTGACCTTAGAACGATGCTGTTGCAGCGATCCCAGCACACTGCTGTGACCGGCGACATGTTGTCCCGGAGTTACTTCCGAGTTCGCGGGCTCCGGCTCTGTGATTGGCCAGAGACGCGGTAACAGCACAGCAGCTGAAGAAATGGTACGAGCAAGCCGTTTCTTCAGTGCGCATGTGCCGATGACGTCGGCACATGCGGATCCAGTGAATATCTCCTAAACTATGCAAGTTTAGGAGAAATTCACAGTACCTACAGGTAAGCCTTATTATACAGGGTTTACAACCACTTTAAAAAGTATCCTGTTCTCTTTATATTGCTTTCTTTGTATGAAATTCCTGGAGTGTCTTAAGCAAACAGTATGGCTGTTCTTTTGAGGCGCATGTGTCCGCCCCCCAGACCTTTATTGGTGTATGCGGTTTTCTGCCATACTGTTTGCGAGTGTTTAAGACACATTATATGTATTTTTTTTTTTTTATATAAAAAGGATATTTGTGTATGTATAATAAAGTGATGTGGATCATTTTATATTTAGCAGCATATGATACTTTGTAATTTCGTCCTGAGGAATCTACACAATTAGTAAAACGCTAATTGTCCATCAGTATAGACCCACCCCTCAGTACAGGCCCCCCTCCATCAGTATTGGCCCCCCCCTCAGTGCAGACCCCCCTCCATCAGTATAGACCCCCCCTCAGTACAGGCCCCCCTCCATCAGTATTGGTCCCCCCCTCAGTGCAGACCCCCTCCATCAGTATAGACCCCCCTCAGTACAGGCCCCCCCTCCATCAGTATTGGTCCCCCCTCAGTGCAGACCCCCCTCCATCAGTATAGACCCCCCTCAGTACAGCCCCTCCTCCATCAGTACAGGCCCCCCTCCATCAGTATTGGTCCCCCCCTCAGTGCAGACCCCCCTCAGTACAGACCCCCCTCAGTATATGCCTACCCCTCATTTCAGACCCCCCTCAGTACAGCCCCCCCTCCATCAGTATAGACCCACCCCTCAATACAGACCCCCCTCCGTACAGACACCCCTCAGTACAGCCCCCCCCTCCATCAGTATTGGTCCCCCCTCAGTGCAGACCCCCTCCATCAGTATAGACCCCCTCCTCAGTACAGGCCCCCCCTCCATCAGTATTGGTCCCCCCTCAGTGCAGACCCCCCTCCATCAGTATAGACCCCCCTCAGTATATGCCTACCCCTCATTTCAGACCCCCCATCCATCAGCATAGGCCCCCCATCAGTATTCCCCCCCCCTCAGTACAGCCCCCCCCTCCATCAGTATAGACCCACCCTCAGTACAGGCCCCCCTCCATCAGTATTGCCCCCCCCTCCATCAGTATAGACCCCCCTCAGTACAGCCCCCCCTCCATCAGTATAGACCCCCCTCAGTACAGGCCCCCCTCCATCAGTATTGGTCCCCCCTCAGTACAGACCCCCCTCAGTATATGCCTACCCCTCATTTCAGACCCCCCTCAGTACAGCCCCCCTCCATCAGTATAGACCCACCCCTCAATACAGGCCCCCCTCCATCAGTATTCCCCCCCCTCAGTGCAAACCCCCCTCCGTACAGACACCCCTCAGTACAGCCCCCCCCTCCATCAGTATTGGTCCCCCCCTCAGTGCAGACCCCCTCCATCAGTATAGACCCCCTCCTCAGTACAGGCCCCCACCTCCATCAGTATTGGTCCCCCCCTCAGTGCAGACCCCCTCCATCAGATTAGACCCCCCCTCAGTATATGCCTACCCCTCATTTCAGACCCCCCATCCATCAGCATAGACCCCCCTCAGTACAGCCCCCCTCCATCAGTATAGGCCCCCCCATCAGTATTTCCCCCCCTCAGTACAGCCCCCCCTCCATCAGTATAGACCCACCCCTCAGTACAGGCCCCCCTCCATCAGTATTGCCCCCCCTCCATCAGTATTCCCCCCCCCCCTCAATCAGTATAGACCCCCCTCAGTACAGACACCCCTCAGTACAGCCTCCCCTCCATCAGTATTGGTCCCCCCTCAGTGAAGACCCCCTCCATCAGTATAGACCCCCTCAATACAGGCCCCCCTCCATCAGTATAGACCTCCCTCAATACAGGGCCCCTCCTCCATCAGTATAGACCCCCCCTTAGTGCAGGCCCCCCCCTCCATCAGTATTGGTCCCCCCCTCAGTGCAGACCCCCCTCCAACAGTATAGCCCCCCCCCAGTACAGACCCGCTTCAGTATATGCCTACCCCTCATTTCAGACCCCCCATCCATCAGTATAGACCCCCCTCAGTACAGCCCCCCCCCTCCATCAGTATAGACCCACCTCACAGTACAGGCCCCCCCTCCATCAGTATCCCCCCCCTGCTGTGACCGGCGACATGTTGTCCCGGAGTTACTTCCGAGTTCGCGGGCTCCGGCTCTGTGATTGGCCAGAGACGCGGTAACAGCACAGCAGCTGAAGAAATGGTACGAGCAAGCCGTTTCTTCAGTGCGCATGTGCCGATGACGTCGGCACATGCGGATCCAGTGAATATCTCCTAAACTATGCAAGTTTAGGAGAAATTCACAGTACCTACAGGTAAGCCTTATTATACAGGGTTTACAACCACTTTAAAAAGTATCCTGTTCTCTTTATATTGCTTTCTTTGTATGAAATTCCTGGAGTGTCTTAAGCAAACAGTATGGCTGTTCTTTTGAGGCGCATGTGTCCGCCCCCCAGACCTTTATTGGTGTATGCGGTTTTCTGCCATACTGTTTGCGAGTGTTTAAGACACATTATATGTATTTTTATTTTTTTTTATATAAAAAGGATATTTGTGTATGTATAATAAAGTGATGTGGATCATTTTATATTTAGCAGCATATGATACTTTGTAATTTCGTCCTGAGGAATCTACACAATTAGTAAAACGCTAATTGTCCATCAGTATAGACCCACCCCTCAGTACAGGCCCCCCTCCATCAGTATTGGCCCCCCCCTCAGTGCAGACCCCCCTCCATCAGTATAGACCCCCCCTCAGTACAGGCCCCCCCTCCATCAGTATTGGTCCCCCCCTCAGTGCAGACCCCCTCCATCAGTATAGACCCCCCTCAGTACAGGCCCCCCCTCCATCAGTATTGGTCCCCCCTCAGTGCAGACCCCCCTCCATCAGTATAGACCCCCTCAATACAGGCCCCCCTCCATCAGTATAGACCTCCCTCAATACAGGGCCCCTCCTCCATCAGTATAGACCCCCCCTTAGTGCAGGCCCCCCCCTCCATCAGTATTGGTCCCCCCCTCAGTGCAGACCCCCCTCCAACAGTATAGCCCCCCCCAGTACAGACCCGCTTCAGTATATGCCTACCCCTCATTTCAGACCCCCCATCCATCAGTATAGACCCCCCTCAGTACAGCCCCCCCCCTCCATCAGTATAGACCCACCTCACAGTACAGGCCCCCCCTCCATCAGTATCCCCCCCCCCCTCAGTGCAGACCCCCATCCATTAGTATAGACCCTCCTCATTACAGACCCCCCCTCAGTATATGCCTACCCCTCATTTCAGTCCCCCATCCATCAGTATAGACCCACCCCTCAGTACAGACCCCTCCCCCTCCATCAGTAAAGACTCCCCTCAATGAGTGATCGGCCACCCTCCTCCCCCTTTATGCACCTGAGTGGCGGGTGGGGGAGGTTTCAGTGTCCAGCCGCCACCTAGAGAATTGATTGCTCAGACACTCTCTCCAGGCAGCAGGCTTCTGTATTGGAGGTGACAGCAGGCAGCCGCAGCGGCAGTGAGAGTGAGACTAAAAAGTCTCCCTCAGGGCTAGCGCGACGCCGGCAGTGTTCCGGCTAAAAAAAGCCCTGCTTCCAGGACCCAGGTCCCTTGCCTAGACAGTTCCCTCCAGATGGTGTCACCCATCTGCAGGTGTCGCCCTGGTGTGGGCCGCACCCCCATAGTGACGCCACTGGGCTGAGAGGGGCTGCTGCACACAGAAGGCTTTTTATCTTAATGGTTTTGCACAGAGCAGGCCGGATCCTCCTCTTCTTTGGTTCCCTCGCCGGCGCTCCTGGTCCTGGCCCCTCCCTTCTGCCAAGTGCCCCCAGAGCAAACCGCTTGCTGTGGGGCACCCAAGCAGGCTCCCTCCCGAGCCACTGCTCTGTGCGCCGATTCAGACACAGAGCCGCAGTTCGGCCCCACCCCCTCATTTGCTCACTGGCTGTGATTGACAACAGAGGGAGTCAATGGTTTCCGCTGCTGTCTCAGCTGATGAGAAGAAAGAGCCCCCGGAGAGCAGAGGCTCTCGTGCACATTGCTGGATCGAGATGTGGCTCAGGAATTGGGGGGGGGGGGTGTGTTTTTTTTACCTTCATACAGAGAAGGCATGAAAGTAAAAAACCTTGAGCCTTTGGAACCACTGTAATGAATAAACGCTAGAGGTTGCCTCCATTTTTATTAGAAATTTCTTTAAAATAAGCTTTTCTATCAGTGAAAATGCTGCTTCCTGCTCTCTCCTGCCAATGCTCTTTGCTAGCAGAGCTGAGTAACAGCCACACCCCTCAGCACAAGTGTACTCCCACAGACTTACTAGTACTTATTAGATTGCACCATAATAGCATTGTAACAGGGAAAAGGTTCCATCCCCTTGGGCCTGATTAGGTATCACAAGCCCAGGGCTTTAGGCTTGTGATAGCATCTTGCTTCCTTGTTCCCTTCCCTGCCTTGCTGTTCCTGCCCTCTTTGCCTGGTCATTGAATTGTCCTGTCACTGAACCCTGCCTGGAATACCGACTACTCTTTTAGACTGCTGTCTGCCTCTGACCTCAAACTGTTCCTGGATTCTGCTTTTCTGCTGCCTGCTCTGACTTGGGGCTATTTTTGGATTACGCTGTGCCGTTGCCTGTCTCTGACCTCAGACTGTTCCTGGATTATGCTTCTCTGCTTACCCTAAGGCACTGGTCTCTAAACTGCGACCCTTTGATTGCCTTTATCCGGCCCTTGGGCCCTTTTCCTGGTACCAGCAATGGGGCACTATCCCTCCCAGTGATACCAACAATGGGGAACTATTCCTCCCAAAGACACCAACAGTGGGGCACTATACCTCCAATCAATCCTGTATCCTGGCCTAGGCCAACAAGGCCCAGGCCTAGGGCAGCACTTTGCAGGGGGCAGCACGGAAAGAGTTCCCACCGGCTTGCGCTACACTGTTAGTGTAGTGCCAGTCTTTTGGGGTGGACTGGGCTGTGAGGCAAATTAGCCTAGCGCCCCAATAAAGCGGCCGCACTGCTTCCGGTATGTGGGCGGCCGGAATTCGGCAACTGTGGGGGGGAGGGGGTGCTGCTTCTAAATTTGACTTATCATTCTGGACCACAAACCTTCCTCACTGTGCTATATGTTTTCTGCTGCACCATTGGCATGGTTATATCTTCTTAGTCCTCTCCATAAAATTATCAGAAATTTGTGCTTAAAATAGCCCCTGTCAGTTTATTTTTTACCATCCCTGCCCCATTGCAGAGATTTCCCTTCACTTCCTGCCCCATAGCCAAACAGGAAGTGAGAGGAAATCTATGCAAATTAAGGGAATCCATCGCCCCCTGGCCCCACTCGAAAACTTTAGGGCGGGCCTTAAACAGAAAAGGGTGTGGCCTTGACAGGAAGGGGTGGGTCATTGTTAAATTAGGGGATGCACGAGTTTAGTCAGGCCTAGGGCAGCACAAAACCTAAATACACCACTGCCTCCAATACCAATGACAGGGTACTTTTCCCACTCCTACTGACCAGAGGTGCTATGTCTTTTTCCAATGAGCAGAAAGTCAGAAGCATTGTTTACTCTCACTGACGCTGGGCATTTGATACTTTTGGGGTACTTTTTCCGGCCCCCTAAATGTCTGAAGGACAAAAATCTGGCCCTTTGTTTTGAAAGTTTGCCCTAAAGAAAGGGGGATGCTAAAGGTGTCAAACTTACCAGCAAGGGCTTCTGACCGTAGCAGTTGGGCAAGCGTTACAGGCCAGATATGGTCCTTGTATATTAGAAAGTAGTGATGAGCCGAACACCCCCGGGTTCGGTTCGCACCAGAACCCGCGAACGGACCGAAAGTTCGTACGAACATTAGAACCCTATTAAATACAATGGATGCGAACGTTCGAATTCTAAAGTGCTAATTATAACAACTATTATGCATGTTATTGTCCTAAAAAGGGTTTGGGAACCCGGGTTGTGCACCAGGGGACATGTATCAATGCAAAAAGAAGTTTTAAAAACGGTCGTTTTTCGGGAGCAGTCATTTTAATGATGCATAAAGTGAAAAAAAAAAGTCAAATATTCCTTTAAATATCGTACCTGGGGGGTGTCTAAAGTATGCCTGTGAAGTGCCACGTGTTTCCCGTGTTTAGAACTGTCCCTGCACAAAATGACACTTCTAAAGGAAAAAAAAGCCATTTAAAACTGCTTGCGGCTTTAATGTAATGTCTGGTCCCGGTAATATGGATGAAAATCTTTAAGAAAAATGGCATAGCTACCCCATGACCCCCCCCCCCTACCCCAGCCCATTACCAGCCCCTTTGGGTCTTGTATGGATATTAAGGGGAGCCCCGCACATAAAATAAAAAAGGCCCTATATACTCTGAACAGCCGTATACAGGCGGTGCATACAAGACAGGGACTGTAGGTTTGTTCTTATGTAGAATCTGTTTGTAATTTTGAACAGGTACATTGTTGAAGTGTAGCTCCAGCCCAAAAATCTATTTTTAAACTTTTTGGAAAACATAGGTAAGGGTTATCACCCCTGTAACATTTGTTTTGCTGTCTGTGCCCCTGTTCAGAACATTTCACCTCACTTTCCGTCCCAATGGCAACTGTTTTTGAAATGTGGTGTTTTTCTTGAAACAAGGATTGCTGATAAAGCATCAGTACAGAGGAGACACCTTTCTCCCATATTTATTCTTACAGGAGAGAATTTTCCTTCCTAGTGGTAGATTTCCTCTCACTTCCTGTTGTCTTCTTGCGTTTGCAAGTAGGAGTCGTTTGTAAGTTGGATGTTTGAAAGTAGGGACCTGCCGTATATACTCTGCAGAAATAGGCCCCTTAGTTGTTGGTGTTGGCACAACACTGTAAGCACTCACAGTTACTCTTGGTTGGTGCTGGAACGCCCTGCTGTCAACTATTATATCAGGAATTTTAATTACATATAATTGTTGAACAGTGGTAGTAAAAATTGGGCCTTTGATGGTGGTGCTGGTGCCACAACACTGTAAGCCCTGACAGTTACTCTTGGTGGGTGCAGCAATGGGCCCTGCTGTGAATTATTAGATCAAGAATTGTAATTGCATGCCCCTGTTGAACAGGGGCTGAAAAAATAGGATTTTTATAACAGCTTACCTGTAAAATCCTTTTCTTGGAGTACACCACGGGACACAGAGCTAGTCATTACATAATGGGTTAAGGGTCACCAGCGGTGATTGGACACTGGCACAACCAATGGAAGACAGTTCCCCTCCATATAACCCCTCCCATCAGGGAAGTACCTCAGTTTTGTAGCAAAGCAGTAAGGTTCCCATAAGAAGGGGGGGACCTCTGTGTCCCGTGGTGTACTCCAAGAAAAGGATTTTACAGGTAAGCTGTTATAAAAATCCTATTTTCTTTATCGTACACCACGGGACACAGAGCTAGTCATTACATAATGGGACGTCCCAGAGCAATGCTCATATGAAGGGGGGGAGACACAGATCAAAACAGGCCGCTTGCGGACCAGAAGCCCTATACTGCTGCCTGCAGCACACTTCGCCCAAAGGCGGAATCCTCATGTCCTTTCACATCTATTTGATAGAATTTGGAAAATGTATGGACTGAGGACCAAGTTGCAGCCTTACAGATCTGAGCCATCGAAGCCTGGTGGTGCACTGCCCATGAAGCACTTATCGCCCTGGTAGAGTGCGCCTTAACAGGAAAAGGAGGAGTCCTGTTCTTTAAACCATAAGCTTGAACAATTACTTGTCTAATCCACCTGGAAATGGTGGATTTTGATACCGCTTGGCCCTTCTTGGGACCATCTGGTAAAATAAACAAAACATCTGTTTTACGTATCTGAGCGGTTGCTTGCAGATACACCTTTACCGCTCTCAGTAGATCTGGAGAGTGTAATAATTTTTCCCCCGCCGTCCGCGGGTTTGGAAAAAAGGAAGGCAGAACAATGTCTTGATTCAAGTGAAAAGCCGACACCATCTTAGGTAGAAAAGCCGGATGGGGTCGTAGTACGATTTTGTCCTTGTGACAAATTAGATAAGGCTCTTTACAAGAAAGAGCTGCTAGCTCTGATACTCTCCTAGCAGAAGCTATAGCAATCAGAAAAGCCAACTTCCTACTTAATATAATTAAAGGAATATGGCGAATAGGTTCAAAAGGTTGCTTTTGCAACACTGACAATACCAAATTCAAATCCCATGGACACAAGGGAGTCCTAACTGGAGGATTTATCCTCAGTACCCCCTTAATGAATGTCCGAACTAGGGAGTGAGATGCCAATGGTCTCTGAAAGAAGACTGATAGAGCCGATATTTGCCCTTTGATGGTGCTAAGGGCTAAATTCATATCCACTCCTAACTGGCAAAAAGCAAGAATCCTATTTATTTCATACTTCTGAGGATTCCAACATCTGGATTCACACCAGGAAACGTATGCTCTCCAGACTCTCTGATAGATGAGTCTGGAGGCTGGCTTTCTAGCATTAATGAGCGTAGAAAGAGCCGGACCAGAGACCCCTCTCTTTTTAAAAATGTGGGTCTCAGCAGCCAGGCCGTCAACTTTAGCCTTTGTAAGGAAGGGTGGAATACTGGACCCTGTGACAGCAGGTCGTGTCGGAGTGGAAACTTCCAGGGCCTTCCTATCGCCATCTTTACAATCTCGGCGTACCAAGGCCTCCTGGGCCAGTTTGGGCCACTAGGATTACTGGTATTCCCTCCTCCTTGATCCTGCGAAGCAGTCTTTGTAGAAGAGGGATCGGAGGGAATGCATAGATCAGTGAGAACTGATTCCATGGAGTTATTAGAGCGTCTGTATTATTAGAGCGTCTGTCCCGTAGGCTAGAGGATCTCTCGTTCTGGACACAAAGTTGTCCAATTTCTTGTTGAACCTGGCAGCTAGCAGGTCTACATCTGGGTTTCCCCATCTCAGACATATGGCCTGAAAGATCTCTGGGTGAAGAGACCACTCTCCTGGTAGCAGCTGCTGACGACTCAGGTAGTCTGCTTGCCAGTTTTCTATCCCTGGAATGAAGATTGCAGAGATGCAAGGTACATGCTCTTCTGCCCATGCCAAGATCCGGTTCACCTCTCTTTGGGCTGCCCGACTGTGGGTGCCTCCTTGGTGATTGATGTAAGCTACTGCCGTAGCATTGTCGGATTGAACCCGAACTGGGTAGCCCTGTAACCTGTATGTCCAGGTTTTGAGGGCTAGATATACCGCCCGGATCTCTAGCACATTGATGGGCAGGATCCCCTGAGTCTTGGCCCAGGTTCCCTGGGTAGAAGCCTCCTCGAATACTGCACCCCAGCCCGATAGGCTGGCATCCGTAGATACCACCTTCCAGGCCACTGGGAGGAAGGACTTTCCCTTCCGTAAATTCCTGGCTTCTAGCCACCAATTGAAGCTGTGGCGTACTTGTGAGGACAGGCGCATGGGTATATCCAGAGCTTGGCTCTTCCTGTTCCAGGAAGCTAAAATATTGCCTTGAAGTAGTCTCGAATGAAACTGGGCGTAAGGGACCGCCTCGAAGGAGGCTACCATCTTTCCCAATAGTCTCATGCAAAGGCGAATAGACGGCCTCTTGTTTGCTTTGACCTTGTGGATCAGGTCTTTCAGAGACTGTATCTTCGGTTCTGGCAGGTATACCCCGTTTTGGGCTGTATCTATGATCATGCCCAGGTACCCTATCCTTCTTTGGGCCTGGAGAGAGGATTTTTGTAAATTTATAATCCATCCTAAATGCTCCAGGTATCCTACTGTAGTGTGTACAGCGTGACCCAATCCGTCCTTTGACTGATCTATTACTAGTAGATCGTCCAGATAGGCTGTTACCGCAATGCCCCGTGTTCTTAGGTTACTAACAGAGGAGCTAGCACCTTTGTGAATACTATGGGCGAGGTGGCTACACCAAACGGCAGAGCCACAAATTGAAAGTGGCGATCTTCTACCGCAAACCTTAGGAATCTTTGGTGAGCGGGGAGGATGGGTATGTGTAAATGTGCGTCCTTGATATCTATGGACGCCATGAATTTTCCGCCCTTTAAAGTGGCGGCCACGGATCGGATCGTTTCCATTCGAAAATGGCGATCGTTCAGGAACCGATCTAGGGATTTTAGATCCAGGATGGGTCTGACATCTCCATTTGGCTTTGGAATCACAAAGAGGTTTGAGTAAAAACCTGAACCTCGCTCTTTTTGGGGTACGTCTGTAACTACCCCTTGAGCCATTAAGTGATTCAAACCTTTGAAGAAGGATTCTCTTTTTTGTGGATCCTTGGAGAGTCTTGAACCTCGGAATTGAGAAGATGGGATCTCTCGAAATTCCAGTTTGTACCCTGAGGATATTGTGGATACTACCCAATTGTCCTGGATTTCTGACCACCAAGTTGCTCAGAACTGACAAAGCCTTCCTCCCACTCGGCCGAGCGGGGGCGCCCCTTCACTGAGAGGCTTTGGGGCTTGCTTATTAGCTCTTGCACCCCACGGCTTCCTGTTCTTCTGAGCTTGCCCCTTGGCTTTTGTGGGCGGCTAAAACAGGCCGCCGCCACTGGTTGGAGTCAGATTTCCCGGGAGCTGGGGAGAGAGCGTTTAAAACAAGATCCCTTGTTTTTCTTTCTCTCAGGTAAAAGTCATTTTACCACTTGATCTTCTGTATATATTTTTCTAAATCTTCCCCAAATAGGCGTTCGCCATGGAACGAGAACTTGCCAACAGCTTTTGCATGGGGTCTCCGCTGACCAATGCTTAAGCCAAAGTACTCTGCGCATCTGTACCAGCTGGAGTGTAAGGCGTGATGCCTGTATGATAGAATCTCTCATGGCATCCACTGTGAAGCATAAGGCTTTTAGGCAAATTTTTCCCAATTTCTAGCCTGCTCTGAAGGCAGTTCCTTCAGCCCCTGCTTTACCTGTTGGCTGATGACCTGACCCATACCGACTGCTGCTACTGCAGGTTGGGTAATTGAGCCGGCCAAAAGGAAGGAGGATTTCAACTTCCTCTCAGAAGGATCTTTTAAACCCTTGTACATTATCCACCGGACATGTCAGGTTTTTATTTACACAAGAAATAGCCGCAACTACCGCAGGCAGGCTCCATTTCTTAAAAAAAAAATTTTTTCCCCCCATAGGATAAAGAATGTTAAACCTTTTTGGAGGTGAGAAACGCTTATCTGGATGTTGCCAGTTTGCGTATATTAGATCCTCTAGTAACGGATGAACCGGGAAGGAGCATGCACCTTGCAGGGATCTTAATGACCCTAGGGAGGAGACAGGTAATTCCGTTACCTCCGCAGAGGTTAACTTAAATGCACTGCTATAGCATTGTACCTGTGACCTTAAAATCTGGCTCCTCATCCTCTGCTGATGTAGCCTCCTCCTCCTCATCCTCCTCCCTCAGGTACTTCTGAAGGGAGGTCCAATACTGGAAGAGACCTGCTTCGCTTATTGTTCCTTTTTAGAGGACTTAGCGATTAAGGTAGCAATTTTTTCCTCCAGATTATTTAGGGCAGCTGATAAAGTGTCCTCAGTGACATATACAGGCCCAGGCTCCACTGGGGAAGCCGCCATACCTGACAGAGGTAATGGCTCATCCTGAACAGGTGCATTTAGCAACCCAGGAGAGAAAGGTACCGAGTCAGCACAGTTAGAGCCTCCTCTCAGGCGGTGGTGCTTTCTTATCTCTTTTTGTCCGTATTACTTCCCCTGGAAGGCTTACCGTTTAGACAAAATACAAGGTACCTAAATGCATATACTACCGTGTTCAGTTTAGCAAATACATTAAGTATGCAACTTTTAACACATAACTATGCATAACATGGATGTCTTCTAGGAAGTACCCAATCCAACCACATGGAGTCTTACGTCCCTGTATAGCTGCTGTGTTTCTCTGCCAGGAATAAGAGAACTAACGAGCTTGCTTGCTGCTGCAGTGCTTCTCACACTGACAGTCTTTTTTTTTTTAAAATTGGCGCCGTTTCTGTGCCTGCGCGCGCCACGTGCCCGCGCACGCCTTCGCCCCCCCCCCCCCTCCGATAAAGCGCGCTCCCGCGCGCGCAGCGCGCGGCCCTTAGCGCTATGGCGGTGGCCATAGTGAGAGAGGACTCTCATCAGCCCTTGTTCCCACTTACCTGCATCTGCAGGTGTCTGGTCGGCCACCGAAAGGAGGATCGGGGTGCCCCAGCAAGCTCAGCAGCGGAGGTGACGAGCAGTGTACTTCGCCGAAGCCGACACTGAACAGAGTGAGGTGAGTATATTCAGCTCTTTACTCCCCCCAGTGGTGGAAAAAAAGAAGACATCCACTTTTTGAAAAAGGTCCCAACCTAGTTATGGACCTTCTAATCTCACCTTATCCACGCCGCAGGTTTTTCTGCTGAAAGATTTCAGACAGATACCAAACTTCACCCTTCACGGTGGGCTATGTGTGCCAACCTTCAGGGATATGGGTTCCTATTTAAAGGATACCTCTCCCCTGGGCCTTGTACAAGACTCTTACCAGGACTTTATAGCGAAATAGCGAAAGTGCTGGATCTTAGAGCCCAGTCCTCCGAAGAGAGACATTACAGGCGACGCCTCATGGATGAGGCCCGGATCCCATCCAGATTCAGCTCATTTGTAGGCGTCTTGGATGGATCCGAAAGCATAGCTCTTTTACCCCCAGAGGGTCTCTTTGGTAGAGCTTTCCTTTAGCACCTCCTAACGCGTCCAACACCTTTCGACACTGGCGAAAAAACTGAGGTACTTCCCTGATGGGAGGGGTTATATGGAGGGGAACTGTCTTCCATTGGTTGTGCCAGTGTCCAATCACCGCTGGTGACCCTTAACCCATTATGTAATGACTAGCTCTGTGTCCCGTGGTGTACGATAAAGAAATTGGGCCTTTCGTGGTGGTGGTGGTGGTGGTGGTGTTGCCACAACACTGTAAGCCCTCAGAGTTACTCTTGGTGGGTGCAGGAATGGGCCCTGCTGTGAATTATTAGATCAAGAATTGTAATTACATGCCCCTTTTGAACAGGGGCTGAAAAATTGGGCCTTTCGTGGTGGTGGTGGTGGTGGTGGTGGTGGCGTTGCCACAACACTGTAAGCCCTCAGAGTTACTCTTGGTGGGTGCAGCAATGGGCCCTGCTGTGAATTATTAGATCAAGAATTGTAATTGCATGCCCCTGTTGAACAGGGGCTGAAAAATTGGGCCTTAGGCACTGGTGGCACAACACTACAACCCCTCACAGATACTGTACTTGGAGCACAGCAATGAGCCCTGTTGCAAAGTATTGCTTCAAAAATTGTAATGACACGCCCCTGTTAAACAGGGGCTGAAAAATTGGGCCTTAGGCACTGGTGCCACAACACTCCAACCCCTCACAGATACTGTACTTGGAGCACAGCAATGAGCCCTATGGCAAATTATTGCAAAAAAAATTGTAATTACACGCCCCTGTAAAACAGGGGCTGAAAAAATAGGATTTTTATAACAGCTTACCTGTAAAATCCTTTTCTTGGAGTACATCACGGGACACAGAGCGACATAGTCATTACTAATGGGTTATATAGTTACCGTCAGGTGCTGGCACTGGCAACTTCCAAAACCGGAAGTACCCTCCCCTATATAAGCCCCTCCCATCCGGGAGCACCTCAGTTTTGTAGCAAAGCAATAAGTGTCCCCAAAGAGGGGCGGGAGCTCTGTGTCCCGTGATGTACTCCAAGAAAAGGATTTTACAGGTAAGCTGTTATAAAAATCCTATTTTCTTTCTCGTACATCACGGGACACAGAGCGACATAGTCATTACTAATGGGATGTCCTAAAGCAATGCCAAATGAGGGGGGGGATACACCATATATAAGCTGAGCGCTATCAGACATGAGGATCTTTTGCGGCCTGCAACACACTGCGCCCAAAGGCGACATCCTCCTGACTTCTAACGTCCACCTGGTAGAACCTAGTAAACGTGTGTACTGAAGACCATGTTGCGGCCTTACAGACTTGAGCCAGGGAGGCCTGGTGATGCACTGCCCATGAAGTTCCAACTGCTCTCGTGGAGTGCGCCCTAACTTTGAACGGAGGCGGTCTACTTCTCAAGCTATAGGCTTGTATTATGACCTGTCGAATCCACTTGGCTAAAGTAGATTTTGACGCTGCCTGACCCTTTCTGGGGCCTTCCGGCAGAATAAACAAAGTATCCGTTCTGCGAATCTGAGCAGTGGCTTTTAGATAAGCTTTAACTGCTCTTACTACATCCAAAGAATGCAATAACTTTTCCTCTACCGAAGTAGGCTTGGGGAAAAAAGAAGGAAGAACCACATCTTGGTTCAAATGAAAACTCGATACCACCTTAGGAAGAAAGGCTGGATGAGGACGTAACACTGCTCTGTCCTTATGGATAACCAGATATGGCTCCTTACAGGACATAGCTGCTAATTCCGATACTCTTTTAGCCGAACAAATGGCTACTAGAAAAATCAATTTCCTGGTGAGAAGCACTAAGGAAATATGCTGTAATGGTTCAAATGGTTGTTTCTGTAGAACCGACAGAACCAATTTTAGATCCCATGGACATATGGGAATATTAACCGGAGGACTAATACGCATCACTCCTTGTATAAAGGCTTTGACTAGTGAATGCGAAGCCAAGGGCCTTTGAAAAAATATTGACAAGGCCGAAATCTGACCTTTGATAGTACTCAAGGCAAGCTTCCTATCTACAGCCCATTGTAGGAAGTCCAGAATTCTACCTATTACGTATTTACGTGGATGCCATTTCCTGGCCTCACACCAGGCGATGTACGCCTTCCAGATTCTATAGTAGATCTGCCTGGATACCGGTTTCCTGGCATTGATCATGGTAGACACCACAGCATTAGAGAGCCCTCTCCTTTTTAGAATGTGGGCTTCAATAGCCAGGCCATCAAACCTAGGGCTGGTAAGGAAGGGTGGTATATCGGTCCCTGCGAAAGCAGGTCCGGACGATGTGGGAGGGTCCAAGGACTCCCCACAGACATTTTTACAATCTCCGCGTACCATGCTCTTCGGGGCCACGCTGGAGCCACCAGAATCACTGGTTTCTTTTCTACCCTGATTCTGCGGAGTAATCGAGGTAACAATTGTGGCGGTGGGAATGCATATATCAGCTTGAACTGATCCCAAGGGAACACTAGGGCATCCGAGCCGCACGCTAGGGGATCCCTTGTCCAAGAGACAAACCTGTCCACTTTCGTGTTGAACCTGGATGCTAGCAGATCTACATCCGGTGTTCCCCACCGCTGACATATTGTCCGGAAAACCTCGGGATGAAGGGACCATTCCCCTGGGCATAATTGTTGGCGACTTAGAAAGTCCGCCTTCCAATTCTCCACCCCTGGAATGAATACCGCAGATATGGCTGGGACATATCTTTCTGCCCATCTCAGGATGTAATTTACTTCCCTTTGGGCTGCACGACTCCTGGTGCCCCCCTGACGATTGATATATGCCACTGCTGTGGCATTGTCTGACTGAACTCTGACAGGGGACCCTTGGAGTTTGGATGTCCATGCTACTAGGGCATACCGGGCTGCTCGTATCTCTAAGAGATTGATGGGCAGGGCCTTTTCCGCATCCGACCATCTGCCCTGGAGAGACCATTGCTCCAGTACTGCTCCCCAGCCTAAAAGGCTGGCATCTGTAGTGACCACCTTCCAAGAACTCGGACTGAAGGATTTCCCTCTTTCCAGATTCCGGGGAACCAACCACCAACGGAGGCTTCTGCGAACGGAAGGGGACAAGGACATTGGTACGTCCAGAGCCTGAACTTTTTTGTTCCAGGCTGACAGTATGGCCCTTTGCAACTTCCTTGAATGGAATTGACCGTAGGGTACTGCTTCGAATGATGCCACCATTTTTCCCAGCAGCCTCATGCACAGGCGTATGGATGGCTGTCTTTTTGAACCCACTAAGTGGATCAAATCTCTCAAAGACGACCCCTTTTCTCGAGGCAAGAAAAATTTTCTCTGGTCTGAATCCAGCCTTAGCCCCAAGTATTCCAGACTTTTGACTGGTTTTAGGGCTGACTTGTCTCGGTTGATAATCCAACCGTGATATTCCAGATACTTGATTGTCTCGTGAACAACCACTTCTAGTTTTTCCACTGAGTGGTCTATCAGCAACAAGTCGTCTAGATATGCCATTATCGTTACACCTCGTGTTCTTAGATTGGCCAATAATGGGGCCAGAATTTTTGTGAACACTCTTGGTGCTGTGGCCAGACCGAAGGGTAAGGCTCTGAACTGAAAATGGCGCCCTTCTATCGCAAAGCGTAGAAATTTTTGGTGGGCTGGAAAGATGGGGATGTGCAAATACGCATCTTTGATGTCGATCGAGGCTAACCATTCCTCCCCTTGTAGGGCAGTGGCTACCGATCGGATCGACTCCATCCGGAAAGTCCTGATATGTAGGAATTTGTTTAGCCCTTTTAGATTTAATATGGGCCTCACGTCCCCGTTTGGCTTCGGAACTGTAAAGAGGTTTGAGTAAAACCCGAACCCCCATTCTTCCAGGGGGACCTCTATAATTACTGCTTGAAGCAATAATTGTTCCAGTGCCAACAGGAGGGATCCTCTCTTCTGGGGATCCCTTGGCACGTTTGACCTTATAAAGCGGGAAGGAGGGGAGTTTTTTAACTCCAATTTGTATCCCAGATTTACTGCGGAGAGCACCCATCTGTCTCGGATCGTGTCCCGCCAGGTTTCTGTGAACAACTGAAGTCTTCCCCCCACCCGATTGGGTGGGGGCAACCCTTCATGCATTTGACTTTGGGGGAGGTTTTGTACCTCTCCTGCTCCAGGGCTTCTTGTTACCCTGCAACTGTCCCTGATTTTTACCTCCGGGATTTGACCGGGGAGGCCGTCGGAACTGTTTCACAGCCGATGTCCTAGGGACTGGAGAAGCCGGCCTCTTAAAAGAGGGACCTCTAACTCTATTTTTGACCGGCAAGAGTGTACTTTTACCGCTGGAAATTCTCTGGATATACTTGTCCAGGTCTTCCCCGAATAAGCGCTCCCCATGAAATGGGAAGCTGACCAGCAATTTTTTACAGGGAGCTTCAGCAGACCAGTTTTTGAGCCATAGAAGCCTGCGCATATGTACTACAGACAGCGTAAGGCGGGAGGCCTGATGGATTGAATCCTTTATAGCGTCCACCGCAAAGCATAAGGCTCTAGGTAGATCAGCTAGAGCAAGAGCCTGCTGATCTGGCACGTCCCTTAAGACCTGTTTCAACTGATCCTTCACTGCTTGGCAGACCCCTATAGCTGCCACTGCTGGTTGTGTCACCAATCCTGCTGTAGAAAAAACAGATTTCAATAAGGACTCCAATTTTTTATCTATTGGGTCCTTGAACATTTGGACATTTTCCACCGGACATGTCAGTGATTTATTCACACAAGAGATGGCTGCGTCCACTGTAGGGACCTTCCATTTTCTGACGAACTTATCCTCCATAGGATAGACCACCGGAAATCTCTTGGGGGGAGTAAATATTTTGTCAGGATGCTCCCAATCCTGGTAAATGAGCCCCTCCAGTAAAGGATGGATCGGAAAAGAACAAACAGTCTGGGGAGCTTTTAGCGACCACAACGAGGAGACAGAAGAGGAGGATGGCTCCGCAAGTGGCATTTTAAATGCTGATCGGACCATATTAGTCAGGGACTGCACCCATAACCTCTCAGCATGTGATGCTGAGAACGGCTCCTCCACTGTTGATTCCTCTACAACTGAATCAACCTCATCCTGATCCCCCTCAGGTAGGTCGTTCTCTGTATGGGACTGTTGCTCTGTTAACAGGCACTCTGAGGGAGGAGACGGAGATCGAGCGCTTTTCTCCTGTGACAGGGAAGCAGCAATTAGTGCTGACAATCTCTCTTCCAGCCCTCCCAGAGCTGAGGAAAAAACCTCCTCTGTTACATACACAGGAGCAGGTGAACTGGGGACAGCCACAGTACCAGGTACTCCTGGGGGTGCCCTACGGTCACTAACCTCTGATTCTTCAGGGGAGACTGGTGCAGCCAAAGCATGCCCAAGATCCTCAGAGCCCGATGGAGACCCCCTATTCCTCCTGGAATTTCTAGTCCCGGAGTTTTTAGACGGCATATTCCTAAGCCACAAAGCTGAGGTATTCCAGCCGAAAATACACCAGTTACTGATAATAGTCTAGCATAAATGCTGCTATAATAAACAGTTGGTGTCTACTAATGTGCCTTTCTAGGGGATGCCTGTATCAACCGCTTGCTGTATGCCTTTAAATGTTGCCAGCTCTGTCTCTGTACTTCATAGCCAGCTTACTGCAATAATGTGGCTTTTTAAAAACCTGCTGGGACGCCCGCACATGCGCAGAAGCGCTGCGGCGCGCACAGAGCGTCATCCCCAGGCCCCGCCCCTTTTTCCGGCCACCTCTATATATAGAGGTGCGTGCACGCGCACGCGCGCGGCCACGTGCGCCTCGGCGCTAATTTTCAAACATGGAAACCAGGGACAGGAGCCAGGGCCCCCTTTGCCGCAGGCCGGGGGATAGACGAACACTGCAACATGGCAGAGGAAACAGTTTCCTGTAGGAGAACTCACCAGCTGCCTGGACTTTGCTCTCTGAGAAGAAACTAGTCCATATGACAAGAAAAACATTCCACAGCGGCCTCTAGTGGACAAACACAGGTACCGCAGTTTAATATACTAAACATATATAAAAAAACATTCTTTTTTTTTTTTTTTTTTCTTGACCACCATTAAAAATTATTACATTTTTTTTAGTAGTTACAGGCATGCACAGATATTAGCGGGAATACCGTTAGGTAACAGACAGAAAGACAAATTAGGCTTGGGGGTCCCCCAATAGAACCAAGTTCCTGGGGGCCCCCACTTACCTGTTCCCCGCCGCAGGACTTTGTTTGGTCCACAAAAGCCCAAACTTCACCTATCACGGCAGGCATTGTAATCAAACCTTCAGGGACCGGGTTCCCAAGGATTCCACTCCCCTGGACCTGTATAGCACCCTGCACAGAAAACATCTTGGTCGTGGGTATGACCAGAGCTCTGGATCCCAGGGTCCAGCTCTCCTAAGAGAAGCATTACAGGCAGAACCTTGCTCTTCTCTGCAAGGCCCGGGTACCGACCGTTTAGCTATGAAGCTTTTTTGGTCGGATCCGGAATAGCTTACTGAGGCCCAAAAGAACCTGTACGCAAGCTCAGTGAAAAACACATGTTTCTTCTTGGCCAACACCTTAGACACTGGCAAAAAACTGAGGTGCTCCCGGATGGGAGGGGCTTATATAGGGGAGGGTACTTCCGGTTTTGGAAGTTGCCAGTGCCAGCACCTGACGGTAACTATATAACCCATTAGTAATGACTATGTCGCTCTGTGTCCCGTGATGTACGAGAAAGAAATTGGGCCTTAGCCACTGGTGGCGGCACCCATAAACAAAAATGATCTTCCAAGCAATCATCATCAATCGTATCATTGAGGACTCGGAGGAGGAGGATAGCCAGTCAACGTAACAGCACAGGCACTCAGCATCAGCATCAGTCTTGAAGGGATGTGACATGTTAAAATCAATTAGTCTGTTATATCAGCATCAGGTGTGTGGTAGCTGGTGGTGATCCAAGACTGGTTCATCTTGATGAAAGTCAGTCGATCAACCGAGTCGGTGGACAGGCGCACCCTGTGATCCGTGACAAATCCTCCAGCAGCACTGAATGTGCGTTCCGAAAGAACGCTGGATGCAGGACAGGCCAGTAGCTCAATTGCATACTGTGCAAGCTCTGGCCAGTGATCCATCCTCAAGACCCAGTAAGCCAGAGGATTTTCGGTGGGGAAGGTGTCCAAGTCTGACCTTGCCCCTAGATATTCCTGCACCATGTTTATCAGACGCTGGCGATGGTTGCTGGAACCGATCATACTTTGGGGCTGCGGACTAAAGAATTGTCTGAACGCATCGGTCAGACGGCCACCTTCCCCACCGCTCCTTCTTTGACTGGCCGAAGTCTCAGCAACTCGTTGTCCAGGACCAGGAGTTTGTAACCTCCCAGTCTCTGGGAACGCGTTGCACAGACCTTTCTGCAAGGCCTCCCGGAGTTGTCTCATCCTCTGCTCCCTCTGCGAAGGTAACATAAGGTCCGCAACTTTACCCTTGTACCGTGGATCAAGGAGAGTGGCCAGCCAGTAATGGTCCCTCTCCTTGATCCGAAGAATACGAGGATCCTTCCGCAGACTTTGCAGGATCAGGGAGGCCATGCAGCGTAGGTTTGCTGAGGCATTCGCTCCGGAGTCCTCTGGGTCACTAAGGACGACATGATCCGCAGCCACCTCCTCCCAGCCACGTACAAGTCCACTGGTTTCTTGGGACTGTAAATCATCCCTAAAAGACTGCTGCTGATGATGCTGAGTGCCAGCCTCCACCTCCATGCTGACACAATCCTCCTCCTCCTCCTCCTCCTCTTCCTCTTCCTGTGCGATGGGTGGGACAGAAGGAACACTGTCTGGGTAAAGGGGGCCTTGAGAGGCAAGGAAGTCCTCCTCTTCCTGCCTCTGTTCTGCCTCAAGTGCCCTGTCCATTATTCCACGCAGCGTGTGCTCCAACAGGTGGACAAGAGGTACAGTGTCACTGATGCATGCACTGTCACTGCTCACCATCCTCGTGGCCTCCTCAAATGGTGCCAGGACAGTGCATGCATCCCTGATCATGCCCCACTGGCGTGGAGAAAAAAAACCAAGCTCCCCTGACCCTGTCCTGGTGCCGTAGTCGCACAGGTACTCATTGATGGCCCTCTGCTGCGTGTGCAGCCGCTGCAGCATGGCCAACGTTGAGTTCCACCTGGTGGGCATGTCACATATAAGGCGGTTCTTGGGCAGGTTCAACTCCTTTTGCAGCTCAGCCAGGCGAGCACTGGCATTATAAGATCTGCGGAAATGCACACAGACTTTCCTGACCTGCCTCAGGACATCCTGTAAGCCCGGGTACCTGCCCAAGAACCGCTGCACCACCAGGTTAAGGACGTGAGCCACACAGGGCACATGGGTCAGTTGTCCCTGTCGGAGGGCGGAGAGGAGGTTGGTGCCATTGTCGCAAACCACCATTCCTGGCTTAAGCTGGCGTGGCGTCAACCACCTCTCGGCCTGGCCCTGCAGAGCAGACAGGACCTCTGCCCCAGTGTGGCTTCTGTCCCCCAAACACACCAGCGCAAGCACGGCATGGCATCTTTTTGCCTGCGTACTTGCGTAGCCCCGTGAACGGCTACGGAGCACCGCTGGTTCATAGGACAAACCACAGGAAGAGGCCATGGAGGAAGAAGAAGAGGAGGGGGTGGAGGAGAGAGGTGTGTCACAACCAGTAGTAGCATTTTGGAGGCGTGGCGGTGGAACAACCTCCAACACTACTGCACCTTGTCCTGCATCCTTCCCAGCTGCCAAAAGAGTGACCCAATGGGCCGTGAAAGAAAGGTAACGTCCCTGTCCATGCCTGCTGGACCATGAGTCAGCGGTAATATGCACCTTACCGCTGACCGCCCTGTCCAGCGAGGCCAAGACATTGCCTTCCACATGCCGGTAGAGAGCCGGAATAGCCTTCCGTGAGAAAAAGTGGCGTTTGGGAACCTGCCACTGAGGAACCGCACATTGCACAAACTCACGGAAGGGGGCCGAGTCTACCAACTGAAAAGGCAGCAGTTGAAGCGCTAGCAATTTAGCCAAGCTAGCATTCAACCGCTGGGCATGTGGATGGCTGGGAGTGAACTTCTTTCGACGGTCCAGCAGCTGGGGCAGGGAAATTTGCCTGCTAGAATCGGACGTCGGTGTACTGCTAGCAGAGTGGCCGCAAGTACTTGGCTGTGACACACCTAATTCTACACCTTCATTCCTCTCAGTGCATGTTTCAGAGAGGACTGAAGTTATAGTGGGGTTGGAGATCCCAGCTGATGCAGTGCAAGGAGAGGTCCGCTTTGTTCTTTGGTGTGGGTCTTTGAGGTAGGCTTGCCAACGAGCTGCATGGCAGGTCAACATATGTCTGGTCAGGCATGTGGTACCCAAGCGGCTGATGTTTTGGCCACGCGATATACGCTTGAGACATATGTTGCAAACAGCAGCTGTGCGATCTGATGCACTAGCCTCAAAAAAGGCCCACACCAAGGAACTTTTTGAATGACGGGCAGAGGCTGCGCCCTGCACAGGCGGAGCTCTGCGGTGTGATTCCGTCGGTGTACTGCCCTTACGCTGGCCACCAAAGGGCATCCTGCCTCGTTGGAGATGTGCCTCCTCCTCATCCTCCTCCTCCTCCTCTCTCCTATTAGGCACCCACGTGGAGTCAGTGACCTCATCATCCCCTCCCTCCTCATCACTGGAGCCAATCTGGCAGTATGCTGCAGCTGCTGGAACATGACTGCCAGATTGGTGTCCTTCTTGAGCATCCCCTCTGTCTGCTCTCACGCTACTGCCTTCCTGTAGCTGGGTTTCATCATCAGACCCTTCGAAACGCTGGGCATCCTCCTGGAGCATGTACCCAACACTGTGCTCAAACAGTTCGGGGGACTCCTCAGGAGGAGGACATGGTGGGTCTAGGGAAGGAGTGACTGATGATGAGTCTGACATTGATACCAGGGAAGAGGACGCTTTGGCAGCTGCTTTGCCAGTACCCTGAGCCTGGGTGAGAGAGGATGAGGAGGAGGAGGAGGGCTTGGTCATCCACTCTACCAAGTCTTCGGCATGATGTGGCTCAACATGTCCAGCTGCCGAAAAGAAGGACAAGCGTGTCCCATGGCCATGTGCTGATGACAATGCACCGCGTCCACGACCAGCACTGTTGCCCCCAGACACAGAGCCTGCTTGCCCTCTTTTATTGCCTCCTGACTGTCTGCCTCTCCTTGTTTGCCTTCCAGACATTCTAATAGATGGCCTGCAGGGAGATGGGAAAAAAGCAATAAGGGCTACCTTCAGGTGTCCTTCTCTGTCCCTTTACTTAAGGATTTCCAAATATGGTTGAGGATTATTGCTTTTGCACAGAATAGCACAACGACAATTTCCCTGACTGTCCAAAAAACAAGGATTTCAAAGATGGTTGATGAGGAATGCTTTAGCACACTATAGCACAAGGAGAATTCCCCTCACTTTCCTTCTTTGTCCCTAGAAACAAGGACTGGCACAGTGAAAGAAACTGACACTCTCCCTACCTAGAGTTTTCTGTCCCTAGAAAAAATGTTTTTTTAAAGCACACTATAGCACAAGGAGAATTCCCCTCACTTTCCTTCTTTGTCCCTAGAAACAAGGACTGGCACAGTGAAAGAAACTGACACTCTCCCTACCTAGAGTTTTCTGTCCCTAGAAAAAATGTTTTTTTAAAGCACACTATAGCACAAGGAGAATTCCCCTCACTTTCCTTCTTTGTCCCTAGAAACAAGGACTGGCACAGTGAAAGAAACTGACACTCTCCCTACCTAGAGTTTTCTGTCCCTAGAAAAAATGTTTTTTTAAAGCACACTATAGCACAAGGAGAATTCCCCTCACTTTCCTTCTTTGTCCCTAGAAACAAGGACTGGCACAGTGAAAGAAACTGACACTCTCCCTACCTAGAGTTTTCTGTCCCTAGAAAAAATGTTTTTTTAAAGCACACTATAGCACAAGGAGAATTCCCCTCACTTTCCTTCTTTGTCCCTAGAAACAAGGACTGGCACAGTGAAAGAAACTGACACTCTCCCTACCTAGAGTTTTCTGTCCCTAGAAAAAAATGTTTTTTTAAAGCACACTATAGCACAAGGAGAATTCCCCTCACTTTCCTTCTTTGTCCCTAGAAACAAGGACTGGCACAGTGAAAGAAACTGACACTCTCCCTACCTAGAGTTTTCTGTCCCTAGAAAAAATGTTTTTTTAAAGCACACTATAGCACAAGGAGAATTCCCCTCACTTTCCTTCTTTGTCCCTAGAAACAAGGACTGGCACAGTGAAAGAAACTGACACTCTCCCTACCTAGAGTTTTCTGTCCCTAGAAAAAAATGTTTTTTTAAAGCACACTATAGCACAAGGAGAATTCCCCTCACTTTCCTTCTTTGTCCCTAGAAACAAGGACTGGCACAGTGAAAGAAACTGACACTCTCCCTACCTAGAGTTTTCTGTCCCTAGAAAAAATGTTTTTTTAAAGCACACTATAGCACAAGGAGAATTCCCCTCACTTTCCTTCTTTGTCCCTAGAAACAAGGACTGGCACAGTGAAAGAAACTGACACTCTCCCTACCTAGAGTTTTCTGTCCCTAGAAAAAATGTTTTTTTAAAGCACACTATAGCACAAGGAGAATTCCCCTCACTTTCCTTCTTTGTCCCTAGAAACAAGGACTGGCACAGTGAAAGAAACTGACACTCTCCCTACCTAGAGTTTTCTGTCCCTAGAAAAAATGTTTTTTTAAAGCACACTATAGCACAAGGAGAATTCCCCTCACTTTCCTTCTTTGTCCCTAGAAACAAGGACTGGCACAGTGAAAGAAACTGACACTCTCCCTACCTAGAGTTTTCTGTCCCTAGAAAAAAAGTTTTTTTAAAGCACACTATAGCACAAGGAGAATTCCCCTCACTTTCCTTCTTTGTCCCTAGAAACAAGGACTGGCACAGTGAAAGAAACTGACACTCTCCCTACCTAGAGTTTTCTGTCCCTAGAAAAAATGTTTTTTTAAAGCACACTATAGCACAAGGAGAATTCCCCTCACTTTCCTTCTTTGTCCCTAGAAACAAGGACTGGCACAGTGAAAGAAACTGACACTCTCCCTACCTAGAGTTTTCTGTCCCTAGAAAAAATGTTTTTTTAAAGCACACTATAGCACAAGGAGAATTCCCCTCACTTTCCTTCTTTGTCCCTAGAAACAAGGACTGGCACAGTGAAAGAAACTGACACTCTCCCTACCTAGAGTTTTCTGTCCCTAGAAAAAATGTTTTTTTAAAGCACACTATAGCACAAGGAGAATTCCCCTCACTTTCCTTCTTTGTCCCTAGAAACAAGGACTGGCACAGTGAAAGAAACTGACACTCTCCCTACCTAGAGTTTTCTGTCCCTAGAAAAAATGTTTTTTTAAAGCACACTATAGCACAAGGAGAAATCCCCTCACTTTCCTTCTTTGTCCCTAGAAACAAGGACTCGCACAGTAAAACACACTGACACTCTCCCTACCTATCCTTCTCTTTCCCTAAACTAAAGGAATCCAGGTTAAGCAAGAAAGAAATAAATGTCACTGTCCCTGCCTATGCTTGTCTTTCCCTGCTCCGGAACACACTACACTAGGCCGCCGTGCTGGCGGCCTTTTATAGTGTGGGGAGTGTACTAAACACCCTCAGCAATAATTGGCCACAGGCATCCTGCCTGTGGCCAATCATTGCTCTCCTCGCTGCCGGCGCTGGGATTGGCCAAGCATGCGGGGTCACAGTGCATGCTTGGCCAATCACAGCGCCTGGATGACACTGCGATGGCGTAGTGCATTGTGGGCCGTTCGCGTCACTCGAATTTGGCGCGAACGGCCCAAATCGTTCGATCTTCGTCGAACGATCGAACAGCCGATGTTCGAGTCGAACGTATGTTCGACTCGAACACGAAGCTCATCCCTATTAGAAAGCAGGCAGAAAAACATCTGCACAGAGATAGTCCACCAGGACTACACCTATATAAAACTTCCAGCGCACCCCAACCCCACCACCGTTTTATAATCATTGAATAAGCCCTTTACAAGCATCAACTGTGGTTTACCTGGGGAGCTCCGACACGTAGGTCCAGGCATCCAGTCGAGGGCAGTAGATTTCCACCGAAGACATGGCCCCGTTTTCATTCCTCCCACCCACCGCGACCAGCTTATCACTCATCGAGGCCAAGTAGAAGTCCACTCGAGGTTGGTTCATGGCCGCCACCTAAATGCATGAGACCAATAAAATGTGTTACTTTAGATCAGCGTAAGCAATCGATTCATCTGCAAATTCCTGTTCTTTTTTTTTTACATTAGTCAAATGTGTTGGAGGTCTTTACCATCGTGGGGGGTCTGCAAGGAACATTTTTCCGTTTTTTTTTTTTAATTGTCCGCATTTATTTGTTGTGTGTACACATTCCATGGATTTCAGCTGACTCATGGCTGACATTGGAGACTCAGACCTCCTCGGATTTATTTGCTCAGGATGAGTCACTTTCAGTGCCATGACCCGGGCTGTGACATATATTGTAAATAGACACTATGCTGAAAAGAAAACTCCAAACCAAACTCCTAAACTCGCCTGACACTAATACCAAGAGAATGAATTAGAAGCGAATAGATTTATACAGTAATGCACGCAGTCTTGTGACAACACCTCCCTTTATACTGGAGACCTATAGACTCTGTGTCACTGCCCCGCCCCCACCTGCTTTTTTGGACTTCAAGTGGCCTTTCTCCTCGCCGCCGCTGTGAGCTCTTCGTGTAAGACTAAGCACCTCCCCCCTACCAGCCATCAGCTTACAGCGCAGCCAGTCCCACTGCAAGCTCGATTTGCACTTGAATTAAAAGGATTTTACGACCATCAGTAGACTACAGAAGTAATCTAAGCAGTGTAAGATTTGGATGACTAGACTCCAGTGGTAGGTGCGTCTTCAGTGAGTACGCCAGTCCAGAACTGAATTTTTAAGGGCCTGGTAACCCACTTTTATTTAAAATGACAGAAAAGTTCACAAAGATATCAGTAGCCCACACAGAGGAGGTTCCACCATTACTGTATCTTGCATACGCAATACTTTAGCCTCCTGGCTTACATTCTTGCCATACGGCTGCTTCGGGCCTTTAGCCTAGGCCTTAGGTCTGCTCCTCAGAACAAAAGAGTTTCCTAGAGTTAAGCTTACTCCTGATCAGCGCCTTGCTGCTCTGTCACCAATGACATCTGCCTCCTGCATACATGCATACATGCATGCTCTGGCTGCACCCATGCAGCCTCTGACTCCTCTCAGAGGAATGGGAGTCCACCTGACACCCAGGCAGGGCCATCGGAACAGGACAGGCAAAACAAGCAATTGCTTGGGGCCCCGAGCTGGCCTGGGGCCCCAGCCTAGGGTGCCTGCCTGCTGCCTGTCCTGGATTTCCGCCCTGAGCCGATCTGCGGATTGCGGACATAGGAAAGGCCGCTGCTTCGGCCTAGCTCCGGAGCGGCGGCCATCTTGGTACACCCGGCGGCCGAGGTGAGTGGGGAGATGTGGACATTACAGGGGGTAGATGTGGATATTACAGGGGGGAGATGTGGACATTACAGGGGGGAGATGTGGACATTACAGTGGGGGGGAGATGTGGACATTACAGGGGAGATGATGTGGATATTACAGTGGGGGAGATGATGTAGATATTACAGTGGGGGAGATGATGTGGATATTACAGTGCAGAGTCCCTCTGTCCATCCCACGGTCCCACGGTCCCCCTGTCCATCCCACGGTCCCCCTTCCCATCCCACGGTCCCCCTGTTCATTCCACTGTCCATAAACAGTCCTAAACAACATCTTAATGTTAATGTGAGTGTGTATGTGTTTTAAGTATGTTGGATTATATGCAACAGCAGTATTTGCACTGTAAACCTTTTTTATTTATATAAAGTGTGGGTGAGCTTAAACTGTATCGCTATGCTGTGGTTCCTGTAGGCTTTGCGTGAGTGCGCGCGGGGGGGGGGGGGGGGAGTTGGGGGGGCCTCCATGTCCATTTTGCTTCAAACGGCCCTGCTCCCATGCACAGACTTCCTATCTGTTGGGTGGAGCCCTGAGCCATAGTCAGGTCACAACTAAATAGCCCAACACACAGCTGTGCAATCAGCATGCCTTTCTCTCTAAAATCTGGCATAAACCAACAATCTTTAGGGCCAGTTCACACCAGATGCAGTTCCGTACAGTTTTGTGCGCATTTTTTCTGCACTAAAAATGCATGCACAGCATTTTCCATGTATTCCAATGGCTCTTGTTGGCTCTAGTTCACACCATGCAGTCAGTTTCCGGTGCAGAAACTGACCAGAAACTGACTGCATGGTGTGAACTAGAGCCAACTAAAGCCTTGGAATACATGGAAAACACTGTGCATGCATTTTGTGCAGAAAAAAAGCACACGGAACTGCATCTGGTGTGAACTGGCCCTTAGGCCCTTTTCACACTGGGGCGGGGAGGTGCGCTGGCGGTATGGCAGTGCTATTTTTAGTGCTAAACCACCTAAAAAATGTGTCAGTGTGAAAGGGGCCTTAAGGTAGCACGGGGAACCCACTGCCACAGCAGTTAAAGCCCAACTCCTCCTCTCTTCTCGTCCGTCCCAGGTGATGTTACGACGCATACAGTACAAGCACCTAGGATGGACGGGAGAGAAGAGAAGGGGCCGGCGGGGAGCAGCGCGCTGTTAGAAGAATTAGGCCTCATGCCCACGGGCGTTTTTTCAGCTGCGTTTTTGAGCGTTTTTTACAGCTTAAAAACGCCTGTCCATGTTAGTCTATAGCTTCATGCCCACCTAGGCGTTTTTGAGCTGTAAAGAGCATAGGCGTTTGTAAGCTGTAAAAAAAAAACAGGGCCAGTGCGTTCCTCAGCGTCAGAATTAGGCAGAAAAAAACGCGAGCATCAAAAAACGCGCACTAACGCGCAAAAAACGCGCACTAACGCGCGGTCGCGTTTTTAGCTCCTTTTTTTAAAATATTTACAATAACATGGACAGGCGTTTTTAAGCTGTAAAAAACGCAGCTGTAAAAACGTCCGTGGGCATGAGGTCTAAATATCAGCAATGGCATTACTACAGCCGCTTCAAGTGGCCTCTCATGGGGACGAGTCCGGGCCCCTAATGGCCTCGGGCCCTCGGTCGGTGCCCGATGCCCGACTGGTCAGTCCGCCCCTGTGTTTTCCTTTTGTTTTGTTTGAAGGGGAGATGGAAGGAGTCTCTGTCGGGTTTTTATTGCAGTCTTTTTTCCTATTGCTTATAATCACTGCTGTACAGCAGAAATATCCAAACTTTCTGGAATTATTTGTGTTCCCGTCCTGAGAGTCGCAGCACACAGGAACATCTTCTACTCTACATGCAGCAACTACATCAACTCTAAGTTTATTGTTGGCACGTAGGAGGTCCATCAGACTGATGGAGGAGGACAGGAGGAGATCGGCTCTCACACACAAAAATGACAGGCAGGGAGGGAGGGGGAGAGATAGGGATCGACTGATATCGTTTTTTTCGGTGCCGATACGATACCGATATTTCAGCTATCTCTCCTGCCGATAGCGGATATTTTTTGACGATATTTTGTACATTTAAAAAAATATATTTTACACTGGCATTTTAAATTTGTTTTGTTTTTTATCACTGTTAATAATGTAAACATCCCTTGTCACAGTAATAGGCATGTGAGAGGTACTCTTTATGGAGAGATCGGGGGTCTATAAGACCCCAAACCCCTCCTCTGTACTTCAAAGTATTCAAAACGTCAAGATCAGCGTTTTTGAATACTTTATTTTATAAAACTGGCGCCTTAAAGATGCCAGTAATCCGGGAAGTAATGTCATCATGACATTGCTTCCGGAATACTAGATCCGGGACCCGAATGAAGCATCGGATTTGTTCGGGTCTTCGGCCAGCCGGCAGACGTGCTGGCTGGTTGCTCGGGCCTCCCGGGGGGATGGGAGAGCCCGGGAGAGCGGCGGAAGGCAGTGGGAGGGGGGAGAACATCCCCTCCCGCTGCTTGTAATAACAGCCGAGCGGCTGCTGAGCCACATCAGTTGTCATTACAATAAAGCCGACCATCTGGTCTAAAGAACGGTACCGGGGTGATGCATGCAGCAGCTACCCCTTAAAGCAATATCGGTAATATCAGTCAGTTTTTTTACAGATACGCCTAAAAAAGTGAATATCGGCCACTGATAATCAGCCGCACCGATAATCGGTCGATCCCTAGGGAGAGACTCTGAGAACACAGCAGGATGACAGAGGCACCTAAAGGAGAAGCACAGCCAAAGCTCATTTGAATGTACTTCTCTGAATCACAGGAGTGCAGTTCTTTCTGCACTCCTGTGACCTGTTTTTAGCAGACAGCGGGCTGAAGTTCACTGTCTGCTTACGTTACAGAGCCAGTCCAGGCTTGGGAACAATCGTGACAATGGAGTCGGGATCCGCCCACATTCCTGGACCAGCACATGGCTCAGGCTCTCAGCGAGCTGCTAAAAGCCTGAGCCAGCTTCTCCTGCCCCCTCTATAGCCCAGCACTCTAGTGAGCCTGAGAAGTAGGGGGGGGGCAAAGCATAGAGCTGGTGATTGACAGTCACCAGCTCTCTGCTCGGGGAGCTGTGAGAACTGAGCGATCCAGGGTGTTAGGTCACTCGGTTCTCAGTCTTAGAGGCACCAGGGAGAGATGCTGCATCCAGCTAGGCAAGTATGATTCTGGAAACAAAAAATTAATCACATACTCCTCTTTTAAACTGACCACGGTATCATGGATTAGCAGCCACGATCACTGTGGTCAGTACACATAAAGGGACACAGGAGCAGGCAAGATCAATCAGGTAATTTACAATATAGAATTGGACAAATGAAACTGTAGAACAGGGATATGCAAATAGCGGACCTCCAGCTGTTGCAAAACTACAAGTCCCATCATGTCTCTGGGTGTCATGCTTGTGGCTGTCAGAGTCTTGCTATGCCTCATTGGACTTGTAGTTCTGCAACAGCTGGAGGTCCGCTAATTGCATATCCCTGCTGTAGAAGCTAAGTGGTATTTATCATGCTTTAAAGGAACAGAAGCTTTTTTTTTTTAAATATGTTAATTTCCTATGATCATCAGCTCCATCTAGTGGCAATAATATACATAATTTACTAAATTACATAAAAGAGAAGTCCAGCCAAACCTCGTTTGGCTGTACTTCTCCTATGGATCACAGGAGTGCAATTCGTTTTGCACTTCTGTGACCCGTTTTCAGCAGAGAGCGGACTGAAGTCCGCTCTCTGCTGACGTCACCAATGTCAGTCCAGGTGCCTGGACTGACGCCCGCAAGCTGCTGACGGCCGCTACACCCCCTCATCAGCTCATCGCTCCAATGAGTGAGTAGGGAGAAGAGCAGAGATCTGTGACTGACAGTGTACAGCTCTCTGCTCACGGAGCTCTGAAACTCGAGTGATCGGCGGTGTTTGATCGCTCGGTTCTCAGTGCAGAGGCGCCGGGGGCAACCAATGCTGCACCCACCTAGGTTAATATGAATGGGGAAAAAAAAAATCCTTTACTTCTCTTTTAAGTCAGGAAAGTATCACATTATGGCTATCAAATGGAGCTGGCGGCCATAGAATCCAACATATTAGGCTAAATGCAGTCAAAATCTGTTATGATTGGGCAAATTCTTGTGACTGTTGTGCAATGATTTTTTTTTTTTAAATAGACTCCTAAGTATACTGTGCTGGTGTTGAAATGATAATTTCCTAATAGAGAACAAAAAATGTGTTAGGGACCAGTCTGCCGCCTTCCTAAAATCTTGTTGCCCAAAACCTGGCCTATCTTGCCATAAAACCCCCTATCTTTGGTCACCATCAACAAAATCATCTCACCTGGATCCATTGACCACAGCGAGGATCAAATCTGTAGAGAATGTTGGAGGCCGCGTCACCGCCATCATCGATTGAGAAGCTCCCACCAGCGACATAGATGAAGTCACCCAGGGCCGTGACACAGTGGTGGCTCCTTCTTGCCGGCAGTCGAGTCTCTGAGAGCCACTGTTCTTTCTGAAGGTCAAGGCTGTAAACATCATCGCTGAGCTCGAGGCAGTGTTCAGAGACCTCCCCACCTATAAAGAGCAGCCTTTCTGTTCCATTACGAAGAGAGCTGCGGATGTTCTGGAGGAGTGGCTGGGCAGCCACATTAGAATGGTAATGGATGGCTTCATCCACCAGGCCCTCGCAGCTGGCGTTTTTTGGCAGGAGCGATGACATGGCAGGTTTCACCCGTTGCACAAGGTCACTCTTGGAGATAAGTGAGAATCGGATGTTCTGCAGGGTCTGATAGGCTTGGCCCTCTCGATCGGGGTTGTGGGTCAGCCACTGAAGAGCGGACTGTAGAAGTTCATGTTCGCTGACATGCTGAACCCGGTTGCTCGCAAGGTACTGGCACAGCTTCTGGACACTGACGTTCTGCAAGTAGTCATTGGTGAAAGCCATACTGCTGTAATTGTTCAAGATGAAAGAGTCAATGTAAGACCCAAGCCGATCCAGACTGTAAATGGAGGCCAGCTCCTGTAGATAGAGGTAATTCTCCTCGCTGACCTCGCTCTCCAGATATTCGCAGCAGAAATCCACCACTTTCCAGATTTGAAGGAGATGGGCCGTCTCAAGAATGTAGTCAATGTTGCCGCCATCTAAAGTCAAGTCGCTGCTGTACAGGAAGTCGACAACAGCTTTGAGGCCAATGTAGGAGGCTCCAACCAGCTCCACCTCGGTCTGGTGGGCTTCCTTCATGCCAATGGTAAACATGGAGTTGAAGTAGTCGCTACAGGCGGACAGAACATTTCTGTGGGCTGGGACTCTTTGGTCATCGGCCACCAGGATGACATCACAGAACAGTCCCTTTTGCCTTTGCTCATCCAGGCTGTGAAGGATATGGCTGGAGTTGTCAGGCCACTGATACAACTGGAGGAAGAAAAGTCACCATTAGTTTGTAAGCTCCTTGAGGGCAGGGACTGATGTGAATGCATAATATACTGTATATGTGAAGCGCTGTGTAAATTGACAGCGCTATATATTAGTCCTGGCAGATTGGCAATGTCTGTTGGCGTGCCTGTGTTGGTGGAAAGCAATTGGAAGCAGTCGACCGCCGCATTACCAGCGCGGAACACAAGATGGCGCCGGACGTGACATCAATATGGATGTAAGGGGGCAGTAATGCGTTACAAAGCTTCTGCGTCTTCCTCAGACCTCAGAGGTCGGACTGGACGTGATGGCACTATGAAGGTCGCGCTGATGTAGGGGGGCGGTAACACGATTCGAAGCGTCCACTTCTTCCTCAGACCAGACGTGATGTTAATATGGAGGCCGGGCTATCGTAAGTGGGCAGTAACATGTTTCAAAGCTTCCGCTTCTTCCTCAGACCTCAGGGGTCGGACCAGACGTGACCTCAATACAGAGGTCGTGCTGACGTAAGGGGGCAGTAACGCGTTTCAAAGCTTCCACTTCTTCAGACCTCAGAGGTCCGCAGAAGAAGCGGAAGCTTCGCAAAACGTTACTGCCCCCTTACGTAAGCATGGCCTCTGTAGTGAGGTCACGTCCGGTCCCATCTTGCGTTCCACGCTGGTTAATGTGGCGGTCGGCCACTTTCTATTGCTTTCCAGCCACACAGGCACACCAACAGACGCTGACAATCAACCAGGACCACTTGGGAGAGCCTGAGCACTGACCAGAAAGATTCTGGTCAGTCCAGCACTGCCAAACACCAAACAGATTTTCACCACTTTCTTTATTGATACGACAAGTTCACTTTAAGGACTCCAATATCACACATGCCGCTTATACCGTACCTTTGATGATTCGCTGATCTTGTGAGGCCGCGATAGCCGGCTTTGCCTGGATCCTTCCATGTTCAGTTCTAGGACACCCTTTACCAAAAAGAGACAAAATAAAACCATATAAAAAATAAGTACAGAAGCTCTTTTCATCTACGGTGCCTTGAAAAAGTATTCATACCCCTTGAAATTTTCCACATTTTGTCAAGTAACAACCAAAAACGTAAATGTATTTTATTGGGATTTTATGTTATAGACCAACACAAAGTGTCACATAATTGTGAAGTGGAAGGAAAATGGGGCCGCTATGTGCAAAATCACTGCACAGAGCAGGTAAGTAGAATATGTTTGTTATTTTTAAAGAAATAAATTTAAAAAAAACAAGACTTTAGTATCACTTTAAGGCTGGGTTCAAACTAGTGCGATGCCAGACATTGCATGTGATTCGCACCAAAATTGCTGTGCAGGACACATGCAATGTCTATGTGATGCGAATTCAGCCATACAAACTGTATGGCTGAAATCACATCGCATTCACATTAAAATGGTGCAGGATCCTTTTTTTGGTCCGCACTGGAATTGGATCGCATGGGTGTGAACACCCATGCGATCAGATTCCTGCACCATTTGACAGTTCGCACTGCGATCTGTGAACCGATCTTGGGGTGTCATTAACTTTCTATTGACACCAGCGGTGGTTCGCATAGGGCAGTATGAACTGCCTGCGAGTTCTATGCGATGCAGGAACAGACACTGGAATCGCGCTGCTTCCCGCATCACATTGGTGTGAACTGGCACCAAGGATAGGTTCACACTAGTCACTAGTGCGATGCCAGACATCACATGTGATTCGCACCGCATTGCTGTGCACATCACATGCGATGTCTGTGCTTCAAAGTCACGCCGAAGTTGCCCGACTTTCAAGTCACGGCGGATTGAACCAAACCTGAGCACCTGTTTACATCGGCGTGATTTGAAATCGGAGCCTATTGTCGGCAATAGGAGCTCCCCAATCGGTACGACGCCCAGATTTCTGTGCCGCACCAATTCCCACCTAGTTTTGGCAACTTCGGTGCCGATTTCAATAGACATCTGTGCAGAAACCTGCACAGATGTCTTTAAAGTCGCCCCCCTAAGTTGGACTGAAGGGCGGCTTCGAAATCGTGCAAGTTCAGATGAAGTCACACAATTTCAAAGCCGTGTTTAGTGTGAATGGGGGACTAAATGCATTGAGATGCTGCCACATGATTGGCTGATTAGCAATTTGTGTTACCAAACAGATGCACCTAATAAAGTGGTTGGTGTGTGGATATCATGCTATCATACCTCCCAACATTTTGAGATGGGAATGAGGGACACCTACTAGCAAACGTATGTAGGCATAGGACACGCCCCCTGCCACACCCCCTTAAAGGAGAATTAACAAAAAAAAAAGGTTAATTAAAGGGGTTATAAACCCTCGTGTTTTTTCACCTTAATGCATCCTATGCATTATCCTATGCATTAAGGTGAAAACATTTCTGTCACATACCAGCCCCCCTGTTTTACTCACCTAAGCCAGTTTGTTCCCACGGCGGAGACGCGCTCTACCTCTCTACCCGTTGGCTCGGCTCTTGATTGGATAGATTGATAGCAGCGCAGCCATTGGCTCCCACTGCTGTCAACCAAATCCAAATCCGGCATTCTGTGTCTATGGAGCGCGCCCGCACGGTAACCCTCCAGGGAGAGCGCTTCTCCTAGGGCAGTAACGGCAAACCTTGGCACCCCAGATGTTTTGGAACTACATTTTCCATGATGCTTATGCACTCTGCAGTGCAGTTGAGCATCATGGGAAGTGTAGTTCCAAAACATCTGGGGTGCCAAGGTTCGCCATCACTGTCCTAGGGGATTGGGGGACCCCAGAAGTTGAGGATCGGGGCCACTCTGTGCAAAATGAACTGCACAGTGGAGGAAAGTATATTATGTTTGTTATTTGAAAAAAAAAAAAAAAATTCCCCAAGGGCTTTTTTTTACCACTACTATTCCTTTATATTGGCTTATAAAGTTTACAAAATGCAGCAATTTAGAATTTGGATGAAAGGTTCAGCATTGGGAAACACTTTTTGAAAAATAAAAAGTGCATTTTTTTATACATCTATATAGATCAGACCAAAATGAGGGACAAATGTGGGGGGAAAGAGGGACATTGCTCCAAATCAGGGACAGTCCCTCGAAATCAGGGACAGTTGGGAGCTATGTGCTATATTGTCCCAAAAAAGAAAAAAAAAAGGTTGCGCAATAGCATTAGTTGCAATCCCTCATCTGGCCATGAGATGTCGCCATTGACACAATATATACATTCTATTTATGTACAGTTCAGCTTTTCCTGCAGCCATTGCAGCTAATAGCCTTATCCATAAGCGACCCTGAGAAGGAGGATTGACCCCAAATAACACCCTAAACCCTGTCTGATTCCTCCCCAGCCAGATCTCTTCCTGTGGACACGGCAGGCTGTCACACTGTATTGACATTGCTGCACTGAGAAGCACCAGCAACACAGTAACATTCTAATGATCACAAATGTATCCAATGCCCAGACACAGAGACCACCCAGCAGGATGGCATCTCCCTACCTGCAACAAGGGAGAAAGGGGCTGATCTGGCCTTGCCAGGCTCTCCAGTCTAGAAGATGATGATGATGATGGTTGATTGCTGCTCCAGCTCTCTCTTGCAATGCATTGTCAGGATGCAGCTGCAAGCTCTGGTCTTCATGTTTAATAAGCTGGGGGTGCTTGTGATGAGAGGGGGGAAATGGGGGGTCTTGCTCCCCTCATTCACTCCTTTGTGCTCATGTCACAGATTCCCAGTAATGCTTTGCAGCTCTCCATTGCACAGGAAGCAGATGGAACCACTGCAAGAGGGAGCTCCAAGCCAGCTGCTGCCCTCTCACAGGCTGTCATTAGCCATGCAGGCTCCTCCCACTTTTTGCAGAAGAAGCAAAAAAAAAAGATGACCTGCCCCATCTGCACTTCCAGACTGGCAGTGGAGGGGTTAAATCCCTGTAGGCTGCAAGCTTCATTCATAGCAGAAGTGAGAAGTGAGGCAGCAGCAGCTCAGTCCTCCTAAGCACCCCTGGCACCTACCTGTCCTGAGCTGGTTAAAGGATTTAAAGCCAGGACTTTTCTGCAAAGCTGCTGTTTTCTGCCTCCTGTTCAGCTTTTTCCTACAGCTTAACCGGTCATCACATCATGGCAACCAAGATTGACAAGGAATCCTGCCGAGAAGCTTACAATCTAGTCAGGGACGACACCAATTGCATCAGCTGGTGAGTGGTCCTGGGGGCTGAGGGGGCTGGGGGCACCCATTGTTTGAGTTTAGACTTTCCACAGTTACCAAATTTAGGAGTTTACTGCTGCACTGCAGTCTAGTCAGTGTCTTGGCCCAAGAGCTTGCAATATGTTAGCAGGATACAATATACATGGCCTAAAGTATAGTAATTACTCGTAGAGAATGTGGAACTATAAGTCCCAGCATGCTCATTTAGTCTCAGTTCAGGAGTTTATGATAGTATAGAATGAGAAAGATAAACTTCTATTTCTTAATTTATAGAACTCTGACATATGCTGCACTGCCAGACATAGAATCATTTAACTACTTACACCAGTCTCTGCACCAGAGGAGCTCGCACTCTAATTCCCCCACCACTATTATTATTATACATTTATATATCTCTGACATATACCACAGTGCTGTACAGAGACACACCAGTCTCTGCACCAGAGGAGCTTACACTCTAATGTCCCCACTACTATTATTATTATACATTTATATATCTCTGACATATTCCGCAGTACTGTACAGATTTATTCAGCTCCAACATATACCGCAGTGCTGTACAGAGAACACTGAGCCAGTCACACCAGTCTCTGCACCAGAGGAGCTTACAATCTAGTTTCCTACTACGGTCACACACTATTAATATTATACATTTATATAGCTCTGACAAATTCCATAGTGCTGTACAGAGGACGCAGAACTATTCACATTAGTCTCTATTCCAGAGGAGCTTACACTCTAATGTCCCACTACAGACACACTTTTATTATTATACATTTATATAGCTCTGACATATACCGCAGTGCTGTACAGAGAACACTGAACCAGTCACATCGGTCTCTGTACCAGAGGAGCTTACACTCTAATGTCCCCCCCACATAGTCACACATTAGTATTATTAATAGGATTTATATAGCTCTGACATATTCCATAGGTCTGTACAGAGAACCCCAAGCCATTCACATCAGTCTCTTCATCTGCACTTTATAATTTCCTACCACACTATAATATTGTATATTTATATAGCCCTGACATATACTGCAGTGCTGTACAGAGAACACTGAGCCAGTCGCATCATTCCCTGCACCAGAGGAGCTTACACTCTAATGTCCCCCCCCCCACAGTCACATACTATTATTAATATTATACACTCTAATGTCCCACTACAGACACACTTTTATTATTATACATGTATAAAGCTCTGACATATACCGCAGTGCTGAACAGAGAACACATCAGTCTCTCAAAGCGTCACATAAGTCTCTGAACCAGAGGAGCTTACACTCTAATATCTCCCTGCAGTCACACACCATTATTATTATACATTCATATAGCTCTGACATATTCCGTAGTGCTGTACAGAGAACACTGAGCTAGTCACAGGAACATTTCTGAATTCTTTAGGCAGACAAAAATAAAGATCATTTTGTGACATTTTATAGTAATTATCAATTTAAATTTGATGACTTTTCTTTTTTTAGGGTAACATTTAAATATGACGGCCCCACGATAGTTCCCGGAGATCAGGGCTCAGACTATGAAGACTTTGTAACTGCTTGCACAGGTAGGTGATGCTGCCATAGTCGGTGATTGTATATAACGGGCAGATGTGTAATGCATGTAATGGCTGTGCGTTGGGTGGGGAGGGGGGTCAGGTTTGGAGCAGGACCTGGGGCTATGGTTTTGGAATGTGCAGCATGATATGTATTGACTTGCCTAGCCCTGCCCTAATGGAGAACTGGGCAGCCACTGACCTAGATATATCACTGCAATGACTATATCCTCTGTACATGATCCAGGTCATATGCCAACTGAGAATCCAAGTTGGCGCAATTCACTATAAAACATCACTTAATAGAACAACCGTAGAAAATAAAATAAGTAAATGATCTGTAAAAACTCTACAGGAAGTGTCTGGGGTCAAAAGTCCAATTATTGTACCTTTAATCTGTTTGATAAGCTTCCTGGAAGCCAGATTCAGCAGACCTTTCACACTGCTTCTGGATGGGTCGGCAGCATTTCAATGACCCTTTTCTACTGTTCGCAGTCCTAGCCCATTATAACCTATGCAGCTTTCCACTTTCATGGGGGCGCTGCCTCTCGGTACTGTTCTTTCTGAGAGGGCGGAGCAGGAACCAGGGAACACATGGGCTGAGATCCTCAGGCTCAGGGCTGTTCAGACAATGAGCAAACCGGTGACCTCAGAGCATGGCCAGGACAAGGGGTGGGCAGGAGGGGCGGCTGCCCTGGGCACTGTAGCATCATGTGAGGTGGGGGGGGTGCACCACGAGGAGGTGGGGGGGATTTGTGTTGGGTGGGGGAATTTAGGTGCAGCTGGGGGTAATAATTGTTCTAGGAGGGGAAACTTGGGGGAGGGGAGTTGCTAGAAAAGGTGATTTGGGGGGATATGTGTTGGGAAGGGGAAGAGGATTTGTGCTAGAAGAAGTGATATGGTAGAGGGGAACTGTGCTGGGAGGGAAAAATTTTATAGGGGGGGATTTGTCCTAGTAGAGATGATTGGAGGGTATTTGTGCTAGGAGGGGAAATTGGGGGAGTTGGATTTGGAGTAGGGGGGAGAGGGTGTGTACCCAGAAAGGATATATGAGGGGTAGAGGATTCGTGCTAGGAGTGATTTTTTTTTGGAGGGGGGGTGTGCTAGGGGGACTTTGATGGGGGCAAAGATTTGTTCTGGGAGGGGCAATTTAAGCAAGGTGGCAGATTTGTCCAGGGAGGAGGGTGAATTTACTCTTAGGGGGTAAGCACGCAGATTAGTTCTCACTTTTTTATATTTTTGGGGGGTTTTGCAAACACATAATGCTCATGCATCTTGGGGGGGCAGGGGGGGGCGCAGTTTGACATGTTCGCCCTGGGCTCCAGATGGCCTTGTCCCGGCTCTGCTTCAGAGACTTAAGCTAGCCATGCACATCTGGAATTTTTATCTTTAAATTTATATTATTATTATTTATTATTATATTTAAAATCTAACAGATTCATTCGTCCATCCATGCTACGTGGTGCAGATGGATCAATCTCAAGCTGTGGGCATTGTATCCCGAGACAGTAACTGCAACCAATTGGATGCAGCTGCTGTTTGGCTGACAATTTTTCACACAGCTCCTTTGATTTCTCAATAGAGCTATTTCAGGAGGAAGGTCCCCCCCCCCCCCCCCGTTCCTTAATTTCACTTTCTTTTTATCCTCCTTGCTTTCAGCTCAGTGCTGCAGATCTCCTGCAGGCTCTATGCAGCCAGTTCCATTCTAGAGGCATTGCAGCGATGACTGTATCCCATTTTTTGGGGAACTTTCCCCATGGTGACAACAGAGGACCATGCCTATGTAACGTGTGTTGGACTGATCAATTGTAGTCTCCATCAGAAGCCTGCATAACAGATTGACAACACACAGATACAATTGAGAGACAGCATCAGAGCACTGTCACCCTATAACAGGAAATGACTGAGCAAGGCAGGATCAGCCTGAACAAGAACTTTTGTGGCAGGATCACCAGGGATTATTTTAACAAAAGCTGCAAATTTACAAAATTTAAACCACTTGCCTATCGGGCACTTTTACCCCTTCCTGCCCAGGCCAATTTTCAGCTTTCAGCGCTCTCACACTTTGAATGACAATTGCGTGGTCATGCTAAACTGTACCCATATTACATTTTTATCATTTGTTTTTAGATAGATAGAGCTTTCTTTTAGTGGTATTTAATTACCACTGGGTTTTTTATTTTTTGTAGAACAAATGAAAAAAAAAAAATATTTTGAAGAAAATAGTTTTTCTTCGTTTTTTGTTATAAAATTTTGTAAATAAGTATCTTTTCTTCTTCACTGATGTGCGCTGATGAGGCAGCACTGATAGGCACTGTTGGGGCTGCACTGATAATCAGGACATCAGGGCTGGACACGCACAAAAACAGTATATAAACTATACGCAATTGCACAAAAAAAACATAAGTAAAAACATTCCACTGTAAGTATAAACGGCTTCTTTTTTTTTATTTTTTTTAAACACTTTATTTAGAGAAAAAGATGCATTCCAATATTAGACACCTTTAGAATGACATGATTTGAATGAATGACTTACATCAGGGTCCCCAGCCCCTCCTTGCATCAGAGTCCTCAGAGAGCCTCCCCCTTACATTAGAGTCCTCAGAGAGCCTCCCCCTTACATTAGAGTCCTCAGAGAGCCTCCCCCTTACATTAGAGTCCTCAGAGAGCCTCCCCCTTACATTAGAGTCCTCAGAGAGCCTCCCCCTTACATTAGAGTCCTCAGAGAGCCTCCCCCTTACATTAGAGTCCTCAGAGAGCCTCCCCCTTTACATCAGGGTCCTCAGAGAGCCTCCCCCTTACATCAGGGTCCCCAGAGAGCCCCCCTTACATCAGGGTCCCCAATGAGCCCCCCTTACATCAGGGTTCCCAATGAGCCCCCCTTACATCAGGGTCCCCAGAGAGCCCCCCCCCCCTTACATCAGGGTCCCCAGAGAGCCTCTGCTTTTTATCAGGGCCACCATAGAGACCTCTCCCTTTACATCAGGGTCTCCAGAAAGCCTCCTTACATCAGGATCCCCAGAGAGAGACCCCCTCTTCCTTTACATCAGGGTCCCCAGAGAGCCTCCCCCTTTACACCAGGGTCCCCAGAGAGCCTCCCCCTTTACACCAGGGTCCCCAGAGAACCTCCGCCTTACATCAGGGTCGCCAGAGAACCTCCCCCTTACATCAGGGTCCCCAGAGAACCTCCCCCTTACATCAGGGTCCCCAGAGAACCTCCCCCTTACATCAGGGTCCCCAGAGAACCCCACCTTACATCAGGGTCCCCAGAGAGCCCCCTCACTTACATCAGGGTCCCTAGAGAGCCTCCCACTTACATCATGGGCCCCGTGGAGCTCCTCCTTACTTTAGAGTCCCCAGAGAGCCGCTCCTTACATCAGGATCACCAGAGAGAGGGCAGGCAGTGAAACATGATGTAATCTCTCTGCTGCCCACGGCTGCAGAGTGAGGGCAGAACAGTGGTGATACAGGGCGGGTGGTGAGAGATGATGTCATCTCTCTGCTCTATTGCCTGCCCGCTCTCTGGCTCTCCCTTCCTGCCCGCCGCACAGCTGCAGAGAGGCTACGGCACGATAGTGGGCCGCAGCCCTGTGGTTGGGAATCCCTTGGGACTCGGGGCTATGGGGCCAAGATTCGGGGCTATAGCCTCAAAAGCCACCCACTAGCGATGCCACAGGCTGTCTTTGAGACCGGTCCACTGAGCCATCGGCCCACCGGGAAACTCCCGGTAGTACCGATGGCCAGTACATGCCTGCAGGACACTGATGATCAGTTCCCTGATTATCAGTGTAGATGTCTCCTGTGTGGATTGCCTCTTACCGGCTCTCCTCCTCTCCTCATGCGTTGTCACTGTGATTGGACACAGCTGGTCACTGTGATTGGCTCTTTACCCCGATCTGTGATCAGCTGTGTCCCAAGGCCCTCACAGATCCATGCGGATGCGTGCTGCAGGGGGGCGCGCTAGAAGAAAGATCATAGAAGGACATCAATAGATGCCCTCCCGGAAATGTGCAACGCTGCTGTAGCTGTCATTCGGCTATAGAGAGGTTATGAAGAGGTTAAAATTGCTTCTAAAATGACATTAACATTAGATTTTAGTGATCATTGGTGGGGACAATCTTAATGTGTGATTGCATTGTGCAATTGCCTTTGTAAAGTATGTAGAAGACTCAGCGTGACAACTCAGGAGCACAATTGGGAGACAGGGAGAGAGCGTTGTCACCATATAACAGGAAGTGCCTGAACAAGGACCTTCATGGTAGGATCACCATGCTATATTCTAGAAAAAGCTGCAGATTTAGGAATATTTTAAATTACTTCTAAAATTATATTAACATGAGATTATAGTGATCACTTGAAGTGGCCATGCCAGTGAAATACGTGTTGAAATTACCTCTTGTAGTCTCCATCAGAAACCTGTGTGACAGGGTGACAACACAGGAGCACAATTGGAAGACACGGACAGAGGGTTGTCACCCGTAACAGGAAGTGCCTGAATATGAACTTTCATAGCAGGATCACTATCTCTACCTGGTGCTTATGGTATACCGGTTAGAAGATTTTTTTTCCTGGTAAGTTGAGCTCAGGGAGGCAATAAATCATAAGGAAAGGGAGAAAGGATTATTTTATCAGAAGGGTGATAGATAGGTATTATAGTGACAGAGCCAACAATAGGTTCCTGGGCTGGTCAGGTCTGGGAACTCGGATCAGACAAAAGCAGTGAAAGGTGAATGAAGTGTGAGCTTTAGGTGGGGCCACTTCTCGCCATTGTCCTTCTGTGGTCTCTCCTCACACAGCGGGGGAAGAACGATTGAATGGTTACATTTCATATACAACTCACCTTTTCTGACACTATTGTTCATTATTTGTAGATATTATATAAACCCTTCCATATAGAGAGTGAAGTGGCTGGCCTCCGGTGATATAGGGTGCCCACGTGTCACGGATTGCCCGGGACTGTCTCGCAATTGACATGTCTGTCCTGGGTCCCGGGCACCATCATTCCGGGACAATACAATGCCCCGGAATGAAATAGAGGACACAGCCACCCCCTACTAACTAGTAACTACATTTCCAGAACTGGTTGCTAGGGCCAGCGCTGCCTGGCATCTTGCAACCAGTGACAATTTACTCACAGACAGTGAGACCGGGAGCGAGGCCTGTGCCTAGTGCAGCACTGCTGTCTCCAACCACCTTGGCACCTCCTCCTTCTCCGGCACCCAGCGGCAAACAGCAGGGACTGTTGTGATCTTCACTCTCCAGATAGTGACGCCACTCCTTTCCTTCTACGCACGTGGCTCATGCAGAGGGAGTGACAGCAGCACTGCATCTGGTGGCAGGCTATGGGTGGCAAGCAGCACTGCATCTGGTGGCAAGTGGCACATTCACCTGACAAATAACCCGCCGCCAAATTCCCCATCAACCCCGAGACCACATTTCCCCTGCCCCTCCCCCTCATCCCTCCACGGCAGGCTCCCCCCGCACTCATCCCTCCACGGCATGGTCCCCCCGCACTCATCCCTCCACTGCACGGTCCCCCCCGCACTCAGCCCTCCACGGCAGGGTCCCCCGCACTCAGCCCTCCACGGCAGGGTCCCCCGCACTCATCCCTCCATGACAGGGTCCCCCCGCACTCATCCCTCCACGGCACGGTCCCCCCCGCACTCATCCCTCCACGGCACGGTCCCCCCGCACTCATCCCTCCACGGCACGGTCCCCCCGCACTCATCCCTCCACGGCACGGTCCCCCCGCACTCATCCCTCCACGGCACGGTCCCCCCGCACTCAGCCCTCCACGGCGCGGTCCCGCCCGCACTCATCCTTCGATGGCACGGTCCCCCCGCACTCATCCCTCCACGGCACGGTCCCCCCGCACTCATCCCTCCACGGCACGGTCCCCCCGCACTCAGCCCTCCACGGCGCGGTCCCGCCCGCACTCATCCTTCGATGGCACGGTCCCCCCCGCACTCATCCCTCCACGGCTTCCTCCGCTTCTCCTCCCAGCCAGCCCGATCCACCTCCTGTCTTGATTGGCCGGGAGAAGAACCCGGAAGCCAATAGCGAATATTGATAAATAATAATAGTAAATAATAGATATTATTGATTAAAACATTAATAAATAGATATTATTTATAAAAACATTGATAAATAGATATTCCTGATAAGAACATAAATAGATTGTGGTAATCAATAGGTAGTGATAAAAACATTGATAAATAGATATTATTTATAAAAACATTGATAAGCAGATGTGTGGTATAGAGGTATGGATGAGCATATATGGATACAGACACCATGCAGTCATTCATATTTGACACCGTTAAAAAAATCCCGAGGCCTGTGATCTCTTGCCCCTTCCCGTTCTATTCATTGATAAATAGATATTATTTATAAGAACATTGATAAGTAGATATTATTTAAAAAACATTAATCAATAGATATTATTGATTAAAACATTAATAAATAGATATTATTCATAAAAACATTGATAAATAGATATTTCTGATAAGAACATAAATAGATTAATCAATAGGTAGTGATAAAAACATTGATAAATAGATATTATTTCTGAGAAAATGTATTAATATATTATTTATAAAACCTTAATCAATAGATATTATTGATAGAAACATTGATAAATAGATATTTCTGATAAGAACATAAATAGATTAATCAATAGGTAGCGATAAAAACATTGATAAATAGATATTATTTCTGAGAAAATGTATTAATATATATTATTTATAAAACCTTAATCAATAGATATTATTGATAGAAACATTGATAAATAGATATTTCTGATAAGAACATAAATAGATTAATCAATAGGTAGCGATAAAAACATTGATAAATAGATATTATTTCTGAGAAAATGTATTAATATATATTATTTATAAAACTTTAATCAATAGATATTATTGATAGAAACATTGATAAATAGATATTTCTGATAAGAACATAAATAGATTAATCAATAGGTAGCGATAAAAACATTGATAAATAGATATTATTTCTGAGAAAATGTATTAATATATATTATTTATAAAACCTTAATCAATAGATATTATTGATAGAAACATTGATAAATAGATATTTATAAAAACATTTTGATGAATAAGTATTTATTTATAAAAAAAAGTAATAACTAGATATAAAAAATTATGTATAAAACATGAACGGTAATGATTGGATTTTGTTTCAGAACATGAAAGTAAAAATGACAAATTGTTCTTTAAGTGGAATAGGAATGTGGTCCTGTTCCTGCGATCTGATTGGTCCATTAATGTGTGCACTGGGGTATGCAGAGCTTGTCTGATAATTAACTGAACCGTCCCTAAACCAGTGTGCTATATTAATCTCTTCCAAGGACGCACAATTCTCCCCTGCATCTCCCATGTGACATCATTCTAATGTGCCAGAAACCCAACAACACAAATCAAATGTGCAGTTGGATTCTTTTTTTCACTGCACAGTTTAGTGAAAGTGGACCTGTCATCATATATACAGTACAGCATGCTGAGTAATGTGTCAGCGTTACCCTTCCAGTAATTATTACCTCTCACAGAGATCACAGTACTGTCCGTCCCGGACAAGAAGGACAGCACCATCTTTGTTCTGGCATCATCTAGGGGGTCACCATCTACCTCCTGGACTGTGATGCCGGTGTCTTGTCGAGCTGGTTCCCCTATCGATATGGTTCCGGGCTCGACTGCGCAGGCGCTGCCGAACAGCTGTTAAAGCTCTGAGATTTCCGTATGCTCAGCTTGCGCCTGCGCAGTCAAGAGGGAACCAGATCGATAGGAGGAACCATAGGCTCGGCAGCTGTGGACGCGCTCGCCCCCGATGCTTCATTACACACGCCACTTTCTTCTTCATGCCGCTCTATACAGCAAGGGACGGATCAGATGTGATATTGAGCAGTGCGATTTGTTTGTTTATACACAACGCTCTATACAGCCCCTTGCTGTATAGAGCGTTGTGTATAAACAAACAAATTGCACTGCTCAATATCATCACATCTTATCCGCCCCTTGCCGCCCCTTGCTGTATATAGCGGCATGAAGAAGAAAGCGGCCTGTGTAACTAAGCACCGGGAGTGAGTGCGTCTGCAGCTACCGAACAGCTGTTACACCTCGAGATTTCCGTAGCCTCAGTTTGCGCCTGCGCAGTCAAGCTCGGAACCATATCGATAGGCGGAACCAGCTCGGCAGAACACCGGCTCAGAAATGACACAATCATGTAAATCTTGGCATCTATGCAATTCTTAAGTGACTCAGATCAGCCCCCGCTGCAGCCTCTCTCGTTGTGACTTGCTACAAAGTTACAGTCTGATCATTAGAGGAGGGGAGACTGAGGAAATGCTTCCTCCTGCCTGCAGCAGACTGATGACATCACCTCAGCCTAGGCAAAGACACTGGGCCAGAGCTTAAGGATGTCTTTTTAATGAGAAAAGGTGGAGCTTTTCTGATAAATAATACTGTTGCTGTATATTTTATCATGTCAGGAATTTATTCCTTCAATCTTGTAAATTTACTGATCTAGGTCCACTAGATTCAGGGCTGTTCAGGAGGAAGAATGATTGAAGCCACAGAGATTCAGTGAATGGGGGGACCCCTGCACAGTAAAGAACAATGTACGGCACGCTGCTGGATATTGATTGACCGTTTTCAGTTGTAGTACAGAAGTTGGCGATGTGCAGAGTATGATGTATCCTGTGAGTGAGCAGAAAAAGGAAATGTCATGATGAGGAAATTGTGATATCCGACCCCAAGGACTCCACAGGATGGTCCCCTGTGCAAGAGCCCCAGATTATCATCACTGAGGCCTGCCCACCGCAGAGACTGATGTGACTGGCTCAGTGTTCTCTGTACAGCACTGCGGTATATGTCAGAGCTATATAAATGCATAATAAAAATAGTGTGTGACTGTGGGGGGGGGGGGGACATTAGAGTGTAAGCTCCTCTGGTGCAGAGACTGATGTGACTGGCTCAGTGTTCTCTGTACAGCACTGCGGTATATGTCAGAGCTATATAAATGCATAATAAAAATAGTGTGTGACTGTGGGGGGGGGGGGGGGGGGACATTAGAGTGTAAGCTCCTCTGGTGCAGAGACTGATGTGACTGGCTCAGTGTTCTCTGTACAGCACTGCGGTATATGTCAGAGCTATATAAATGCATAATAAAAATAGTGTGTGACTGTGGGGGGGGGGGGACATTAGAGTGTAAGCTCCTCTGGTGCAGAGACTGATGTGATTGGCTCAGTGTTCTCTGTACAGCACTGCAGTATATGTCAGAGCTATATAAATGTATAATAATATTAATAATGTGTGACTGTGGGAGGGGCATTAGAGCATTGGCAGCTGGTACTCCGGCTCTAATCACGTGCTTAAAATAAAATCTTGTAGAACTCTATGCGACCATTGCCCCACATGGAGATTGGGAGGGGGCGGCGCCCCTGCGCCCCCTATGGACTGCCCGCTGCTGCATTAGAGTGTAAGCTTCTCTGGTGCAGAGACTGATGTGATTGGCTCTGTATCCTCTGTACAGCACTGCGGTTTATGTCAGAGCTATATAAAAATGTATAATAATAAAAAATAATAGTGTGCGACTGTCAGAGCTATAAATAATTACAGTAAAACCTTGGATTGCAAACATAATTCGTTCCGGAAACATGCTTGTAATCCAAAGCACTTGTATATCAAAGCGAATTTTCCTATAAGTAATAATGGAAACTCAGATGATTCATTCCACAACCATTTATTCATAAATCCTTCAGTTTATAGTCCATATAAAAAGATTATAGCAATGTGATAGGTTGTGTAACCATAAAATGTCCATCCACAAATGGAAGCCTCCACAAGGGGATTAGAAGAAAAATCCAGCAGGAGCTACAGAGTATAAAAGAGAAGAGAGGCGCCTCTAAGTGTAGCAATATGTTGCTAAATGTTGTACCATAAAATGTAACCATATTGCTACACTAAGGCCCGGTTCACACAGGGGCGGCATGACTTCGGGGGCGACCTCGGCGGCGCGTTCTCAAGACGACTTGAGACGCCCGCCGAGGCGATTTGCATAATGACTTCTGTATAGAAGTCAATGCAAGTCGCCCTGCGTCGCCCCCAAAAGTAGTACAGGAAACTTTTTCTAAGTCGGAGCGACTCAGGTCGCTCCTATTAGAACGGTTCCATAGCACAGACCGGGACGCGACTCCTCAGGCGACCGAGTCGCCTGAGGAGTCGCCCCTATGTGAACCGGGCCTTAGAGGTGTCTCTCTTCTCTTTTATACTCAGTTGTGACATGACGCTACTCTTGTATCAAGACATCGCTTGTATATCAAGTCAAAATTTATTTTAAAAATATTTAAATGTATAATAATAATAGTGTGTGACTGTGGTGGAACATTAGAGTGTAAGCTCCTTTGGTACAGAGACTGATGGGAATGGCTCAGTGTTCTCTGTACAGCACTGCGGTATATGTCAGAGCTATATAAATGTATAGTTATAATAGTGTGTGACTGTGGGTGGACATTTGGCCCCTTTCACACATGCGTTTACGGATAAAAAAGGGACATACATGTATCCCTATGAGATAGCGGGTGTCAGCGAATGAACATCTGCTGACACCCGATCTCATCCGTTTCCACAATCCTACGATTCTGCAGACGGAGGAAAATCCTATTTTTCCATCCGTCTGCAGAGCGGATCGGGTGAACACGGACAGACGGTCCCCGTTCATCCGATCCCCCCATAGGGGAGAGCGGAGATCTGACAGGGCGGTCCCTGCACAGTGTGCGGGGACCGCCCTGTGATCCGCTGGCTCAGCGGGGATCAACGGAGCGATCTCTGCTGAGCAAGCGGATATAAAAGGAACGGATCCCTACGGGATATGCATAGCTGAAAGGACCCTTTTAGAGTGTACATATTTGTTTATTAAAAATCTTGCAGTCATACAGCTTGTTATTAAACATATTTACATATATATACAAAATAAATAAATAAAAAAGAATATATATATATATATATAAATAAACGAAAACAAACAGGCTTACATCAGCAGATAACAAAAAAAGCAAACCGCTTTTTGCTAAAAAGCATAAATAGAACTATATACAAAGAAACAGAATTGTATTACTGGACATTAGAGTGTAAGCTCCTCTGGTGCAGAGACTGCTGTGATTGGCTCAGTGTTCTCTGTACAGCACTGCGGTATATGTCAGAGCTATATAAATGTATAATATTAGTGTGTGACTGTGGGGGGGACATTGGAGTGTAAGCTCCTCTGGTGTAGAGACCGATGTGACTGGCTCAGTGTTCTGTGTACAGCACTGTGGTATATGTCAGAGCTATATGAATGTATAATACTAGTGTGTAACTGTAGGGGGGGACGGGACATTAGAGTGGAAGCTCCTGTGGTGCAGGGAATGATGTGACTGGCTCAGTGTTCTCTGTACAGCACTGCAGTATATGTCAGAGCTATATAAATGTATAATAATAGTGTGTAACTGTAGGGGGGGGGGACATTAGAGTGTAAGCTCCTCTGGTGCAGGGAATGATGTGACTGGCTCAGTGTTTTCTGTACAGCACTGCAGTATATGTCAGAGCTATATAAATGTATAATAATAGTGTGTAACTGTAGGGGGGGGGGACATTAGAGTGTAAGCTCCTCTGGTGCAGGGAATGAGGTGATTGGCTCAGTGTCCTCTGTACAGTCATTTATGATTTGCACCCTCTCTTGCCGCACTGCAAAGTCAGGAAGGTGACTTCACTGAGTCCTGATTCAGCTTCTTGTCTCCGCTTCCTGGACAGGCCAGTGAGTCAGAAGTGCGATGAACCGGATTCAAAGTCTGATAAGCGAGCTGAAGGTGTGACACCGGAAGCTGTAAAGCTCAATTTTGGTGTCACCGTTTGCAAATCATAAAACTGGCCAAACAGAATTATAAATAAAAACAGGTCGGAAGATCTCACATCGGTTACTAATTAATTTTATTTGTGACCATCCCCAGAAAAGGGTGACTTGGGATGTGGCGTGAGATGTTGTTTAGCGTGTCTGAGTGCGGAGAACTCGCGTACGCAATCCTCATAGAAGCCGTCTGTAATTACAGTGATTTCTCTGCGCCTCCTGATCCATAGGGTGTAATTATCGCACCCCGGGGGATCAGAGTGGCAGGTGAACGCTGGCGGATAACAGCAGGAGGAAAGTGATTTTGTGCCGTGTTTGTGCACCGATGTCACCTGTTCGGCCCCCGCCGGTGACACCCGCTCAGACACCCACTCCCCTCCCCCACTCCTATATCCAATCTTTTCACTCAATTGACAGCGTCTCCGATGGGACAGAGAAAAGGACGAACGCCCATTGTCTTCGTCAGATCTTCGCATCACCAGAATGGGAATCGAGTTTCACTTTGTGTGTTTGTTTTATTTTCTGCTTATTGTCGGGAATGAGATCTCCATTTAAAAGCAAACATTTTGAATGAGTTTATGTTATCCATGTCTGAGGTTTGCTTGCTCATTCAGGAAGGGGGGAGGGGGAGGGGGTGGGGGGGTTAGTTTTATTTTTCAGTGCTGACTCACCAGAGTTTATGAAAACCAAACCAGTCATAGAGAAAATATTCAATCTGACCTCCGGCCTTCCCCTTCAGTCTTGCACAGTTGTATCGGCTCCTCTCCTGGACTGAAATGGCTTCCTCTCATTTCACTGCACACTGTGAGCTTCTCACCATGTGCATTAGAAGCTGCAGCAAGTCAGATAGAGCCCCGCCTCATTTCCTGGCTGGAGGATGTCCAGCATCATCTAGCCCAGGGGTAGGCAACCTTAAAGTGGTTGTAAACCCTCAAAAAAAAAAAACCTGCACGACAAAGGCATAATAAGCTAGTATGCATAACATACTAGCTCATTATGTATGACTTACCTTAGATTGAAGCCCCCACAGCCATCCTCGACCCCCCTCCGGGCGCGGACATCTCTCCCGGTAACGACATAGCTAACTGAAGCAGCTGCATGACGTGCCATTGCTTCAGTGCGCATGTGCCAATCACTTCGGAACATGCAGACACAGGGGGGATATCTCCTAAACCGTGCAGGTTTAGGAGATATCCAGGCTAGCTACAGGTAAGCCTTAAACTGGAGGTTCACCTGAAAAACAATTTTTTAAAAGCCAGCAGCTACAAATACTGCAGCTGCTGACTTTTAAAAAATGGACACTTACCTGTCCAGGTCGCCCACGACGTCACTGCCCGGTTCCCTACGGCGCATTCGTGAGTTGCGCTGCGTCGTCCTCACTGGTCTGGGAGCTGTGTTTCCCAGAACACAACAGGGGGGGGGTGATGCGAAGGGGCGGGACTATTCCCGGAAGTGGTGCAGAATGCCTGTTTTATACCGGTATCTGCACCCCCTGAAAGGTGCCAAATGTGACACCGGAGGGGGGGAGGGTTCCGAAAAGCGGAGGTTCACTTTTGGGTGAACCTCCGCTTTAATATAGGCTTTCCTGTAGCATAAAGTAAGAAAAATGTGTTTACAACCACTTTTAAGAGGTGGAGATCTACCTGAACAGCATGGGAGAAGTCAGAGATCACCGGGCACAGTGTCGCCTCTTCACTTGATTTAAACCTCTAATAGTCATATAACCGCATCGCAATCGCGTGCATTGCACGGCAATCATGGGTTTAAATCAGGTGGTGAGGAGGCAATATATCACGTCCTCACCACCTGTGAAACACACTCGGATCGCTTTTCAGAGGAGCAGCAGTGCCTGCTGCACTTGTGAATGAGCCCTTAGTTGCATTTGGGAGCAGCACTTTTAAAGGATAACGAAACCTTTGTTTTTTTTTGTTTTTTTCAAATAACAAACCCATCATACTTACCTCCTCTGTGCAGTTGGTTTTGCACAGAGTGGCCCCGATCCTCCTCTTCTGTGGTCCCTCAGTGGCGCTCCTGGCTCCTCCTCTTCTTGAGTGCCCAGTTGGAGAATCGCTCTCCCTCAGGGCACTATTGACACATACAGCAGGACTCGCCCCGCCCCCCCCTCCCTGCTCCCACATCATTAAATTAGAATGACAGCAGCGGAAGCCAATGGCTGTGTTGCTATTAATCTATCCAATCAGGACCCCAGACAAAGACTGGAGCTAGTTTGCTCGTTCGTGGCGCAGGAAAGACCGGGTTCAGGTGAGAAAAATGGGGGGGGGTGGGGGTTCTGCACTAAAGAGGGTTTTTCACCTTAATGCATTACAACCCCTTTAAGTTGGGGGATGGTTAAACTTTGTGGTTGACTTGATTCACGGATTTACCACCCCCAATCCCTACCCCCTTTAGCTGCTGAGGCAGCAGCCAAACGTGTACACATGCCACATTAGGAATTTGGTAAGTGCTACCGCCTGTCAATCATGACCCATTCAAGTAAATGGGGCCACTCTGCTTATTACATATGCAGAATCTGCTTCCTTTTCTGTGGAGCCTCACATTGGTTGTGCTTTACTGCTCCTTCCCACAACGCAAGTCTGTGCGTCGACCTACCCATTGAAAACAGTGCATCTTCTGTGTGGATGATCTCTTTTATTTGTAGCTGCTTAGCAGGAAGCAGAGCAATTGTACTGAGCTCCCTCTAGTGGCTGATCTACAAATATCTTTATCTTATTCAATAATGAAATATGTCAAAGAAAGCTTGTAACAATTCAGAAAATTTAATCAAAAATAGAAAATATAAACACAGTTCATCATTCAACTTCTATTCAACGTTCATCATATGTGCTAAGTAAAGGTTACATTTTGCAGAAATGGCTCGCTTGTTCTGCAAATGTTTGCTGTTTAGAGAAGTATTTTGCTTAAAAGATTACGAAATGCTGATAGCTGAAGGACACTTCTTCATCTTCCAAAACTACATTGATTAACTCCTTGCAGTCGGTCGTATGCATATATGCGGCCTCTCGGCGGGCGGTCCTTAACGCCCGAGAGGCCGCATATATGTGTACCTAACTATAAACAGAGCTGTGCCGAGAGCGTGCGCCCAGCACGCTCCCCGCACAAGTACCAGTGGCAAACGGAAAGCTCCCGATCTCTACTTGCAATCTGGAGCTTTCCAATTATGTGAACGCTGTGACAGCCAATCACGGCAGTCAAATTATCAGAAACCCCGCCCTGCATATAAAAAACCCCGAAAGAGCTGGGAGGCGCTGGCACCAAGGGGTTAAGCAGAATTAACTTTTAAATTGAAGAGATGACATAAGACAAGTCCATTATCATACAAAGTAGGAGTAAACCCTATAAGCAATTGCCATTTTTTTATTAATAAATGCATCTGAGCTGCAGACTGTCTGCAGCCTCTTTGCAGCCACTTCCTGTCTACATGCACTCCAGCATTGGCCGCGTGGTATTTCTCAGGTGGTGACAGTGGTGGACTGTGTCTGTGCAATGTGTCAAAATGGCCGTTTTTGGAGTCTCAATTGGAAGCGACAAAACATGAGCACAAATGGGGGACAGAGCATTGTCACCCTACAATAGGAAGTAAAGAAAAATTTGAATTGCGCTAAATAATAAATGTAAAGTCCATAAATGGATCCATATGGATTATATTCATCTGTGTGAAGTTGACCCCAAACAATGTGATAATAAATCAATAACAGTGTCCATCATCCATCACCAAAAACCGCAGTGAATCCACCACCAGCCGTAGAAACTGCATACCAGCTCCTGTGGACCCCTTATTATAGGGGGTCGAGGTACGCCTGTGGCTTAAAACCCAGCCGGAGGCCTTTCTCCTCATCTCAGGGCTTCTCCACACTTCCGATATCACTCAGTAAGTTGGTAATAGTTAGGCACCAAAAAAGAGAACAAAAGCTCCACTTAGTGTAAAATCCTTGGCGGGTTTATTTAACCACTTCAACACCGAGGACGTCATATGACGTCCTTGACTTTGTGCGGTGATATCTGAATGATGCCTGCAGCTACAGGCATCATTCAGATATCATTGTTATCATTGTTTGCAGCCGGCGGTTCTGCGCATGATAAGAATGATAATAACGGCAGTTCCACTACTTGATCGTTCTTATAGGCGGCGGGAGGGGGCGTCCCCCCTCCTCTCGCCGCCATCCGGTGCTTCTCCGGGCTCTCCCGTGCCATCGGGGACTCGAAAAAAGAATCGTCCGGCGCCGGCTCACGACGATAGAGATTTCCGGTGACCAGATGGTCACCAGTCATCTCTCTGACCGTCGGAGACCCGGGCGCGATGTTGTGACGTCACACCCGGGTATCCGGAAGTAAACAAAGCCGCAATCGCGGCTGTCAGCATGAGATCAGTGATTTTTTTTTTTCCGATCTCATGCTTTCCAGCCTGGAGGAGAGATGTGGGGTCTTATTGACCCCGCATCTCTCCATAAAGAGGACCTGTCACACACCATTCCTATTACAAGGGATGTTTACATTCCTTGTAATAGGAATAAAAATGATCAAAAAAAAAAATTGTAAAAAAAAAAAAAAATTTAAAACGCCCCTGTCCCCAGTAGCTCACGCTCAGAAGCGAACACGCATGTAACATATGAACGCATGAACATATGTAAACGCCGTTCAAACCACACATGTGAGGTATCGCCACGTGCATTAGAGCATGTGCAACAATTCTAGTACTAGACCTCCTCTGTAACTCGAAAATAGTAACCTGTAAAAAACTTTAAAACGTCGCCTATGGAGATTTTTAAGTACTGAAGTTTGGTGCCATTCCATGAGTGTGCGGAATTTTAAAGTGTGACATGTTAGGTATCTATTTACTCGGCGTAACATCTTTCACATTATACAAAAAAATTGGGCCAACTTTACTGTTTTGTTATTTTTTAATTCATGAAACCGTTTAAAAAAAAAAAAAGCGTTTGAAAAATTATTGCGCAAATACCATGCGAGATAAAAAGTTGCAATGACCGCCATTTTATTCCCTGCTAAAAAAAAAACATATAAAATGTTTGGGGGTTCTGACAATTTTTCTAGCATTAAAATGATGATTTTTACATGAAGGAGAGAAGTGCCAGAATAGGCCCGGTATTGAAGGGGTTAATATAAAAATCAACACTCACAGTAAAGAGTAAAATAAGCACCTTAAGTTTGGTGCGTCGGCCAGCACATAACCAAACAAACCCGTCCGTTGGGACACGAGATAGATGGTGCCCCAGGATGGCGTCATTTGTGACAAAACGCGTAGGGCGGAGTGACGTGCTGATGTCACCGTCTCTCTCGTGTCCCGATAGACGAGTTTGTTTGGTTGTGTGCTGGCCGACACACCAAACGTAAGGTGCTTATTTTACTCATTACTGGGAGTGTTACTTTTTATATTTAATAAACCCACCAAGGATTTTACACTATGTGGTGGTGGTGGATTCACTGCAGTTTTTGATGATGGATACTGTTATTGATTCACTATCACAATGTTTGTGGTCAACTTCACACAGATGAATATAATCCGTATGGATCCATTTATGGACTTCACATTTATTATTTTGCATGATTCAAATTTTTCTTTTTTTTCTGTTTGTGATTGTGTTACACATAAGAATTGCTGCTCGCTGTTCATTTATTTATTTATTTATTTTTAGGGATAGATGAATTATAGCACAGTTTTTACACTTTTTATATAATAGGAAGTGCCTGAACAAGGACCTTCATGGCAGGTTCACCAGGGATTATTTTATTGGAAGCTGAACAGTCATATATTAATATAAAAGGAGGTTTTAGTGAGGGGGCTTAATGATGTACTTTCCACTGCATCTTGCAGCCTCTAAATCCCCCAAAATGTGCAGAAAATTACATGTTTTTTTTTTTTTGGGGGGGTTAGGTTGAACAAACTGTTTTGAAGGGTGTCAGGTATGGGTCTTGTTTATAAGCTGTTCTCTCATGAAGGGAAGTAACTGAAAACACTTAGTGATTTTGCAGTTTTACACATTTAAACTAAATTCAGCATTTCGTGTTTCAATAATTGTATTCTTTTTGAAATAATAACATTATACTCCAACAATATGTAAATAAGAATGTATGGATCTGAAGCACAGCAATAAATTCATAAAAATTTTGCATTGCCAATGCAAATGCAGCAGTAAAACGCAGCAATATGGCCACTAGATGAAGCTGAGGCGCACTGGAGATACAGATGTCTTTGTAACAAAACATACAATCATGTAGTCATTGCTTACATTTATTTGCTAATTCCCTCTAGCATTATCCAGAATTGCTATGTGTATCTCTTGTTACAAAACTATGCTCTTCAGCTCCATCTTGTGGCCATAATGCGCTATTTTACTGGTCGTGACAAAAGAACATTAGATCAGAAGAGAAAACAGGTTAGTTAAATTTTGCTGAATTCGAACAAATGTACATTCAGATTCATGCAATTAAATAGACCGCTTCGATTCTGTATCTGTCTTCACTATTGAGTGCATATTCAAATAAGCAAAGTATAGTCATAGAAACATTATGGTGTGGAGCATGGGGATCTTTAAACTATGACCGCAGGCCACATCTGGCCAACTACAAGATTTTTATCAGCCCTCAGCCAGGCTCAGTGGTGTATCCTTAATGTGCACAGATTCAGGGTTAAGGCCAGTAAGGGTTGCCTGTTGTCTGCCCATCAAAGCCCCATGGACCAGGGACACTGATGTAAGAGGGACTCTGATAGGGACCCTTACATAATGGGGGATCTGATGAGGACTCTGATGTAAGGAGGACTCTGATGGGGACTGTAATGCAGGGGGTACTCTGATGAAGACCCTGATGTAAGAGGGACTCTAATAGGGACCCTGATATAAGGGGGACTCTGATGGAGACCCTAATGAAAGAGGGACTCTGATAGAGACCCTGATTTAAGGGGGGACTCTGATGGGGACTGTAATGTAAGGGGTACTCTGATGAAGACTCTCATGTAAGAGCGACTCTAATAGGGACCCTGACATAAGGGGGACTCTGATGGAGACCCTAATGAAAGAGGGACTCTGATAGAGACCCTGATTTAAGGGGGGACTCTGATGGGGACTGTAATGTAAGGGGTACTCTGATGAAGACTCTCATGTAAGAGCGACTCTAATAGGGACCCTGACATAAGGGGGACTCTGATGGAGAGCCTAATGAAAGAGGGACTCTGATAGAGACCCTGATTTAAGGGGGGGACTCTGATAAGGGCTGTAATGTAAGGGGTACTCTGATGAAGACTCTCATGTAAGAGCGACTCTAATAGGGACCCTGATTTAAGGGGGGACTCTGATGGAGACCCTGATTTAAGGGGGGACTCTGATGGAGAACCTGATGAAAGGGGGGACTCTGATGGAGAACCTGATGAAAGGGGGGACTCTGATGGAGACCCTGATTTAAGGGGGGACTCTGATGGAGGCCCTAATTAAAGGGGGACTCTGATGGAGACTCAGATTAAAGGAGGATGCTAATAGGAGCCATAATGTAAGGGGCAACCTTGATAAAGAGCCTGATGAAAAAGGGACGCTGATAGGGACCCCGATAAAAAAGGGGACTCTGATGTAAGGGGGACTCTGATGTGGACCCTTAAATAATGGGGGCCCTGTTGTAGGGGGCTCTGATGGGGTCTCTGGTGTAAGGGGGATATGAAGGGAACCCTGATGTAAGGAGAACTCTGATGGGGACTCTAATGAAGACCCCGATAAAAGGGGGACTCTGATGAAGACCCAGATTAAAGGCGGATGATGATAGGAGCCATAAAACAAGCGGCAACTCTGAGGCAGACCCTGATAAAAGGGGATGCTGATCGGGACCCTGATAAAAGGGGATGCTGATCGGGACCCTGATAAAAGGGGGACTTTGATGGAGACCCTGATGAAAGGGGGAATCAGATGGGGACCCTGATGTAAGGGGGGTATCTGATGGAGACCCTGTTTTAAGGGGGAACTCTGATGGGGACCCCGATGTAAGGGGGGACTCTGACATATTTTCATTCCTCCTGATTTGGAGGAACAGTCTTGGCAAAATAAAACATAATATTGCCATTGACACATCTAGTAGAAGGGTGTAGATTAGGAATGGGTGTTCCTATAGTAAATATTATCGGAAACCCTCCATACTCAGCCAGGTATCTACTCAGACGTCTCCATCCCTCAGGAGGACTTATGACTCTCTTACAATAAATTTTGCATTTTATTCGGAGTTCCAGTTTAATCCAGAAGCTGTTTTCCATTAAAAAACAGTTTATGAACTGGGAGACATCACCCGTTATCTCTTAAAATGCCTCGGAGTCCGCAGGGATGTGATCATCCAACGCAGGTTCCTGCCTGTCAGAGCGGCATGCGCGGACTTGCTGCCTCATTGCTGGGCCAAAGATTTACATTCTTTCCATGGAAAAACTCACCAAGTGTAACGTATGAGGGACAGATGTGATCTTCTGGAGCAAAATTCTGGAGCCCAAAATCTAGGTGCGCAAAATAGCGAATATTTTCTTCCTTTTGCGGGTGTATGGGTGACCTTGGTTGGATATAAAGCTTAAAGCCCAACTATAGGCCAAACGTTTTGTTTTATTTTGCATAGAGTGTCGAAGGTTTCAGGCTTTGCAATTCTGAACTTTTGGCAATTTCTTTTTTTTTTTATGCTGCCCTCATACCCTGGTGGCAACCCCCCTGGTGGCACTATTCCACCAACCAACACCAACTATAGGGCACCATTCTCCCTATTGGGATGTGAGCAGGTGGAAGTGCTTACACACCTGTATTCATTCCCCCTACTGACGCCATCAATGGGGCACTATTCCTCCCATTAAAACCAGAGATGGGGCACTGATGCTGGGGCATTTTATACTCCCAATGGCTACAGTCCAGCCCCTGTAAAGCCTGAAGAATAGTAAGCTGGCCCCAGGCTTAGAAAATTTGGAGAACCCTGAGCTAGAAAGTAAATACAAATTTAGCACTTTTTGGAGGTAATCAACGCACACAAAATAGCCACCCTATAACTAAGCCCTGGTGGGTGGGGTGAAACGCGTCAGTAACATAATTAGTTGGTGGAGACATGTTGGCTGAAGCCAATCCTCACTTATATGTCATGGTGGCTGGTTGGGAGAGTGGCGTCTCCCCTATCTACTACATGCACTGCTCTGGATGGGCACACTGATACGCCTGCACGGCTTCATTCCTGTGGATCATGGAAACAGAACCCCTGGCTTTGAGCGGCGTTCTAAGCTGACATGGCTCACCAAACCAAGATAGACTATATTGTGAAAAGTATTGGGACACCTGTCTTAACACACCCATGAACTTTAATGGCATCCCAGTCTTAGTCCATAGACTTCAATATTGAGTTGACAAAGCAAGGTCCATAAAGAGCGAGTTTGGGGAGGAGGAACTTGCCTGGCCTGACTTCAACCCGATAGAATTCCTTTGGGATGAATTAGAGCGGAGACTGCGAGCCAGGCCTTCTTGTCCAACATCAGTGCCTGACCTCACAAATGCGCTTCTGGAAGAATGGTCAAACATTCCCATAGGCATACTCCTAAACCTTGTGGGCAGCCTTCCCAGAAGAGTTGAAGCTGTTAAAGCTGCAAAGGGTGGGCCAACCTAATATTGAACCCTACGGACTAAGACTGGGATGCCATTAAAGTTCATGTGGGTGTAAAGGCTGGCGTCCCAATACTTTTGACAATATAGTGTATCTTTTGGTAGACTGCTGCCAACACCCCATTAGGAGAAGCCTTTGTGGACCCATGGATTAGTGAGGTGGCATTTGGTTTAGTGAGTCATGTGAGCCTGTTTGCCTCTGTTTCCTTGTGGTGTCGCTGGGTCATTCCTTTCTCTCTGTTTCTGCAAACCCCCAGGGACAACTTCCCATAGTGGTCACCATCCGATATCGACACAGTTTTTATTGCAATGTTTCTGCAAAGCTGATTTTACACCCTGTCAGTAGCGTCAACTCCTGAGGAAGTGGATTACTGTTGACAAAACACGTTGAGAGGTAATGCATCCATCTTTTGAACCAGCAAATGTACTGCTGAACATCTGGTAAAGAGATCTTCTTTAACCACTTGTCAACCACCTCAGGTATGAGTTCGGTGGCAGAGCAGCTCTCCTGTGCCGCATCGCATACCTAGTAAGTGATCCAGCACTTCCGAGTAGGGGAAGAGCGCACGCCAGCTGTGCTGTGATTAGTCATAGAACAAGACGATCAGCGGGTGCCTGCCAATGAATGACCACTGGCACCCGCTAATTGGCGAGGAGGAAGACAGGACAGAGTTCTGTCAATGTAAAGAATACAGAGCTCTGTCCTGTCATCAGGGATGTGCCGCTTTTTGTTTCCCTTCAAAGCAGGGAATAAAATCCGACACATCCCTTAGTAAAAGCATCACACAGTACAAACACCAAGCACTGTAAGGCCGGCCATGCACCGTGTAATTTTCTTCTAATTTTTAATAGAAGGGCAGAGGCACAAGGAAATCTCTCAACACTGTAACTGTTTGACTGCGGCACACTGGGGTCCCCGGTTCAAATCTGCGCCAGGACACTGTCTGCATGGAGTTTGCATGTTCCCCCTGAGCTTGTGCGAGTTCTCACTGGTTCCTCCAGTTTCCTCCAACACTCCAAAGAAATGCTGGTAGGTTAGTCGGCTCCTTTATTAATTGGCCCTAGTATGCATATATGCATGCATATGAGATATGGACCGTAGATTGTAAGCTCCTTGGGGACATGGACTCCAGGTTCCTTCCACAATCCAAAGATATGCTGATGGGTTACTGTAATTGTCTCCTTTCTAAACTGGCCCTAGCATGTGCATGAGATAGGGACCTTAGCTTGTAAGCCTTTGGGGCATGGATTCTACCTTCCTCCCACATTTCAAAGACATGCTGTTAGGTTAGGCAGGCCATAGACAATGTGAATTTATTTCCTGTGTTTCGTCAGATTAGGCGACCCGTCAGAATGTGTAACAGAAGTGACGTTGCGTCACCGACATCTTGCTACACCCCACACGCCTCCATTGAATTTTAAAAGCAGCGATCTTCTGTCAGATTACCAAACCTGTGAGATCAGCAGGCTTGCCGCTGCTTTTAAAATTCAACATCAAAACAGTAATGCCGCGTACACATGATCATTTTTCCCGTCGGGAAAATTTTTATTTATTTTTTTAACAAGAAAAACGACCGTGTGTGGGCTTTTTGTCATTTTTCCCGACGGGAAAAACGGCATCAATCACGACGAGAAAAATTAGAACATGCTCTAATTTTTCTCGTCGTGATTCCCGTCATTTTTTTCCGCGGCAGTTTTCCCATAGGGAAACACGGCCACGGAGCCCACACACGGTCGTTTTTCTCGACCAAGAAAAAAAATGTCGGACGGTGTTTTCCCCGTTGAGAAAATCGATTGTGTGTACGTGGCATCAGACGGAGTTCTAAGTCCTGTATTTCACTATATAACCTCAGTTTACTCTTAAAATTAAGTGTAAAACGCATAACTCCGGTGGGTGTAACAAGATGTCCGCTTTCCCCTTCTCAGTCTATCCTTACTATGGAGGAGTGCGGGGTGTAGCAAGATGGCGGCGACGGAACGTCACTTCTGTTACACATTCTGATGAGTCGCAAAATCTGACGAAACACCTGCAACCACGGGTTGAAGGAAAGAAATTTTTCATGATTTCCCCATCAACACAGACAGGGGAAGTCCTGCTACCGAGCCATTGTCTGCTCCCGGCGGGGGGCGGGTGGGGGAAGACAGTGATTATCGCTACCGTCCACCCACCCTGCACTTACGTCTAGGTCGGGGGCAGCTTTGGCTCCTTCCAGCGTCTCCTCCGCCTCGGCGGCTTCACCCTGCTTCTCCTCCTCCTCAGCGGCTTCCTCCTCGGCGACCAATACGTCGCTTCTTCTCTCAGCCAATCGGGTCTTAACACTGGCTTCCTGATTGGCCGGGAGAAGAAGCAGGAAGACAATAGCGAATATTAATTTGCTATTGTCACACAACTGGTTGGGCTCAGGGCGCAGTGCTCTCCGCCCCAAGCCCACCCTTTTTTTAAGCCAATTAGAGCCTTAGGCCTCGTACACACGACCGATTTTCTCGGCAAGAACCAGCAAGAAACTTGCTGGCAGAGAGGTCTTGCTGAGTAAATGGGTCGTGTGTACGCTGCTAGCGGGTTTCTCGTCGAGAAAACCGACAAGAAACCTTGACGAGAAAATAGAGAACCTGCTCTCTATTTTCTCGTCGAGATTCTCCTCGGCATGTTTCTCAACGAGAAAAGTGAGTGTGTGTACACTTACCTGTCCTCCCCGAAGCCCGCGCATGTTCGAAATGAATTCGCCGCATGCGCGGTAGCTTCCTAGGCATACGTAGGGTATACCAAGATGGCGGCGACGGCATCGAATGTGACGAGCGCATGCTCGACGTAGTCGATGACGTCACCGCGTACACTCCTTTCAAAGAACCCCGGGTTCTTTGAAACGAGCGTGTGTACACTCGGCCGGGACAAGTTTCTTGTCCAAGAATCTCGTCGAAAAAAACGACATGTTTTTTTCAACGAGAATCTCGGCCGTGTGTACGAGGCCTTAGGCTCTAATCATGTGCTTAAGAAAAAAAAGATACCATTGAAATCCATGCGTCCGGCGCCCTGCATGTAGGTTAGGGGCCAGGCGCATGAATAAGGGGGGATAGTAAGCTCCTTTAGGACAGGAACTGTGTACTTTGCTATATAAAGACCTGAAGTAAATCTTAAATGCAAGCTTTATATCACACATTGCAGCTAGATCCAGCAGGCTTTTTATAGTGCCTCCGGGCAAGATGGCAAATTTTAGGCACATCATTTAATGTTGTGCAACCTCCAAGGTGCTGGAACAAGTGAAAGCATTGGCCTCATTTTCTAATGATGATTTGGGAAGCCTGGCAATCATACAGATTGACCCACCAAGGCCCTAAGCTGTACAAGATGAATGCCGGGATGGTTATAAGAACATAAAGGGGAGGGGGCTTAGCATTTTTCGGCTTCAGCCTCCGGTTAAATGCAGATTGTTCCTGATTGACTGCGGCGCACCTTGCGCAGAGCGGTGTGTGGGTGAGAAGGATTCTTTTATCAGGAATGTTTAGCTGCTTAGAACATAAAACAGCTTGGGTGAGAGAGTTCGCACTTTCCTTTATACGTTCACCAGGCAACCAGATCCAGCAAAGAATAATACGCCATAGAAAAAAAAACGGGTTCTGCGCACTCACACCTTGTCTACCATTTCATCATTAACCCTTTCCCCGTCATCCCCCCCTCTACCAGGCCAAAACCCCCTCTATTGTCTCCTGAGAGGCCTCCAAATCCCCGGGGACGTTCCAGTGTCACTGCGCTCCTCCGGGAGAATATTAATTCAATCCTGTTGCTGGCTGTTGTGTCACGCTGCGAATCTGAAGAAAGGCTTCCTGGGCCGGCAGATCAGATCTCCAGTCTGTTCCCAAATATCTCCCTTCAGAAGCCGCAGAACACTTGTCAGCGGGATTAAAGTGGATGTAAACCTCAGACATGAAATCTGAACAAAGCATATCTCTCTATAGTGTGTACTTGTCTCAATCCAGAGCACTGAGTGTCATTTCTGTCTGCAGCTTCATTCCTCTGCTATCAGCATGAGTCACTTCTGACAAGTTTTCCTGACACCAAGAGAAAAATGGAGACAGGGGAGGGACTTCCAGCTGATTGACAGCCTGAGCTCTGTTCCTGTGTGCTGTGTGAAGGGGGGGGGTGTCCCTTCCCTCCAATCAGCTCTCAGAACTCACCTGGCTGAGCTCTGCAGAGTGTGATTTCAGTTTTCCACCCCCTTTTTTTCGGAACTCTCAGACAAGCTTATAAATTCAGCACTTTGAACAGTGGCGGCTGGTGCTCAATTTTCTTAGGGGGGGGGCGCACCAGCCAGCCAGCCACGACCTCACCCCCAGCCAGCCAACCAACCACCCCCCCCCCGGCACTCAATTGCCGTACCGCCCGACAGGCCGCCGCCAGCCCTGCACTTACCCCATCCAGGTCATGGCTTTGTTGGCTTCCCCGCTGCGTCTCCTCCCAAGTCCCGGCGGTCGCTTCTCCTCCTGGCCGATCAGGACTTATGACTCGCGGCCAATCGGGTCTCAGGACCCGCTTCCTGATTTGCCGGAAGGAGAAACAGGAAGACCTTAGCGAATAATAATTTGCTAATGTTACACAACTGGGTGGGATCGGGGTGCAGGGAACTGCGCCCCAAGTCCACCCTTTTTTAAGCCAATTAGAGCCTTGGGCTCTAATCATGTGATGATGTGCTTCTATATATATTTTAAAAAAAACTAAGTTGGTTACAAATGTCTAAACGTGACAATGGCATTATGTATTGTTAATTAAATACTTTCAATAAAAATCTATTAATATAAAAAAAAAGCAAAAAAAAAAACATTGGAATCCATGTCAATTGTAGATTAGGGGCCAGGCGCATGGATTAGGGGGGCGGCACCCCTGCGCCCTGCATTAGAAGAGAAGACTGCAGATAAACAGATACAACTTATGTAGGAGCATTGGTTTCATCTCTGTGTATCACCTGAGGCCAGTCACTTCACTGGGGAGTGGGGATATGTAAGGGTTTACAACCACTTTAACTGCCATCTCTTTATCCTGAGAAGAATTTGAAAAGGCCGATGCTAAAACCAAAAAAAAGGTCCACATTAAGATTTTTGGGTTAAAAGCCAACCCGTTTCAGGGGTAACATTTTTAGGAGTGAGTACTCCAATGCGTTTCGGGGAGCCAAAACTATAAGCATTCCAACATGTTTTGGGGGTAAAAATTATAACAGGGAATTTTCCAACACCTTTTGGGGGAAATAATGATATGAGCCAAAATGCCAATGCGTTTCGGGGTAAGAATTATAAGCTTTATAAGCCGCCACCAAACTGGCCAGTCATCCTACAGAACTCCTTATGTCAAGAAATGTGATTTATGGATTTTCTCAGAAGCTTGGTGACTTCAGCTATTAAGTGTTTCCTAAGAGCTCCATTTGAAGAGGTCTTCTTAGTGTTGGTCCCCTTCCAGCTTCGTTCCCCGGACTGGACAGTCCTAAAAGAGTGTATTAAATATACATAAGAAAACTGCTCATCTATTTTTATATCATTCTTAAACCACATGAGGTCGGAGCTTAAGAAATGCGGGTTTGATTCTTCCCAAATGTGGGGAAGGTTTGGCGCTTTCACGTGGCTTGGCTCCGGTGGCCGGATCATGAGTTAAAGGCTTTCCAGTTACGGGAGGATGTTGAAGGATTTACAGTTTTAAACATATTTCCAATAATAGGAGAGGCCAGGGCTTTGTAATGTCTGAGCCCTTATCTTATGCAAACGTTATTGATTTTTTTTTTTTTACCTTGGATGTTCAAAGGGTGAGAGGCAGCAGAGACTGGACTATGAGAGTGTGATGATTTTTACATTGGCTGGTCAGATAGTGAGAGACAGGGAAAAGGGGCTGTGTGAGAGGCAGCAGCAGGAGGCCGAGCTCTGTGAGAAGCAGCAGTGGGGAACTTATCTGTGTTATAGGCAGGAGCAAGGGACTGAGCTGTGTAGGAGTAATATAGGAGGCTGCAGCTGGTGGCTGAGAGAGAAGCAGCAACAGGGGGGCTAAGCTGAGTGGGAGGATGCAGCAGCAGGCTAAGCAGTAAGAGGTAGCAGTAGGAGGCTAACTGAGTGAGAGGAAGCAGAAAAAAGCTGAAAGAAGTAAGCAGCAGCAGAAGGCTGCCTTAGCAGGAGGCTAAGCTGAGTGAGAGGCAGCAGTAGAAGGCTGAGCTGAGTGAAAGGTAGCAGTAGGAGGCTGATCTGAGTGGGAGGTAGCAGTGGGAGGCTGAGCCAAGTGAGAGACAGCAGTAGGAGGCTGAGCTGAGTGAGAGGTAGCAGTAGGAGGCTAAGCTGAGTGAGAGGTAGCAGTAGGAGGCTAAGCTAAGTGGGAGGTAGCAGTGGGAGGCTGAGCCAAGTGAGAGACAGCAGCAGGAGGCTGAGCTGAGCTGAGTGAGAGGTAGCAGTAGCAGGCTGAGCTGCGTAAGAGGAATAAGGGGGAGGCTGTGCTGTATGAGAGGTAGCAGTAGGAGGCTGAGCTGAGCGAGAGGTAGCAGTAAGAGGCTGAGCTGAGTGAGAGGTAGCAGCAGGAAGCTGAGCTGAGTGAGAGGAAGCAGTAGGAGGCTGAGCTGAGTGAGAGGAAGCAGTAGGAGGCTGAGTGAGAGGTAGCAGTAGGAGGCTAAGCTGAGTGAGAGGTAGCAGTAGGAGGCTGAGCTGAGTGAGAGGTAGCAGTAGGAGGCTAAGCTGAGTGAGAGGTAGCAGTAGGAGGCTAAGCTGAGTGAGAGGTAGCAGTAGGAGGCTAAGCTGAGTGAGAGGTAGCAGTAGGAGGCTAAGCTGAGTGAGAGGTAGCAGTAGGAGGCTAAGCTAAGTGGAAGGTAGCAGTGGGAGGCTGAGCCAAGTGAGAGACAGCAGCAGGAGGCTGAGCTGAGCTGAGTGAGAGGTAGCAGTAGCAGGCTAAGCTGCGTAAGAGGAATAAGGGGGAGGCTGTGCTGTATGAGAGGTAGCAGTAGGAGGCTGAGCTGAGCGAGAGGTAGCAGTAAGAGGCTGAGCTGAGTGAGAGGTAGCAGCAGGAAGCTGAGCTGAGTGAGAGGAAGCAGTAGGAGGCTGAGCTGAGTGAGAGGAAGCAGTAGGAGGCTGAGTGAGAGGTAGCAGTAGGAGGCTGAGCTGAGTGAGAGTTAGCAGTAGGAGGCTGAGCTGAGTGGGAGGTAGCAGTAGGAGGCTGAGCTGAGTGGGAGGTAGCAGTAGGAGGCTGAGCTGAGTGAGAGGTAGCAGAAGGAGGCTGAGCTGAGTGAGAGGTAGCAGTAGGAGGCTGAGCTGAGTGGGAGGTAGCAGTAGGAGGCTGAGCTGAGTGAGAGGTAGCAGAAGGAGGCTGAGCTGAGTGAGAGGTAGCAGAAGGAGGCTGAGCTGAGTGAGAGGTAGCAGTAGGAGGCTGAGCTGAGTGAGTGGTAGCAGTAGGAGGCTGGGCTGAGTGAGTGGTAGCAGTAGGAGGCTAAGTGAGAGGTAGCAACAGGAGGCTGAGATGAGTGAGAGATAGCAGTAGGAGGCTGAGCTGAGTGAGAGGTAGCAGTAGGAGGCTGAGCTGAGTGTGAGATAGCAGAAGGAGGCTGAGCTGAGTGTGAGGTAGCAGAAGGAGGCTGAGCTGAGTAAGAGGTAGCAGTAGGAGGCTGCGTTGAGTGGGAGGTAGCAGTAGGAGGCTGCGTTGAGTGTGAGGTAGCAGTAGGAGGCTGCGTTGAGTGTGAGGTAGCAGTAGGAGGCTGAGCTGAGTAAGAGGTAGCAGTAGGAGGCTGAGCTGAGTGTGAGGTAGCAGAAGGAGGCTGAGCTGAGTGTGAGGTAGCAGAAGGAGGCTGAGCTGAGTGGGAGGTAGCAGTAGGAGGCTGCGTTGAGTGGGAGGTAGCAGTAGGAGGCTGCGTTGAGTGGGAGGTAGCAGTAGGAGGCTGCGTTGAGTGGGAGGTAGCAGTAGGAGGCTGCGTTGAGTGGGAGGTAGCAGTAGGAGGCTGCGTTGAGTGGGAGGTAGCAGTAGGAGGCTGCGTTGAGTGGGAGGTAGCAGTAGGAGGCTGAGCTGAGTGGGAGGTAGCAGAAGGAGGCTGAGCTGAGTGAGAGGTAGCAGTAGGAGGCTGAGCTGAGTGGGAGGTAGCAGTAGGAAGCTGAGCTGAGTGGGAGGTAGCAATAGGAGGCTGCGTTGAGTGGGAGGTAGCAGTAGGAGGCTGCGTTGAGTGGGAGGTAGCAGTAGGAGGCTGCGTTGAGTGGGAGGTAGCAGTAGGAGGCTGAGCTGAGTGGGAGGTAGCAGAAGGAGGCTGAGCTGAGTGAGAGGTAGCAGAAGGAGGCTGAGCTGAGTGGGAGGTAGCAGTAGGAGGCTGCGTTGAGTGGGAGGTAGCAGTAGGAGGCTGCGTTGAGTGGGAGGTAGCAGTAGGAGGCTGAGCTGAGTGGGAGGTAGCAGAAGGAGGCTGAGCTGAGTGTGAGGTAGCAGAAGGAGGCTGAGCTGAGTGTGAGGTAGCAGAAGGAGGCTGAGCTGAGTGGGAGGTAGCAGTAGGAGGCTGCGTTGAGTGGGAGGTAGCAGTAGGAGGCTGCGTTGAGTGGGAGGTAGCAGTAGGAGGCTGAGCTGAGTGGGAGGTAGCAGAAGGAGGCTGAGTTGAGTGAGAGGTAGCAGTAGGAGGCTGAGCTGAGTGGGAGGTAGAAGTAGGAGGCTGAGCTGAGTGGGAGGCAGCAGCCGGGGGCTGAGTTGCTCACAGAACCAAGAAAACTGCTGTGTAGGTAGGTAATTTATTAATGTACCCCCTCTTGAATGGCATCTTCCAGTCCTGGAAGTAGATACTGACTTTGGATGATGACTGAACAAAGATGGCTCCGGCCTTCTATACAGACCAGGATCTAATAGGATTGTCAGGGGGAGTATGTGCACCGCAGTGGAGTCTACCAGCATGTAACTATACATTTTTTTTCTAAAGCACCTCCAATACCCCCAAGGGCCCTGCATTTCATTTGGGACTCAATTCCCATCAATTATCAATAATACAAATCTTTCAGCTCCAAATCAGAGCCCCAGCCCTTCCTGTCTTCGCCACCCAGCTAATGATCATTGAGGTCACCCATCGCATTGACCAATGGCTGTGGCCGCTTTTTGATCGCGCTAGCAGCTTTTCACCTTCCCATTAACAGGTGCAATTTAATTCCGCTATTTATTAGAAATGTACTTCTGCAGAACACGGCACAGTGTGAGCGTGTGTGGGTAGGCACCTTCACCTTGTCTCTCTGTTTATTTTTAGTGTACCTCCAGAAAGAGCGCCATTATTCTGCTGCTGAGAAACTTTTTTTTTTTAATTTTGGATATTTTTCGTATTGATACATTTTGTTTTTCATCTAAAATAAAACATTGAATAGAAACGTTACAAACTTGCAATTATTAACAGAAGGGTGCGAATGTGCTTCATTATCCTCAGATTGGGTTCTTGAGGCGTCTCTACGCGTTTCCCCTGACTATCAATTTCTGGCGGAAAAGCAAGGTTTAGAGTCCCAATAAAAAATACCTTGAAATGTTTTCATTATTATTATTATTATTATTATTATACAGGTTTTATATAGCGCCAACCGTTTGCACAGTGCTTTACAATATTAAAAGTGTTAGTAAACCCACAACAGTAAAATCAGTCTGTATATGAAATAAAACATGCTGGTTATACTCACTGTGGAACCTAAGGGGTTAATCCTCTGCATTGTGTAAAACGGCTGTTTGATCCTGTCTTCTCTGATCCTCCCCTTTTTCCACTGTCCCCAATCCATCTCCTGATAAGACAGAGCCTTTGGAGTCACTCTGCGCATGCTCAGTTTGGTGTGTATTGCTAGAGGTTTTTTTTTTTTGATCAGCACAGGGCCAATCAGCACTGTCCACACAGAGGGTCAGGGGTCCTGCAGCCTCATAGGACAGTCTGAGGAGAATGAAAACTCCTCCTACAAGCTTTATCCAGACACTGATATAAGTCACAAGACTGCTATATACTGCTGATGAGAAAAGGTATTTAGCAGTTTATATTTACTAAAATAATTACATTTCCAGGTTCTGTGTACTGTGGGAGACCAGATATAGTGAATGCAGGGTCCTGGGTGTAGTGACACTTTAAGGCACAGGTGTTAAACACAAGGCCCACGGGCCGAATCCGGCCCTCCAGGCCATTTCATGTGGGCCTCGTACCTCTCCTGTAGCTGCAGGAGAGCTCCAGCCCTCCTCTGGTCCTCCTCCAGACCCTGTACTTTCTGCTTTCAAGCAATGCATCCATCTTCTTCCCAGCAGCAGCATAAGGTAAAGGGGGGTGCACTGTCATGTAAGGGAGAGTGGGGGGACTCAACTTCTGATGGTGGGGTGGCTCTTGACAACTAATGTAAGGGGAGGGGGTGCGCTGGACATCTAATCTTACCGATACAACCGGCCCTTTTGGGGGCCATCATAATGCTGATGCGGCCCACAATAAAATTGAGTTTGACACCCCTGCTTTAAGGGGTGCATTACAATTGCAAAACACAGTTCAATTCAGAAAGAATAGGAGGTCCCTTCTCATGGAGCTTGCAATCTCAAATTTTCAGCCTAAGGAAGGTGGCTTAAAGCTGAACTTCGGGATAAGCAAATATTGTGAGCTTTGTGTATTTCTTCCAGATCTGTGCAGTAATCCAGTGTGAGACTTCCTGTAATAAAGACCGCTCACCGCCGCTCTCTCTCCTTCTGTAGGGGGACAGGTCTTGTCTCCGCCCCCTCCTGTAGTTTTCTGCAGTCAGCCTGTTCCCTACGTTCACACCTTTTTTGTGCGTTTTCCGGTTTTCACAAAACGCACTACAGTCCATTTAACATGGTTTTCTATGGTACACGTTCACATCTATGCATTTTTCATCTGGTGCGTTTTTGGAAGGGGTCGGGGACTTTTTTTCCCTGCAGCAGATTGCGTTTTCCGTGTCGCATCTGAAACGCAAGTTTTTGATGCGTTTTTTAATGTTTTTGTGTGGGTTTTTTTTCCTTTTAAAAACACTGTATATAGCTGGTTGCTAAGGGGCGGGCCAGCTGTCGTGACCTTAACAACCAATGAGTCATCAGCTGTCAGCTGTTTCCTGCTGACAGCTAAATGTAAAAAAAAAATTGCTGGCTAAAAAATTTGTGAAAAAAAAACGGCTTGGGGTCCCCCCCCCAAAAAAAATTCATACCAGGCCCTTCGGGTCCCGCTCACCGTCGAGGGAGCTGACATTTTCCCTTCGGCGTGTCTTCCGGGTTAGTGGCCGTAGCCGCGATGACGTCACGTCACGTCAGGGGTTAAGGTAAGTATTTCATAATAAGCTAGTATGCAGTGAATACTAGCTCATTATGCCTTTGCCTTACAGGTGTTTTTTTTTTTTTTGCGCGGGTATACAACCGATTTAACCACTTGCCGCCCGCCCTATTACAAAATGACGGCGGCAGAGTGGTTTCAATATCCTGACCGGACGTCATATGACGTGATCAGGATATTGAGCCGCTGCGCGTGCAGCCCCATCAGTGAAGGAGAAAACTTACTTAGTTACAAAGTTTTGTAAATGAAACAAAAAAATAATATATATATTTTTTTCCAAATTTTTGGTCTTTTTTTTTATTTGTTTAGCAGAAAATGAAAATCGCAGAGGTGATCAAATACCACCAAAAAAATTTTGTTTGGCTACAGTGTTGCATAACTGCGCAATTGTCATTCAAAGTGCGACAGCGCTGAAAGCTGGTCTGGGCAGGAAGGTGTATAAGTGCCCAGTATTGAAGTGGTTAAAGTGGAGGTCCACCCTAAAAAAATAAAATACACCAAAATGCTACAACAAAGTTGAAAAAAAATATATATATTTTTACTTACCAGAAATTGCAGTTGCTAGGCAGATCTTCCTAATCTGCCTCTTCCTAGTCTGCGGCTGATCTTCATCCTCGCGTTGTCTTCTGGGGAATGGGGCGCGCTGCCTTCTGGGAACTGTGTGCATCTCAGAGAGCAGCCGCTCATTCATACAGCGCCGCGAGACTCGCAAATGTGCAGTAGGAAACGGGCAGTGAAGTCGCAAGGCTCCACTGCCTGTTTCCCTTAGTGAGGATGGCGGTGCCACGACCCTCCACAATCGAGGGATCGCGCCGTAGATAACCGCACAGGCGCACTGAGCGCGGCGCCTTTTGAATGGCAGCCCGCCGGACACTGCCGGATTTCGCACATGCGCGGGGATCGTGCAGTAAATAACCGCACAGGCGCACTGAGCGCGGCGGCTTTTGAATGGCAGCCCGCCGGATTTCGCACATGCGCGGGGATCGTGCCGTTCCTCGCGCATGTGCGGGAGTGACGTCATCCCCGCTCCGGCCAATCACAGCGCCGGAGTGGCGATACCCAGAAGTCACTCCGGGTATCATGGCTGCGACGTTTCCGAGGACCGCTGCGGGGGCTTCAATCTAAGGTAAGTGATTGATAATGAGCTAGTATGCTAGTCATACTAGCTCATTATGCCTTTGCCTTGCAGGTTGAAAAAAAAAAAAAAAGTTTTGCGGTATACAACCGCTTTAAAAGTCAGCAGCTACAGTGTTTGTAGCTGCTGACTTTAAAATAAAAAATAAAAATCACGGGTGGAACCCCGCTTTAAGTGGCCCTCGCTCTTCAAAAGTTTGGGCACCCCTGCCGTATGACTTTCTGGCACTACCTAGCTTTCTCACCACTAGGGGCAGTGTTGAGTCTTAGTTACATTTTAATGTTGCAAGCTGGATATGCATTATGTGAGTGTTTAAAAAAGAAATGTATGGCATGGTATGGCTTTTTGTTTAAAATAACCTGTATTTACATGTTCCCTGAATATTCCTAAACCCATTAGACACGGCCCTTGTCAGCAAAGCTTATGTCCTTGAAATGTGCACTGTGGATGTAACTGGATGTTCATTGGGTGTTCTTAATGGTAATCCAGATGTCTTCCTGTCCCTGGATGACCCTTGTCTTGTTTGTGCTTGAACCCCCTACAATGGATTGTCCAAAACACGATTCCTCGCAGTGATAACCTGAACATTTCCTGTATACAAATTCCTCTGCACTCTGGCACAAAGCTCTTTCTTTTTTTTCTTTTTTTTTTATGCTGCAGTTGCTTTTCTTGCTGAGCTGACAGTGTCCCGGGGACGCTTCCCAACAGCCATTAAGTCAGGGGCAGAGGAAAAGGGCGCAGCGGGCCGTTGACAAGAAGTGATTGTAGTGATCTGTATATTTAAAGTTTGGTATTAGAGTAGTCTGGAGGTCAAATGTTCCATTTGCAAGAAAAACAATAATGCCGCGTACACACGATCGGAATTTCCGACAACAAAACCGTGGATTTTTTTTCCAACGGATTTTCGCTCAAACTCGTCTTGCATACACACGGTCACACAAATGTTGCTCGGAAATTCCGATCGCCAAGAACACGGTGACGTACAACACTACAACGAGCCGAGAAAAATTAAGTTCAATGATGCCGAGCATGCGCCGAATTGATTCTGAGCATGCATAGGATGTTTGTGCGTCGGAATTGGATACACACGGTCGGAATTTCCGACAAGAACCTTTGTTGTCGGAAAAATTGAGAAGCAGCTCTCAAATTTTTGTTGTCGGAAACTCCGACAGCAAATGTCCGATGAAGCCTACACACGGTCGGATTTTCCGACAACAAGCTCACATCGAACATTTGTTGTCGGAAGTTTCGACCGTGTGTACGCGGCATTAGGCTCCATTCACACTTGTGCGATTTGTCATGCAACTTTGGACACTAAAGTTGCATGACAAGTCCTTCCCAATTTTTTCCAATGATAACCATTCATATATGCGTGACTTTAGGCCTCATGCACACTGAAGCTGATAAAGAAAAGTTTTTGGGAGTTTGGGCGTTTTTTTTTTAACAGCCCTTAAACTCCACTCTATGCTATCCTATGTGTCTACAGAATGGGCACGCGCGCACGCCTCCACCCGTGTACGCGCCCGACGTACAATGACGGCGATTCGTGCAGCCGAGCCAACCTGCCGCAGTAGAACTGCAGCGGCTGGTCGGCAAGCGATTAAACCTGCCTGGAGTTTAACTTTAATCAACACACAACAGAATCAAAGGGTGTGTTCAAATTTACAATAGGCTTTTTAAAGAGAACCTGTCATCTTTCATCAGATAATAGAGTTAGGGTTAGGGTAAGGCCCTGCTTGGTTTCCAGACCACCACTTGGCGTGGTTCCCACACAACCCCAGAAAGGAATGCCATGTGGAATTCCCCTTTAATAAGAAAGATATCAGGACCTTTTCCTCCTGACACTAAGCTGCTTTCCTGGCCTTGGATTCTTGGCAGGAGATTGTAAAGATTTAATACAACATGTGTCGGTTGTGTAATTCCGAGCCCAGGGGTCTGTACGGCTGCAGAGGGGAGGAGGTCTGCGTTGGCCGACGATCCCTTTTTTTTCCTGAAACATTTCTGCTTCGCTGCCAGAAGTGCAATGTTAAAAAATATCACTGAACATTCTCTGCCGGGGGGGGGGGGTGACACTTCCATCATGGCTGCACTCACGCCGGATCAGTGCCGGATCTGGACAGGGCCCGTGGCTCCGCTTGTACCAAAAGGATGGAAATATATTGTATAAGGTCTAGTGTTATTTTAAAGACTCATTTAGATGTGAACCTAATCACTAAAATATTATATTGTCTTTTGGATATTAATGTAATTTTCAGTTTTTAAATCTGCCTTGTAATAATTCCTGGTGATCCTGCCATGTAAGTCCGTATTCAGCCACTTCCACATAGGGTGACAACACTCTGTCCTTGTATCCCAATTTCACTTCTGTGTTGTCACACTGGCTCATAGGTGTGCGCAGCCTATTGCATTAGGGTGTGCACCCCAAATCTCAAACACACATGCGCAGTAGAGCAGAGGACGGTGTCGGTAGGCCAGAGGGAATTTGTGCTGGAATGGGGGGGGGGGGGGATTTGGAGTGGGGGGGGATTTGGAGTGGGGGAAGAAGATTTGTGCTAGGAGGGTACATTTTTTGGGGGGGATTTGTGCAAAGATCAAGGATTGGGGAGGGGAATTTGTGCTAGAATGGGGGGGATTTGGAGTGGGGGGAAGAGGATTTGTGCTAAGAGGGGAAATTTGTAGGGTGAGGGATTTGTGCTAAAATCAAGGATTGGGGAGGGGAATTTGTCCTAGAATGGGGGAGATTTGGAGTGGGGGGAAGAGGATTTGTCCTAGGAGGGGAAATTTGTGGAGTGGGGGATTTGTGCAAAGATCAAGGATTGGGGGAGGGGAATTTGTCCTAGAATGGGGGGGATTTGGAGTGGGGGGAAGAGGATTTGTGCTAAGAGGGGAAATTTGTAGGGTGAGGGATTTGTGCTAAAATCAAGGATTGGGGAGGGGAATTTGTCCTAGAATGGGGGGGGGGGATTTGGAGTGGGGGGAAGATGATTTGTCCTAGGAGGGGAAATTTGTAGGGTGAGGGATTTGTGCTAAGATCAATAATTGGGGAGGGGAATTTGTCCTGGAATGGGGGGATTAGGGGAGGGGGGGGGGGAGATTTGTGCTAGGAAGGAAAATTTGTAGGGCGGGGGATTTGGGGGAGGGGAATTTGTCCTGGAATGGGGGGGATTTGGAGTGGGGGGAAGAGGATTTGTCCTGAGGCCTCGTACACACGACCGAGTTTCTCGGCAAGAACCAGCAAGAAACTTGCTGGCAGAGATTTTTTGCCGAGAAACTCGTTCGTGTGTATGGTTTCTCGTCAAGAAAACCGACAAGTAATCTCGACGAGAAAATAGAGAACCTGCTCTCTATTTTCTCGTCGAGATTCTCGTCGGCATGTTTCTCGACGAGAAAAGTGAGTGTGTGTACACTTACCTGTCCTCCCGGAAGCCCGCGCATGTTTGAAATGAATTTGACGCATGCGCGGTAGCTTCCTAGGCATACGTAGGGTATACCAAGATGGCGGCGACGGCATCGAATGTGACGAGCGCATGCTCGTCGTAGTCGATGACGTCACCGCGTTCGCTCTATTCAAAGAACCGCGGGTTCTTTGAATCGAGCGTGTGTACACTCGGCCGGGACAAGTTTCTTGTCCAAGAATCTTGTCGAAAAAAACGACATGTTTTTTCCGACGAGAATCTCGGCCGTGTGTACGAGGCTTCAGAGGGGAAATTTGTAGGGTGAGGGATTTGTGCTAAGATCAAGGATTGGGGAGGGGAATTTGTCCTGGAATGGGGGGATTAGGGGTGGGGGGGAAGATTTGTGCTAGGAAGGAAAATTTGTAGGGCGGGGGATTTGGGGGAGGGGAATTTGTCCTGGAATGGGGGGGATTTGGAGTGGGGGAAGAGGATTTGTCCTAGGAGGGGAAATTTGTAGGGTGAGGGATTTGTGCTAAGATCAAGGATTGGGGAGGGGAATTTGTCCTGGAATGGGGGGATTAGGGGTGGGGGGGAAGATTTGTGCTAGGAAGGGAAATTTGTAGGGTGGGGGATTTGGGGGAGGGGAATTTGTCCTGGAATGGGGGGGGGATTTGGAGTGGGGGGAAGAGGATTTGTCCTAGGAGGGGAAATTTGTAGGGTGAGGGATTTGTGCTAAGATCAAGGATTGGGGAGGAGAATTTGTCCTGGAATGGGGGGATTAGGGGTGGGGGGGAAGATTTGTGCTAGGAAGGGAAATTTGTAGGACGGGGGATATGGGGGAGGGGAATTTGTCCTGGAATGACGGGGAATTTGGAGTGGGGGGGAAGAGGATTTGTGCTAGAAAGGGAAATTTGTGGGGTGGGGGATTTGTGCTAAGATCAAGGATTTGGGAGGGGAATTTGTGCTGGAATGGGGGAGGGGGGGTGGAGATTTTTGCTAGGGAGGGAAATTTGTAGGGCGCGGGATTTGTACTAAAATCAAGGATTGGGGAGGGTAATTTGGGCTAGAATGGAGGGATTTGGAGTGGGGGGGGGGAGAGGATTTGTGCTTGGAGGAGAAATTTAAGGGTTAGCAGATTTGTGCTATTAGGGGGAAATTTATTTGCTGGGGGGGGATTTGGGCTGGGGGGGGGGGGTTTCAGCAGAGGGTGGATTTGTACTGGGAGGAGGGGGAATTGACTTAGGGGTGAGCATGTAGATTAGTGCTTTTTTTTGGGGGGGGGGTAAATTTGGCCTGTTCGCCCTGGCCTCTAGATGACCTTGTCCAGGCACTGGCTGCATGCATATTACACACCCCTTGTATAAGTGTGAGTACGTGGCGGGGATCGGGGATTGGCTCGCCCGCTTATGATTGGTGGTGCACGGTGACAGCTTCCTGGCTATCCATAGCTTGTGTGAGTTCAGACCAGGATCCAAACACCCCTCAGTTTGTCCCTAGCAGTGAATGAGCGTTGTCACCCTAGGACAGGAAGTCTGTTATTGGCAGGATCACAGGGTAAAAAAAGAAGGCCCAAAAAAAAATATGAATGCAGCCATGACATCAAAAGATTGCTAAGCAGAAATGTAAATCTTGTTCTTGGGTTTGGATACACTTTGTCCCGTCTGTAGGGGTCAGGGTTGCCAACTTTCAGTAAATTTACAAACAGTTTGTAAAATCTGTACTTTTTGCATCTGTCCTTGATTGTCTATGACAGACATGTAGGCTGCATGTCCGTAACTGTCATTCATTACCAGATGCAACAATTATGGATTTTACAAACGGTTTGTAAATTTACTGAAAGTTGGCAACCCTGGTAGGGGTGCTGAGGATACAATATCTGCTTATTTCTATGCTGGGATTGATTGTAATCCATGGATTATGGCAGGCTCACTCTCCCACACAGATCTCTGCTGAAGGAGGTAATTGCAACTTCCTGTCTCAATATCTACAGAACACAAACGGGTACAAATCTGTAATGTTCTGGCTGTAAGTACACTTCCGTGCAATATGTCAACATGACCGATTATTTTCTCAGAAAGAGGAATTTAATTTGTGTATTCTGGAAGTCCACTATAAAGAGAAGTAATTATTGGAACTGCTAAATGCTACAAATGAATAAACACGATTCCTTTTACTTGGAGGAAATTTGTATTTTCCTAAACTTTTGAACAAAATGACTTCTTAGGGGTTTGTAACTTCTTCAAACATTCATAGTCCACTGGAACAAAATATCATCTATAGAGGAGAAGGGAGACCTGATTAGAAAGCTCCGATGGACTGTATATACTTCTCTTCTATCTCATTCATATTACGTATAAAAATAAACAGACATAAAAGTAAGTAGGATATACAGTAGCTCTTATTGTTTCTGTTTATTTTTATATTATAATATACACATTACACATGATAGCTGGTATATCTAGTACAGTAAGGTGACCAGATTTTTAAAATGAAATCCGGGGACATATTTTTTTTTTTACTAGTAATGGCGGCAATCAGCGACTTTCTGCCCGTCGCCGCTGCTGCCCGCCTCACAGCCTGTCAAGTCTCACTCTCGGTGCCCCGGCTACTACTGGGTGGGGAGCGGAGGAAGATCACTCCACCAGGGAAGGCAAGGAGATAAGCAGGCGGCTGGCCGGGGCTTGAGCCAAGGCAGAAGAACATGCGAGCGGAGCTGAATAGGCACCCGAAACTGAAGAAATATTCCCTCCGCCCCGACCAGCACATGATCATCAGAAAGGGGCACAGATAATGGAAAAAAATACACAATTATTTTTTATTCTGCACTGACTGTCTTTGAAATTGCCCCAGCCCCTGTTCAAATCCAAACCGGGGACAGACTTGGTCCAGGGACAGTGTCCTCAATCCGGGGACTGTCCCCTGAAATCGGGGATGTCTGGTCACCCTATAGTACAGGGGTCTCCAAATGTGCACATATTGAGGAATAACTCAGAAGATGTCTATGGTCTTCACTTCTGATGTAAGGGAGGACTCTAATGGGGACTCTGATGTAAAGGAGGACTCGAATGGAGACCATAGTGTAAGGGAGACGTAGAGCAGGATGGGAACTCTCATGTAAGGGAGGACTCTGATGGGGACCTTGATGTAAGGCAGGACTCTGATGGGAACTGTGATGTAAGGGAGTACTCTGATGGGGACACTGATGTAAGGGGAACTCTGAAAAGGACTCTGATGTAAGGGCTCTGATGTAAGGGCTCTGATGGGGTCTCTGATGTAAGGCAGGACTCTGATTGGGACTATGATGTAAGGGAGGACTCTGATGGGGACACTGATGTAAGGGGGACTCTGATGTAAGGTCTCTATTATGTACGGAGGACACTGATGGGGACCCTGATGTAAGGGAGGACTCTGATGGGGTCTATGATGTAAGGAGGACTCTCATGGGAACTCTGATGTAAGGGGGCTCTGACAAAGACTCTGATGGGGTCTCAGATGTAAGGAGGACTCTAATGGGGACTGTGATGTAAGGGATGGCTCTGATGAGTACTCTGATGTAAGACAGGACTCTAATGGGGATTTTGATGTAAGGGAGGATTCTGATGGGAACTTTGATGTAAGGGAGGACTCTAAAAAGGACTCTGATGTAAGGACTCTGATGGGGTCTATTATGTAAGGAGGGCTCTGATGGGGGACCCTGATGTAAGGGAGGACTCTAATGTTAGGGGACTCTGATAAGGACTCTGATGTAAGACAGGACTCTGATGGGGTCTCTGATTTTAGGGGGATGCTGATGGGGACTCTGATGTATAGAAGGGAGGACTCTGATGGGTTCTATGATGTAAGGGGGACTCTGATGGGGATTTTTTCAGCCCTCTATAATATGTAAAATATACAATGTGGAGATTGTACTGAAAAGTTTGAAGACCCCCTGATCTGGTATATCTATACAGAGGAGTGTATACAGTTTGCTGTATTATTTCAAACCATTTGTCCTTCTTTTCCAGAGGCGGCTCTCTAATTAGGCAAATTAGGCAGTCGCCAAAGGCCTCGCACTCACAGGGACCTCGCGGCCGCCTAATTTGCCTGTGATCAATACTAATGTCGGCACCATCGGATCTCTCTATTACCCCTCTCTCTTTCTCACCTCCCCCTCTCTCCCCCCTCTTGCATTGGCTGAATATATCTGATGGGTGAGGAGGATGCTGATCACCTGTGTGCTAGATCTGTGCATCTCTCTGCAGCCATTTTTCTTGCTTGAATTATTTTTCCCATCATGAGTGGGGCCTCATGTCTAAGTTTTGCCTAAGGCCTCACAAAGCCTAGAGCCGCCTCTGTTCTTTTCTCTCTATTTATCTAAACTTCCTCGTAATCCAGGGACCTCGTTGGTATATAAGCACAGCTCAGCAGGCACAGAGAACACCTTCCACCCTTCTGTAAATGTCAGTACAGAGGTTGGAAAATGTCAGTTGGGTCACTGCGTTCTGCCACCTAACAGGAACTCATCGCTTGAAATGTTCCGATGCGTCTTGTGACTGCGGTCTGCACACAATGGCTGTACGGGGCTTGTAGGTACGGCCTGTCCACCGGTCACAGTGACCCCACAATACAGGGACACCATCATCTCCCTAACATATGCTGTATACCAGAAGATGTTTGTAGTGCCTGCTTTGTATAAAGTGGATTATGTGTTTTATATATTTATTTATTCTTATTTATTGTAGAAAATATATCAATATTTTTTGTTATGGTTTATATTGGATTTTTTTTTAAAGACGTCTCTTTCTGTTCCATTGCAGATGATGTCAGACTGTTCGCCTATGTTCGATTCACCACTGGAGATGCCATGAGCAAGAGGGTCAAGTTTGCCTTAATCACGTGGATCGGAGAGAATGTTGGTGGCCTACAGAGAGCCAAAATCGGCACGGACAAGTCGCTGGTGAAGGACATTGTGCAGGTCAGTTCTGGACAGTGAATGGTCAATCAAAGCTTATTGTTATCATTAGGCCTCATGCCCACGGACGTTTTTACAGACGCGTTTTTTACAGCTTAAAAACGCCTGTCCATGTTATTGTATACATTTTTCGACCATATTTTGTTCGAAAAAAACAAACAAAAAAAAACGCTGGAGCTCAAAAACGCAATCGCTGCGTTTTTGCGCGTTTTTTTATGCCTAACGCCGACGCCAAGGAACGCACTGGTCCTGGTTTTTTTTTACAGCTTAAAAACGTCTATGCTATTTGCAGCTCAAAAACGTCTAGGTGGGCATGAAGCTATAGACTAACATGGACAGGCGTTTTTAAGCTGTAAAAAACGCTCAAAAACGCTTCTGTAAAAACGTCCGTGGGCATGAGGCCTTACCGTAATGGAGCTCACATACAGGGGGGGGTGGCATCGGGTGCCGCCGCCCCCCCCAAATATACAGCACCAGCTGCCACTGGCAAAGACCTAAATAATTAAATGCATAGGCCTGTGCACAGGGTGTGCCGGGTGTGCCTGGGCACACCCTAATCACCCCATGTGAATAAGCATTATCCAGGGGCGGCCAGTGGCCAGTGTAAATGCCCCCATTATATTAAAGGCTAGGTTCAACCTTAGGAACACATTAAACTCATATTTAATATGCTCCCAATCAACTGTCTCCCACCACCAGAGCCTCCTCCCTGTTACAGCGGGTGGCATTCATGTGTGTTTGAGCTTTGGGGTGCACACCCTAATGCCAGAGGCTGCGCACACCTATGATTGAATGTAAATTGAATGGATTTTTAGGGTTGAGGAAATGCCTCCCCCAGACTAATGACTTCATCTCAGCCTAGCCACTTGCTGACCAGGCCTTTTCTGGAATTTTTGTTTACAAGTTTAATGCCGCGTACACACGACCGTTTTTCCCTGACGAGAAAACTGCCATTTTTTAGATTGGACGTGAAAACCGGTCGTGTGTATGCTCCATAGCAGTTTTCTCGACGAGAAAAAACTGCCCGCAAAAAAAATTAGAACTTGCTCTATTTTTTCTCGTCGTTTTTCCCGTCGTTCTTTTTCTCGTCGCGAAAAACCGCTTGTGTGTATGCTTTTCCGAGGGGAAAAAAAAAAACGCGCATGCTCAGAATCAAGTATGAGACGGGAGCACTCGTTCTGGTCAAACTAGCATTTGTAATGGAGATAGCACATTCGTCACGCTGTAACGGACGCGAATCGTCTCTCCCCAAACTTTTACTAACACAAGATCAGCAAAAGCAGCCCAAAGGGTGGCGCCATCCGAATGGAACTTCCCCTTTATAGTGCCGTCGTACGTGTTGTACGTCACCGCGCTTTGCTTGAGCGCTTTTTTTCCTGAATGTGTGTATGCAAGGCAGGCTTGAGAGGAATCACGACGAATCACGTCGAGAAAAACTTAGTTGTTTTGCATGACAGGAAAAACGGTCGTGTGTACGCGGCATAAGTCAGTGTTTTTTGCTAGAAAATTACTTAGAACCCCCAAACATTATTTATATATAATTATTATTTTTTTAGCAGAGACCCTAGAGAATAAAATGGCGATCATTGCAACATTTTATGTCACACTGTCTTTCAAACGCAATTTTTTGGGGGAAAAAAACCCCCCCACTAAAGTTAGCCCAATTCTTTTCTATAATGTGAAAGATGATATTACGCCGAGTAAATAGATACCTAACATGACATGTTTTAAAATTGCGCACGCTCGTGGAATGGCGACAAACCATGGTACTCTTCATAGGTGCTGCTTTAAAAATGTTTACAATTTTTTTTAAACAGTTTAGAGGTTGTGTTGGAATGATTGCTCTCACTCTAACGATCACGGCGATACCTCACATGTGTGGTTTGAACACTGTTTACATGTGCGGGCGTGATTAACGTATGCATTCGCCGCAGAGACCACTTTTATCTGAAAGAGGACCGCTCACTGAAGAAGAGGATATCGGGGTTATGGTAGCTAGTAGGGCTGGGGAAAAAAATCGATTTTAATCTTGAATCGAGTTTTGAGTTCAAATCGATTCAGATTTGAAGAAAATCGATTTTTTTAGATTTTTTATTTTATTTTTTATTTTTATTTTTCCTTCAAAGTTTTCGTAGCAGGGCTGCAGGGGGGCGTATCCGGAATGGCACTGGGCGGCGTTACCCCAATTACATCTACTCGCCGCAGCCGCCGCGAGTAGATGTAATGTAACACTAACTAACCGCAAGCCGCCGTCTGCCTACCTGATCAGTGTGTCATGCAGACAGACGGCGGCCATTGCAGTGTTCAAAAGCCGCGCCTCCCGAGTCCTCGTCGTCTGTGATAGGTGGAACACTCAATTTCACAGCAGGCAGTGTTCAGCCTATCACGGACAGGCTGTTGTTTGTTGATGCACTTTAATTAATATAATAAAAATAAAAAAAATCGAATCGTAAATCGAGTTTTTTACAAAAAAATCGCAGATTTTTTTGGGGGGGAAAATCGCCCAGCCCTAGTAGCTAGCTGCTGCCATAACAAAGATATCCCTCTTCAAAGTGCCGACGTATATCGGCGTGAGCCGGTCTGTAAGTGGTTAAGCGAAGTCGCTGGACTGGAGCTCAAGGACAGCTTTTTAATGATAAAAGGTGGAGCTTTTCTGAAACATGCTCCTGTTACTGTATATTGTGACACGTCAGGCATTTATTTATGCAGAAAACAATGTATCGGAACCCCATGTGCACTGTGCATTTATCCTAACTATACAGAGATCACTGACACCAAGACATTGTTTCATTGTTTTTTTTCCCTCTAAGCCCTGATGAAAGGGCGAAGTTACATCCCACAAAACGCGTCGGCTTTGTAAACAGTTTGCCATTAAAATAAACTTGTATCTGGGTTGGAATATCACGGCGGTGGCATTGCAATCCTAGATTCACGCAACAATGTTTCAGAGCCACTGGAAAGCCCCCAGCAGCTAGATCCGCATTCCGCAGCTAGCATTCCTTGGTTGTGACGAGCGTCCGGCGCGCTTTCCTTTGGCACAATGAGCCTCAGGTCAGAGTGAGTGGGACAAGAGGGCCGGATTCATAATTAAACCTCTCTGGCATGGCCGGACCTCAATAGCAGCCAGTGTTCCGACGTGAACAAATAGGGGCTTGTACTGTGTCCGCGGAATGCATTGTTGTGTCTCCAGAACAGTGTCGGTTGTGTCAGGCTTAACGCCGATTTTACTTGACAAGCCCCCCCCCCCCCCCAGCTTTTACGTCTTGTCATTTAAAGGGGGACTCCGGTCTGAGTGAAGAAGCAAAATACTATTTTAGCTCTAAGGTATTCAGGAATCAATGACTATGGGGGAGATTCACTGAAACTGGAGAGTGCAAAATCTGGTGCAGCTGTGCATGGTAGCCAATCAGCTTCTAACTTCAGCTTGTTGAGTAATGGCGCGTACACACGATCCGAATATCGGACGAAAACCGGTCGTCCGAGGAAGAATCGTACGATTTTCGGATCGTGTGTACACTACTTTCCAGAGCCGATCACGACAGTTCATCCGATATTATTCGATTGGACAAACACGAAAATTTTCCTCGTACGATACCAGATCGTACGATTTTCATTTAGTCAGTACAGTTGTCGTCCAAAAATCCATTACAACACATGACATCACTTCCGATTTTTTTTTTTTTTTGTCGTACGAGAATTTTCGTGACTTTATTACCCTATTCAACTTCTACGTGCGACTATTAAGCGAAAAAAGTCATCCGATATTCGGATCGTGTGTACGGGCCATTAAAGCGGAGCTCCACCCGCAATTTTTTTCTTTTAAAAGTCAGCAGCTACAAACACTGTACTCACCCGCGATGATGGCCCCCCAATGCCGATCCCTCGATGATTACAGGTCCCGCGCCGCCATCCTTACTAAGGGAAACGGCTTCACTTTCCTACTGCGCATGCGCGAGTCTCGCGCCGATTTGTGAATGGGCGGCTGCTCTCTGTGATTACTCACAGTTCCCAGAAGGCAGCGTGCCCCATTCACCAGAAGACACCGCGACACCGTCTTGGACAGGTATCTGCACCCCCCTCCCCCCTGAAAGGTGCCAAATATGACACCGGAGGGGGGGGAGGGTTCCGATGAGCAGATGTTTCACTTTAGGGTGGAGCTCCGCTTTAAGCATGCATGCAGGAGAGTATGCTTAGCTAACTAAAGCCCTCCTCCTCTCCTCCCCTCCTGAAGACTCCTGGGATGTATGACATAATTTGCCTAGGCAAGAAACCAGGAAGTAACAGAAGAAATGTAAAATAAAATAAGTTTAAAACAAGTAAATATGATATATCCTATCTGTTTACTAATGCTAGCAGTATAGGGATTAGGAATAGTCAATGTTGATTGGGAGAATGAAGATCCACTTTAAACTGTAATTTTAGCCCATACCCATGAATGAAATGGGGAAATGTTACATTTCTTTTACATTTTTACTGTAGTCTGTGTCTCCGTTGGGAGGGTCCTACCTCATCTCTTGTCACAGTGACACCCAGATACACGAGGTGTCACCAGGACAGAAAATGGAAGGAAGAAATCTTCCCATTGCAGACACATAAACACACGAGAAAAGCCCTTGAAAAAGTATTCATACCCCTTGAAATTTTCCACATTTTGTCATGTTGCAACCAAAAACGTAAATGTTTTTTTTTTGGGGATTTTATGTGACAGTCCAACACAAAGTGGCACATAATTGTGAAGTGGAAGGAAAATGATAAATGGTTTTCAATTTTTTTTTTACAAATAAATATGTGAAAAGTGTGTGGTACATTTGTATGGCGCCCCCCGGAGTCAATACTTTGTAGAACTGCCTTTCACTGCAATTACAGCTGCAAGTCTTTTTGGGGATGTCTCTACCAGCTTTGCACATCTAGAGAGGGACATTTTTGCCCATTCTTCTTTGTAAAATATCTCAAGCTGTCAGATTGGATGGAGAGCGTCTGTGAACAGCAATTTCCAAGTCTTGCCACAGATTCTCAATGTGATTTAGGTCTGGACTGTGACTGGGCCATTCTAACACATGAATATGCTTTGATCTAAACCATTCCATTGTAGCTCTGGCTGTATGTTTGGGGTCGTTGTCCTGCTGGAAGGTGAACCTCCACCCCAGTCTCAAGTCTTTTGCAGACTCTAAAGCCGTGTACACACGATCGGTTTCACCAATGAAAACAGTCCGATGGACTGTTTTCATCGGACAAACCGATCGTGTATGGGCCCCATCGGTCTTTTTTCCATCAGTGTGAAAAAATAGAACATTTTTAAAAAATTTCCGATGGGGAAAAAAAACGATAGCAAAATCCGATCGTCTGTGTAGAACTCCATCGTATAAAAAACCCACGCATGCTCAGACTGAATTATGAGATGGGAGCGCTCGTTCTGGTAAAACTAGCGTTCGTAATGGAGAGAGCACATTTGTCACGCTGTAACAGACTGAAAAGCACGGAGACTGAAAAGCGCGAATCGGCTCTCACCAAACTTTTACTAACACGCGGTAACACGAAATCAGCAAAAGCAGCCCAAAGTGTGGCGCCATTGGATTTGAACTTCCCCTTTATAGTGCCGTCGTACATGTTTTACGTCACGGCGTTTGGGACGATCGGTTTTTTGACTGATGGTGTGTAGGCAAGACTGATGGAAGTCAGCTTCATCGGATTTCCGATGGAAAAATCCATCGGATTAGAATCTATAGGAAATCCGATCGTGTGTACAGGGCTTAACAGGTTTTCTCCTAAGATTGCCCTGTATTTGGCTCCATCCATCCATCTTCCCATCAACTCTGACCAGCTTCCCTGTCCCTGCTGAAGAAAAGCATCCCCACAATATGATGCTACCACCACCATGTTTCACAGTGGGGATGGTGTGTTCAGGTTGATGTGCAGTGTTAGTTTTCCGTCACACATAGCGTTTTGCTTTTAGGCCAAAAAGTAAAATTTTGGTCTCATCTGACCAGAGCACCTTCTTCCACATGTTTGCTGTGTCCCCCACATGGCTTCTCACAAACAATGACTTTCTTCTTGCCACTCCTCCATAAAGGGCAGATGTGTGGAGAAGCACGACTAATAGTTGTCCTGTGGACAGATTCTCCCACCTGAGCTGTGGATCTCTGCAGCTCCTCCAGAGTTACCATGGGCCTCTTGGCTGTTTCTCTGATGAATGCTCTCCTTGCAATGCCCCATGGGCATTCCTGGGTTCTGAGTATCTTTGTTCACCTTTATATGTCTAATTTACTGGCATTTTTATTTTTATTGTTTTCCTTTTTGAAATGCTACTCCATGTGAAGTTGCAATGGATATTAATAAAATTCTTTGTAAAAGAATGCTCTCCTTGCCCGGTCTGTCAGTTTAGGTGGACGGCCATGTCTTGGTAGGTTTGCAGTTGTGCCATACTCTTTCTATTTTCGGATGATGGATTGAACAGAGCTCTGTGAGATGTTCAAAGCTTGGGATAATTTTTTTTTTTTTTTTCTAAAATGAAGAATGACAGTTAATGAACACTATCAATATATGTCTTTATTTGCAATAATTTTTTTTCTCAATAATTGTTTATTGAAGATTAGAATACAAATATACAACGTATAGTATGTTTAAAGTGATACTATAGGTTTGATAAAAAAAAAAAAATAACAAACATGTCATACTTACCTCCACGGGATAATTTTTTATAACCTAACCCTGCTTTAAACTTCTCCAGAACTTTATCCCTGACCTGTCTGGTGTGTTCCTTGGCCTTCATGATTCTGTTTGTTTACCAAGGTTCTCTAACAAACCTCTAAGGGCTTCACAGTACAGCCATATTTATACTGAGATTAAAGTGGTTGTAAACCCTTTTATCGATTTTTTTTTTTTTTTTTTTACTAACCTGCAAGACAAAGCTATAATGAGCTAGTATGACTAGCATACTAGCTCATTATGTACCACTTACCTTCGATCGGGGCCCCCGAATTCGTGTCCCTCCTCTAGCCGCATCCATCGCTGCGGCGATAGCCGGAATGTTACTTCCGGGTATCGCCGTTGCAGCCAATCGCAGCGCCGCTCCGGCGCTGTGATTGGCCGGAGCGGCAAAGACGTGACTCCGCGCATGCGCGCGTGAGCTGTCGAATTCGGCTACGTCGTCGAATGTTGCGACCTAGCCGAATTTGTGAATGGGGTGACGTCAGCGTCGCCGCATTTAAATGCAAATATCTCCTTGACCGTGTAGGTTAAGGAGATATTTCATGCACCTACAGGTTAGCCTTAATCTAGGCTTACCTGTAGGTCTTTGTTTAAAAAGTGGGTTTACAACTTTAAATTACACACAGGTGGACTCTATTTACTAATTAGGTGACTTCTGAAGGCAATTGGTTCCACTAGATTTTAGTTTAGGGGTATCAGAGTAAAGGGGGCTGAATACAAACGCACGCCACACTTTTCACATATTTATTTGTCAAAATGTTGAAAAAAACATTTATCATTTTCCTTCCACTTCACAATTATGTGCCACTTTGTGTTGGTCTATCACTTAAAATCCCAATAAAATACATTTATGTTTTTGGTTGTAACTTGACAAAATGTGGGAAATTTCAAGGGGTATGAATACTTTTTCAAGGCACTGTATGGAAGACTAAAAACAATAAAAACAATAATACACAGAAGCTCAAAAACGGTCGTTTTTAAAGCAGCAGAAAAAGCTAGCTTTTATCAGCGTTTTTTTACTAGCTTTTATTAGCGTTTTTCAGTGTAGCTTTTTTTTTTCAATGGACCAAAAAACGCTAAAAAACGCTCGCGCCCAGCGTTTTTGAGCGCTTATGAGCGTTTTTCAGCGTTTTGCGTTTTTTTCTGCCGAAAAACGGCACTTTGAACGCAAATTTCTTGCGTTCAGAAAAAAGCCCATTAACTCCACTGTTTATTAAAGCTAAAAAACGTTATGTGTACATGAACACATAGGCTAACATAGAGTGCAGTTAATGGGCTTTTTAAAAAAACGCCAAAACGCCAATAAACTGCAGCTTATCAGCTTCTGTGTACATGGATGGAGCCTAATGCTGGCCGGCGTTCCATCAAAAGAAAAACAATTAAAACAAAATCTCAACTGAAAGCAAAACTGAGCAAGTGACGGGATTCTGTGAGAATAAACATTCGGAAATATTATGTCGGTGAAAAACTTATTTACAAAACTAAAATGTAAAACATTCTTATTTTTATTTTTATTTTTTTATCTTAGAATTTTGCCAAAGAGATGGTCATCACCGAACGCAAAGACCTGGAAGAAGAATACATCAAAAACGAGCTGAAGAAGGCCGGAGGTGCCAACTACGACGCCCAGGCAGAATAATCTCACCGCGCTGCTTTTTACTAGAAGACCAAGAAGTCGCCGCAACAAAGACAACCGGAAAACCGGCAGAAGCTGTGATAAAAGAAACTGGTTATTTCTTTGCATATTTCCCTTCCCCCCTCCCCCGCCCCGTCTGGACTCTTATATCTCGGTCACAACATCTCATTTGACGTTATCTTTGGCGGTCGCGCTGGTTTTATCAGCAGACGCGCGTCTGAGCCTACGGCCTTGCATCGACAGCTCGCCGCGGGTTCTGCATCCCCAAGACAAAACACGACGAACTCCTGAAAAAGATTCTCTTGAATTTCTCGTGACTCTCCGGGGATTCGGCGATTTCCTGCGGACTGATCGCCGCTTGTTCTTTTTTGTTTTCTGGAATGTTTAAAATCTTGTTAAAAAGTTGCAAAATTTGTTTAAAATCTTGTTAAAACATTTCTCCATGGTGGATTGATCGTTGTTTTGGGAACTTTTAGTAGCTAAATAGAGCCAAACCGGTTACCTAAGGCCCGGTTCACACAGGGGCGACTTGTCAGGCGACTCGGTCGCCTGACGAGTCGCGTCCCACGCTGTTCAATGGAACCGTTTTAATAGTAGCGACTCAGGTCGCTCCGACTTAGAAAAAGGTTCCTGTACGACTTTTGGGGGCGACCTGCATTGACTTCTATACAGAAGTCTTTATGCAAATCGACTCGGCGGGCGTCTCAAGTCGTCTTGAGATCGCGCCGCCGAGGTCGCCCCCAGAAGTCGTGCCGCCCCTGTGTGAATGGGGCCTAAGGCTCACCATACACATTGCAATCTAAGCATCCAATCAAATTTAGATCTACCAAAACTATGCAACATGAGGACCTACCTGAACTGTTCAATCAATTTGTATCCAATCAGGGCAGGCCCTTACACTACATAGTTGGTAGACTAAAAAGGAGGTTGTACAATCAGATTGTATTGTGTACATAGGTGTGCGCAGCCTGTTGCATTAGGGTGTGCACCTGAAAGCTCAAAAACACGGTACCGATCTCTCACTGTGTTCATTCTGAAAGGGAAGGGGTCGGTAAATGAAATTACCCCCTTCTCCCACTCATCCTGAAATATTATCTATGTGTGCCCACTACAGTAGCCAATGGGAAAGGAGGGAGGCCAGCCATGCTGTGGGAGGGGACACCGGGCAGCAGGGGGAATCTGTACTGCAGGGAGTGATTAGGGTGAGCCTGGGCACACCTGGCACACCCTGTGCGCACGCCTATGATTGTGTATGGTGAGCCCAGAGGAGCTTACTGTACAGATGTCCTACGGGCTGCAGCACCTGCTTCCTGCGCTGAAAATGGGCGGGTACCTGTGGCGTTAGATGTAGTTCCAAAACATCTGGGGTGCCAAGGTTCTCCATCACTGGATTAGGGCGTGCCCAGGCACACCTGGCACCCCCCCCCCCTGCGTACGTCTATGGGTCACATTAAAAATGAAGACAGCAACACATGTACTACCATACATTATGGTGATGAACCACAGATGTGCGAATCCAGCCTGACTTTTGCCTTGAGAGTCAGTGATTAAACCCCCCCGTTCACACTGAACGCGCCTTTGAAATCGTGCGACTTCACTTGAATTCGCACGATTTCAAAGCCGCCGGTCAGTGCGATTTTAGGTGCGATTTGCCTGGCATCTCTGCAACTTAATGCACAGATGTCCATGCAATTTGCACCTGAAATCGCAAACTATAGCGCAGGAACCTTTTTTTTTTTTTGGTGCGGCACCGCAAAGCCGGAGTCGCACCGATTTGAACAGTTCCATTGCCGACAATAGGGTGCGACTTGCCATGCGATTTGGAACCCGTCAAGTCACATGACAGGTCACACCGATGTGAACGGGGACTGAAGGTCACCCCAAAGTTCCTGTCCTGTCATCTGCCTGACCTCACTCATTACCTCCCAGCTCCTGAGACTGCATAACATAGTCAGAGAACAAAGGCCCCCAAGATGAATGGAACACCATTCACTATAGAGCAGTGATGGAGAACCTTGGCACTCCAGATGTTTTAGAACTACATTTCCCATGATGCTCAACTACACTGCAGAGTGCAAGAGCATCATGGGAAATGTAGTTCTAAAATGTCTGGGGTGCCAACGTCCACCATCCCTGCCCTAATCACTACGTATGGATTGCCCCTGTGTTGCACCTTTTACCCCCCTAGGCGTTCTGCTGGCTCTTCTCCTCTCATCTCCCCCCAAGTGCTGCGGGGGATGTTTCAGAATGGAGAGCAGGAGAAGGGGCTAGTAAATATGTAATTTACTGTCCCCTTCCTTTTCTAAATAAACACACAGAGGATTCTGCGTTGATTTCATAGAGGTGGCACTCATAGGCGTGGGCACAGGGTGTGTCAAATGTGCCTGGGCACACCCTAATCACCTCATGTGGCGCAGATTCTGCTGTCTGGCCAACCAGTACCAATCACTCACTGTGTTCATTGCTAACTGAAGCACAGTAAACTACTATGCTTCAGTTTGTGAATGAACAGGAAGCCGCTCAGCACAGAGCCCTTCCCATTTATTAACTGCCCGCTGCAGCTGAGGCTCCAGAGTAAGTCATGTTTGTTTAAGCTTTGGGGTGCACACCTTTGCCGACACATCCGCGCATGTGCAGAGGCACAAGGGTGGAAATGGCACAAATAAATAGCATTCATTAAAAATAAAATCCAATTGTAAGAGAGGGAGTGGGGCGGAGGACACATGAAACCGTCTTTACGGTGAGGGTTGGCTTTATGGAGATCTCAGATCTTTGCATAAGTCGGGACTGGTCCTCTTTTAGGGGACCGAGGAAACTATTTACAACATATAATCCGATCCTCACCTTAAATCACTCTCCTGCTTCTCCCCAGAGCTCTTTAATATTTCTCTGTAATCTTCCAGACAGGGGGCCTCATTAGTATTCTGAACACAAAGCCCCACTCGATCGTTCCATAGTAACACGGCCCTCCAGGCAGACACTTGACTGACCCCGCCGCTCTTGTCCCTTTATCGTCCCCTATGTTTACACGGGAAGAGTCCCAAAAATGTGTTTTCTTACTTCTCAACATTCCCATACAACCAAATTGTCCTAATTCTGCACATAGCTAGGTCAGTGTACCTACCTGTTCTACAAACCTGCTTCTGATTGGTACATCGCAAGGTCACATGATGCAGCATATTGATGGGTTTTCAGCTCAGAAACCTGATTTCAGCTCCTCTGAGATTGTGGCTTTATGTCTGTATGCTAAAGAGGTCCTAGAAAACTCTCCATTTGTGCATGAAGGGCAAACCCCAGTGCAGGAAAATCCGGGGCTGTGTGGGGTCCGAACCCTTCACTGAAATCAGCTGAGTTTATATGGATTGGCTTTTGAAGCAATACTACCCGCTCCATGGTCACTTACAGTACTGGGTATCTAATGAAGAGTCTCTTCTAACAACCGCTCCTTTGAAGCTCAGCTGATTTTTAGATTTGCCACAGCCCCTCAATGGTAGGGAGCTGAGATCTGGAAATTGGAGCCACAGCCCCTCAATGGTAGTTAACGAGCTGAGATCTATAAATTGGAGCCGCAGCTCCTCAATGGCAGTTAGCGAGCTGAGATCTATAAATTGGAGCCGCAGCTCCTCAATGGCAGTTAGCGAGCTGAGATCTATAAATTGGAGCCGCAGCTCCTCAATGGCAGTTAGCGAGCTGAGATCTATAAATCGGAGCCGCAGCCCCTCAATGGTAATTAACGAGCTGAGATCTGTAAACTGGAGCTGCAGCTCCTCAATGGTAGTTAACGAGCTGAGATCTGTAAATCGGAGCCGCAGCCCCTCAATGGTAGTTAATGAGCTGAGATCTATAAATTGGAGCCGCAGCTCATCAATGGTAGTTAACGAGCTGAGATCTATAAATTGGAGCCGCAGCTCCTCAATGGCAGTTAACGAGCTGAGATCTATAAATTGGAGCTGCAGCTCATCAATGGTAGTTAACGAGCTGAGATCTATAAATTGGAGCCGCAGCTCCTCAATGGTAGTTAACGAGCTGAGATCTGTAAATCGGAGCCACAGCTCCTCAATGGTAGTTAACGAGCTGAGATCTGTAAACTGGAGCCGCAGCTCCTCAATGGTAGTTAACGAGCTGAGATCTATAAATTGGAGCCGCAGCTCCTCAATGGCAGTTAGCGAGCTGAGATCTATAAATTGGAGCCGCAGCTCCTCAATGGCAGTTAGCGAGCTGAGATCTATAAATTGGAGCCGCAGCTCCTCAATGGCAGTTAGCGAGCTGAGATCTATAAATTGGAGCCGCAGCTCCTCAATGGCAGTTAGCGAGCTGAGATCTATAAATCGGAGCCGCAGCCCCTCAATGGTAGTTAACGAGCTGAGATCTGTAAACTGGAGCTGCAGCTCCTCAATGGTAGTTAACGAGCTGAGATCTGTAAATCGGAGCCGCAGCCCCTCAATGGTAGTTAATGAGCTGAGATCTATAAATTGGAGCCGCAGCTCATCAATGGTAGTTAACGAGCTGAGATCTATAAATTGGAGCCGCAGCTCCTCAATGGCAGTTAACGAGCTGAGATCTATAAATTGGAGCTGCAGCTCATCAATGGTAGTTAACGAGCTGAGATCTATAAATTGGAGCCGCAGCTCCTCAATGGTAGTTAACGAGCTGAGATCTGTAAATCGGAGCCACAGCTCCTCAATGGTAGTTAACGAGCTGAGATCTGTAAACTGGAGCCGCAGCTCCTCAATGGTAGTTAACGAGCTGAGATCTATAAATCGGAGCCACAGCCCCTCAATTGTAGTTAACGAGTTGAGATCTGTAAACTGGAGCTGCAGCTCCACAGCTCCTCAATGCTAGATAAAGTGGAAGTAAAGTTAATGTGTAATCAAAAGGCTGACAGGCAGGGTACTTCTGCCATAAATGCATCCTTCTGCCTGTCAGCTGTCATGTTCACTAAGCCGCGCATGCGCAGCTCAGCCAACATTTACGGCCACCAAAATGTGCTGCGGTGATGTGAATCCCGTGTGTTTGCGTGTCATCGTGGCCCTGTCTATCAAGTGGCCGAAGGCATGAGACCCGGAAGACTGGGCGAAGATGGAAATGCTGGGGGCCCGCCGAATCGGTGCCAGTGCTGCGCTGGAGGACACCATATGACAGGTAAGTCTGCCATAATGTACTAATATGCTGTGCATACTAGTACTTTATGGCATAACCCTCCTGGAGGGCCTTAAAAAATAAAATTATAGCGGACTTTACTTCTGCTTTAATGAGCTGAGATCTGTAAACTGGAGCTGCAGCTCTACAGCTCCTCAATGTTAGTTAACAAGCGGAGGTCTGTAAACTGGAGCTGCAGCTCTACGGCTGCTTTCACACTGAGGTGCTTTGCAGGCGCTATTGCGCTAAAAATAGCGCCTGCAATGCGCCCTGAAAGATCTGCTCCTCTCACTCCAGTGTGAAAGCCTGAGGGCTTTCACACTGGAGCGTTGCGCTGGCAGGACGGTAAAAAAAAGTCCTGCCAGCTGCATCTTTGAGGTGCGGTAGGAGCAGAAAAAATACCGCTCCTATTGCGCCCCTGCCCATTGAAATCAATGGGGTAGCGCCTCATACGCCCGCAAAGGGGCGTTTCTGCGGGTTGGTTTAACCCTTTTTTGGCCGCTAGCGGGGGTTAAAATCTCCCTGCAAGCGCCCGAAAATCGCGGCAAACACGACGGTAAAACGCTGCTTAAAATACCTGCTTTACCTCCAGCGCACCAAGCGCCTCAGTGTGAAAGTACCCTACAGCTTCTCAATGGTAGTTACCGAGCGGAGGTCTGTAAGTGCCGGTTCACACTTGTGTGCTGCGAGTTCGCAGCAAATTCTGTGCGGATTCAACACCCCATCCAAATCGCACCCCATTCATTACTGACACCCTGAAATCAGTTTGCAGAATGCAGCTTGATTTGCAGAATCGAATCGCATGGGTGTGAACACTCATGCGATCCGATTCTGGTTCGGCCAAAAAAAGGGTCCTGCACGATTTTGGTGCGATTGGAGCCATACAGAATAATGGCTCAAATGGCACTGCTGAAGAATCACATGTGATTTGAACAGGAATGCAGTGCGATTCCTGTTCAAAATCCTATGCGGTTCCCGCGCCGCGTAGTGTGAACCGGCACTTTATTGGAGCCGCAGCTCCTCAATGGTAGTTAATGAGCTGTGAGGTCTGTAAACTGGCTTGTGTGGGGAAGAGGAGAGAGATCAATTCTATACACCAAACATATCATATGTAGTTCTTTGAATGTTACTTGACCTGAATATGACGTTTGCAAAAGGTTAAAGGTCACTTTATGAAAGGTGATATTTTATTTTTTTGTTTTTGTTTTGTAACTAAATCTGAATGTCCGAGGAGAACGGAACTGGAATGAATCTTGTTTACATCCTGAGTGACTCCATTTCTGTTTTGTACTGTGAGAATGCGGATTGACTCTGCATTGGAAATGCTCCATTGTTTTTGGGGTCATCTACTAAAGCGCAAAGGAATCGGATTTCTGTCTTGGTTGTGTCATTTGTGCTTTTTTCTCAGTTTCTTTTGTTGTTTTAGAAATATAATGGCAGGCTACAGGTACATCTGTAATGTGATCATGGCAATCAGGAAAATCAGATGAGGTTTTTGTAAAGTCAGAGAATCCACTTGGTGCACATAAAATATGGTGAATATTTTGTGTCAGAGACAGCAGATGCACAACAGAATATAGTCAAAGACTATCGGCATGATACAAGAGGTTTTCACTTTTCAGAGACTATAGACATAATAAAAGAGATGGTCAGAGACTGCAGACATATTACAGGAGATGGTCAGAGACTGCAGACATATTACAGGAGATGGTCAGAGACTGCAGACATATTACAGGAGATGGTCAGAGACTGCAGACATATTACAGGAGATGGTCAGAGACTGCAAACATATTACAGGCAATGGTCAGAAACTGCAAACATACTACAGGAGATGGTCAGAGACTGCAGACATGCTACGGGAGATGTCAGAGACTGCATCATACTACAGAAGGTCAGAGACTGCAGCCATATTACAGGAGACGGTCAGAGACTGCAGATTTACTACAGGAGACGGTCAGAGACTGCAAACATACTACAGGAGATGTTCAGAGACTGCAGACATGCTACAGGAGATGTTCAGAGACTGCAGACATAATACAGGAGATATTCAGAGACTGCAGACATAATACAGGAGATGTTCAGAGACTGCATGCAGACATACTACAGGAGATGGTCAGAGACTGCAAACATATTACAGGAGATGGTCAGAAACTGCAAACATACTACAGGAGATGGTCAGACTGCAGACATGTTACAGGAAATGTTCAGAGACTGCAAACATGCTACAGGAGATGGTCAGAGACTGCAGATATACTACAGGAGACGGTCAGAGACTGCAGACATATTACAGGAGATGGTCAGAAACTGCAAACATACTACAGGAGATGTTCAGAGACTGCAGACATACTACAGGAGATGTTCAGAGACTGCAGACATACTAAAGGAGATGTTCACTGTTCAGAGACTAAGGACACATTACAGGAGATGGTTAGAGACTGAAGACATATTACAGGAGATGGTTAGAGACTGCAGACATTCTACAGGCGATGGTCGGAGACTGCAGACATACTACAGGAGATGGTCAGAGACTGCAAACATATTACAGGAGATGTTCAGAGACTGCAGACATGCTACAGGAGATGTTCAGAGACTGCAGACATAATACAGGAGATATTCAGAGACTGCAGACATAATACAGGAGATATTCAGAGACTGCAGACATAATACAGGAGATATTCAGAGACTGCAGACATAATACAGGAGATATTCAGAGACTGCAGACATAATACAGGAGATGTTCAGAGACTGCAGACATACTACAGGAGATGGTCAGAGACTGCAAACATATTACAGGAGATGGTCAGAAACTACAAACATACTACAGGAGATGGTCAGACTGCAGACATGTTACAGGAAATGTTCAGAGACTGCAAACATGCTACAGGAGATGGTCAGAGACTGCAGATATACTACAGGAGACGGTCAGAGACTGCAGACATATTACAGGAGATGGTCAGAAACTGCAAACATACTACAGGAGATGTTCAGAGACTGCAGACATACTACAGGAGATGTTCAGAGACTGCAGACATACTAAAGGAGATGTTCACTGTTCAGAGACTAAGGACACATTACAGGAGATGGTTAGAGACTGAAGACATATTACAGGAGATGGTTAGAGACTGCAGACATTCTACAGGCGATGGTCGGAGACTGCAGACATACTACAGGAGATGGTCAGAGACTGCAAACATATTACAGGAGATGTTCAGAGACTGCAGACATGCTACAGGAGATGTTCAGAGACTGCAGACATAATACAGGAGATATTCAGAGACTGCAGACATAATACAGGAGATGTTCAGAGACTGCATGCAGACATACTACAGGAGATGGTCAGAGACTGCAAACATATTACAGGAGATGGTCAGAAACTACAAACATACTACAGGAGATGGTCAGACTGCAGACATGTTACAGGAAATGTTCAGAGACTGCAAACATACTACAGGAGATGGTCAGAGACTGCAGATATACTACAGGAGATGGTCAGAGACTGCAGACATACTACAGGAGATGGCCAGAGACTGCAGACATATTGCAGGAGATGGTCAGAAACTGCAAACATACTACAGGAGATGTTCAGAGACTGCAGACATACTAAAGGAGATGTTCACTGTTCAGAGACTAAGGACATATTACAGGAGATGGTTAGAGACTGAAGACATATTACAGGAGATGGTTAGAGACTGAAGACATATTACAGGAGATGGTTAGAGACTGCAGACATTCTACAGGCGATGGTCGGAGACTGCAGACATACTACAGGAGATGGTCAGAGACTGCAGACATACTACAGGAGATGGTCAGTGACTGCAGACATACTACAGGAGATGGTCAGAGACTGCAGACATATTACAGGAGATGGTCAGAGACTGCAGACATACTACAGGAGATGGTCAGAGACTGCAGACATATTACAGGAGATGGTCAGAGACTGCAGACATACTACAGGAGATGGTCAGAGACTGCAGACATACTACAGGAGATGGTCAGAGACTGCAGACATACTACAGGAGATGGTCAGAGACTGCAGACATATTACAGGAGATGGTCAGAGACTGCAGACATTATTCAGGAGATGGTCAAACACCACAGATATACAACAGGCGATGGTCAGAGACTGCAAACATAATACAGGAAAGAGTCAGAGACTGCAGACATACTACAGGAGATGGTCAGAGACTGTGGATATGCTATAGAAGTTGTTGGAGACTGGGAACATGGTTCAGGAGACAATCATAGACTGGAGACTAATAGCCAGTTCATACCACATGTAGTCCAGTGCGTTTTTTTTCTGCATCAAAAACACATGGAAAGTAGGTTATATGGTTTTCAACAGCATAGTTCACACCAGTGCTTGCAGTTCCAGTGCGTTCCAGTACCAGAAAAAAAAGTAGAGCATGCTGCATTTCTCTTGCCCTGGATTGTACTGGTACGCTGTAAAACGCACCAAAACGCACATCCTTATTTAAGGCTGGGAAAAAAGCAGTGGACTGCATCAAAAACGCACTAAAAATGCACTGCAACGCATCAAAAACGTGCATTCAGAAAAGCATCTGGAATGCATCCAGGCTGCGTTTCTATGGTGTGACCTATCCCAAATAGAAATCATTGCTATTAAAGGGCAATAAAGAACCACTGATGTGCCTGCAGGCCCTCAAGGGCCACACAAAAAGAGACTGCAGACATAATACAGAACAGAAGATGGTCATACAATTCCTCCCAGTGACACCAGCAATGGGGCACAGTTCCTCCCAATGACACCAATGATCAGTGGCGGCTGGTGGTATATGTTTTTTGGGAGGGGCGGCAAACAATGCACTCACAGAAAATCCCCAACCCCCGGTCGGTCGGGTCACCCGCACACTCTAATCACGTGCTTAAAAAAAAAAAAACAACAAAAAACAATGGAATCCATGCATCCGGCGCCCCGCATGTAGATTAGGAGGCTGGATGCATGAACAGGAGGGCAGCGCCCCTGTGCCCTGCATTACGGTCCGACACTGCCAACAATGGGGCACAAGTCCTCCCAATGACACCAGTATTGGGGCCCAATGACATTAATGATGGGGCACTATTCCTTTCATTGATACCAAAGATAGTGTCAATTCCCGACATGCACAGAAATGAGCTGCCTTTTAGCAAACGTGTGGTGGTGCCATTATTTACTAACCGCACCCCACGCATCTGCTAATGCACACAATTTCAAGCACCCCAAAACGCATTGGTGCTGAAGTATCATGTGGTTCGGGGCAGCACAATTTTACAAATGGGTCAGGGACTTTTTTTGCATGTTTCTCGCACGCAGATCAGCCCAATTGAATGGGCTTCCTTACATTTGATGTGCGAAAACATATGCGCGCTGAGCCGCACCTGCATAGTGTGAACAGAGATTTTTTACGTTGTAGCTTCACTTAGTAGAAAAGTGACAGTTGTGGCAATTGTGTATCATTTTGGAGTAAAAATCAGGTTAATAATACAGAGTGAAGACATTTTATCTGGAGCACTTCTGATAGGGTGAGAAATATATGGAGCGCTGTACAATGGCGGGCAGTGTGTGCTCAGTAGATGTTAAGCACACATGGCTGAGCCCAGTTGGTAAACAAGCAGCACTGTAGCTGTTATCTGACGATAAGAACCCAGGTAAGACATGAAACATTCCGCTACATTGTATCTGTGTTGGGCTGCACCATTGTTTGCTCAGAAAGAAGAACTGACGCCCAGCATTGTTCTATGGTGGAACTAACGCCTGCAGCAGGTTTTACATGAATCCAAGTGAAGCTCTGATGAGAAGACCTAAAAATTTGAAGTTTTCAAAAGGCGGTATCTGGAGCCTCATTAGGGGCTCATGGGCGCCACCCCCCCCCCCCCCAATATATGCGCTCGGCCCCCTAATCTCTATGCAGGGCACCGGCCACATAGATTTCTATCGATTTTCTTTTTATTTAGAAGCACATGATCAGAGCCTGAGGCTCTAATTGGCTTCAAAAATGGGTGGGCTCGGGGTGCAGAGCACTGCACCCTGAGCCCACCCCAAATTAATATTCACTAATGTTTTCCTGTTTCTCCTCCTGGCCAATCAGGAAGTGGGTCCTGAGACTCCATTGGCCGGGAGTCCTAAGACCTCATTGGCCGGGAGCTTGAAGACCCGATTGGCTGGGAGGAGAAGAGACAGCCGAGACACGGAGGAGACGGAGGGGGGAAGCCGCTGCCACCACAGCTGTGACCTGCACAGGGTAAGTGCGGGGCTAACGGGGGCCTGGCAGGCGAGCAGGCGAATGGAGGGGTGGGTGTCAGTGTCAGTCCATCCATTAGGTGGCGCCCGGGGATCACCCCCTCCCCCCTTACAAACAGGGCACCGGACTATGGATTACAATGGGGGGGGGGGGGGTTCTTGAAGCATGTGATTAGAACCAGAGGCTCTAAAAGACTTCAAAAAAGGGTGGGCTCTGGGCCCCAATCCCACCCAGTTGTGTGACAATAGCGAATGAATATTCACTATTTTCACACTAAATCTCCTCCCCCGCCAATCAGGAAGCGGGTCCAGAGACCATTTTCCCGATTGGCCAAAACGTCAGGCGATCCTTTCGGATGCCTAGCGCCTATAAGGAGGAGAGAGGAGACGCACGGCGAAAGCCGCCGTGCTGAAGATGAGGGCACCAGAGCCGCAGCCCGCCACCTGCCACCAAGATGGGGTAAGTGCTGGACCGACCGGCAGACAGCAGGTGGGTGTAGCTAGTGTCTCCACTGCTCGAGGGGGGGGGGGGGGTGGTTGTATTCCTACCCCCCCATAAAAACTCCAGCCGCCACTGGTGGGCGGTGTTGTCAGCGGTGGCGGGCATGAGTGACAAGGGGGGCAGGCGGCAAGCAGTTAAAATAATTTTAAAAAATAAAAAAAATAAAATAAAAATAAGTAAAAGAAAAAAAATGATTATAACACACAGTTTGAAGGGTTGTAGAGTAATTGTGTGCAGGAATGCCAAACACTATCATCATATAAAATATTTTTTTTTACTGGCTACTACACCATCTCTTTTAGCACTTGCTTGCTACAGGGGTGGAAGGGCTCAGAGTTTACACTGAGGCCCTGAGATCTGAGATGCTGAAAAAAAACTGGGGAGCTAATGAGAACGGAGCGATTAGCTGGAAGTTGAAGGTTAAAAGTTAATTCCCTGCACTGCTGCTCTTCCCTGACAACTCTTGTCCACAGCTCCACTCCATAGGAATGTATTGACTATGTAGACAGCTCTCCTGCTACCTGTTCTTGATTTAGAAGTACTTTATGCCAGTGGCGGGCTATTGGTATATATTTATTTGGGGGGTGGCTGTGGGTGCATTGTTTGCCGCCCCCCCAAAAAAATAGACCACCAGCCCGCCACTGACATAAAGTATTTCTAAATTAAGACGGTCACCAGCCCCGCACTTACCCCAGGGCGCGGGCAGAGCTTCCTCCAGGCAGCCGGTGGCGGATTCCCCTGTGTTCCCTCCTTGGAATCACGGCGGCTTCTGCCGTGTGTCTCCTCCCTCTTCCTCCTAGGCTGCCAATAGGATCGCTTCTCCTCTTGGCCAATCGGGTGACGGGTCTCAGGACCCACTTCCCGATTGGCCGGGAGGAGAATCAGGAAGACAATAGCGAATATTAATTCGCTATTGTCACACAACTGGGTGGGCTCACTTCGCCCCGAGCCCACCCTTTTTTTTAAGCCAATTAAAGCCTCAGGCTCTAATCATGTGCTTCTAAAAAAGAAAAAAAAAACATTGGAATCCATGCGTCCGGCGCCCTGAATGCAGATTAGGGGGGCGGTGGCCCTGCGCCTCATTTAGATGGGCTGCCACTGCTTTATGCTAAGATCAATGACAGTAGGGAGGTCAACGAGGGGGGGGACTCCATCAAAATTTTGCAGTGGGGCCCTATGATCTGTAATTATGCCTCTGGGGAAGGGTTAGACACTCCTGCCAAATTTCTACTACTGTCTGTGTTGCTTCTGGGGAGATTTGCCCCCTTATTATATATCATATATCATATATATCACTATCACTGAAACAGAAAGTGATGTACCACAAATCCTTTAGGCCTTGTTCACATGAGCAGCCAAAGGGAGGTAAAACCAGATGGTTGAGACATGGTTTTACTGCCCCACTAACCATCCGCCTGATCACTGACATGCAGATGCTCTGGGCCGTACACATGCTGTGGTGGGGACAGAAATTCAACAGCATTTCACATTCGGTGGGTTTTGCCACTGCTGAATGTGACCCATGCAAGCCTCCCAGATAGCAAGCAATTGTGATGCAAGTTTGAAAATGACTTGTTAAGCTAATTCACGAGTTTGTTGCACAATTGCAGGACTCCAGATCAACTTTCTTTGCAAACATTCTGCATGTTCCCGTTCACTTATGTTGTGCAATAGTCATCCCACCACAGGGGTCACTGTGACTGAATTTTCATGCTGTAGACTTGCAGAGCTCTTGTTGTAGACTCACCACTGCAACTTTGCTCTTTTTGCCACGCAAATTTGCTACAAATTGGAAAAGTGTCAACTAGAACTTGTGCTTTAAAGCGGAGTGTCACCCAAAATAACATCTATATACGAGCACACTCCTTACACTACTAACATGTCCAGTAGCCAAATCTTTTTTTTTTTTCTGTTGTACATACCGTATTATTGCTATTTCAATTTCGCTTCCGGGTACTCACTCCCGCGAGAGTAGGCGTTTCTATTCTCCCGCAATGTAATCTGGGAGTTCGCATGTCCTGCAGAAAAAGTTCCCCGGCGGATAAGGTTCCCCCCCCCCTGTACTGCGCATGCACGGCACGAACCTCAACGGAGTTTCCGAAAGTAGCCGAACATGTAGAGCTGTGAGTCGGCTCTACACGGCGCCTGCGCAGTCAGCTCTACACGGCTCTTAGTCATTGCGCAGGCGCCGTGTAGAGCTAACTCGCAGCTCTACATGTTCGGCTACTTTCGGAAACTCCTTTGAGGTTCGTGCCGCGCCTGCGCAGTACAGGGGGGTCCTTTTCCGCCGGGGGGACCTTCTTCGGCAGAACACCGTCCACCGCTTCCAGGAAGTCAGTGCTTGTGGGCTTCACAATGCCCACAAGCAAAATGGAAAATTTCTATAGCTGATTTTAAAAGTTCATCTTTTGCCCAAAAACAGACAGGAGAGGTTTGAAGTCACCAAACACGTGAGTACTAATTGGTGATCTAAAAATACATTGAATGCAACCAAAAACAAAAAAATTATTTGCCGCGGAACCTCCGCTTTAAGTGCTCTGCAAGTGTACAACTTGCCAGTGAAAATGTGCAGGAAGTTAACAAGACTAAGGCCCCTTTCACACTGAAGCGTTTTTACCGCGTTTTCGCGGTAAAAACAGCGCTGTAAAAATGCCTGAAATAATCCTGCCCCATCATTCTCAATGTGAAAGCCCTGAGGGAAAAAATCCTGCAAACAGCTTTTTTGGAGCATCTTTGTGGCGCATAAAATAGCGCTGTAAAAACGCCTATCCCCATTGAAATGAATGAGTACCGCTGTAAAAACACGGTAAAAACGCGGTAAAAAAAACAGAAGCTGTGGGAAGGTCACATGACCGCAGTAGAGTGGAGGATTGTGGGATACCAAATAATCCTTTTTACCGCAAAAACGCGGTAAAAACGCAGTTAAAACGCATATGCGTTAGCGCTATTTTTACCTCGAGCGCGGTAAAAACGCGGTAAAATCGCAGTAAAAAAACTCATAATTTTTTTGTGTTTTTTCAACGCCTCAGTGTGAAAGGGGCCTTACCATAAGTTGTGGCCGCTCATTAGGGACAAAGGGGTGCCTAATCCATGCGTCCAGCCCCTAATCTATATGCAGGGCACCGAATGCATGGATACCAATCGGGTTTTTTGTTTTTTTTAAAGCATGTGATTTAGAGCCAGAGGCCACCACTGCTTACAATTCAACACTGCCACAAATTTGTGGCAAGTTATCCTTGATATCTGGGCTATAGTGCCATGTCGCAACTGCCACCGAGTTGCGACACCCTGGTGTCGTGTTTGAAGGGTTAAAGCAGCCTGTCACCACCTGTCAAATGCCCCTGAAGAGCAATCTGAATGTAGATTGTTCTTCAAAAAGCACTGCACATGTAACGAACCCTTAAGCTGCCCATACACTATGCAAATTCCGTCCAGTTCAACAGAAATTTGCTACATGGCTGGCCCTGCAGCAACCTCTTACCGGACATCCTTCAGTTGAACAATTGAAGGAGCCAGATGGTAAATTTTAAGCTGAACAGCAGGTGCAGCGATTGTTCAGGTATTCTGACAGCCACCTGTTAGAATATAATGGGCACATTAGGCAAGATTAGTCCATCCGCACTGTATAGTGTGGATGGCAGTGGCGGCTGGTGCTCAAATTTTTTGAGGGGGCGCAAACGAACTGAAAAATACAGAAACAAAAGCATCAAATACAGCCAACTGTGCCCATGAATTGCAGCCAACTGTGCCCATAAATTGCAGCCAACTGTGCCCAGCAAATGCAGCCACTGTGCCCATTATAGGCAGCCATAGTGCCATCATATGCAGCCAACTGTGCCCATGAATTGCAGCCAACTGTGCCCATGAATTGCAGCCAACTGTGCCCAGCAAATGCAGCCAATGTGCCATTATATGCAGCCAAATGTGCCCAACAAATTCAGCCAACTGTGCCCAGAAAATGCAGCCAATGTGACACCCCCCCCCCCCTGCTTGCCCGCTGTCTGGCCGGCACTGACCCCATCGCGGTGGCAGGTCAGGCAGCGGGTGACGGCCGCAAGCTGTGGGTCGGGTAGCGCGGGTCAGGCGACGGCTCCTGTGTCCTCCATGCATCTCTTCTTGCCTTCTGCTAGTCGGCCAATGGGATTGCCTGTGCCTTCAGTCGATCAAGTGACAGGGATCAGACCCGCGTCTAGTGATTGGCTGAGAGGCGGTTCAGTGTTAGAAAAGCAAATAATAATTTGCTTTTCTTACACACCTGGGTGCAATGTTCTGCACTCCAAGTCCACCTTTTTTGAAGCCTATTAGAGCCTATGGCACTAATCAGGTGCTTCAAAAAAACACCCCTGCCGCTGGAATTCAGGCGCCACGGCGTCTGAAAAGGGACTAGACGCCTGAATATGGGGGTGGCTACAGCGGCCATGGATAGATTTATGCTATGCACGAATCTATCCACTCTACATAGAGGGGGTGGCGTGACAGAGGGGGCGGTGCCCGTGCGCCCTTAATGGGCAGGTCTCCCCTGGTGGATGGAGGAACTTGTAAAAAAAAAATATATAAGAGTGTATGACCAGCTTTATTTCAGCTTTATTTTAGAGTTGTCCTGAGAAGAGGAAATCTTCCAATTCAACAGCAGCATCACTAGGGTTAGTGTCACCTGGTGTGGTACACATGCTGTCACCCACCCCCCCCTCCCCCGCTAACCCGTGACACCATGTTTACCGCATACACTGATAAAAGTCACAAGACTGCTATATACTGCTGATGAGAAAAGATATTTAGCAGTTTATATTTACTAAAATGTTTGCATTTCCATGTTCTGTGTACTGTGGGAGACCAGATATGGTGAATGCAGGCTCCTGGGTTTAGTAACACTATAAGGGAAATTTCTCCAGATAACAAAAAATACCCTGATTCCCCTTTCTGTCCAAAACTATTTAAAAAAGGGATTTTTATAACAGCTTACCTGTAAAATCCTTTTCTTGGAGTACATCACGGGACACAGAGCGACTTAGTCATTACTAATGGGTTATATAGATACCTTCAGGTGCTGGCACTGGCAACTTCCAAAACCGGAAGTACCCTCCCCTATATAAGCCCCTCCCATCCGGGAGCACCTCAGTTTTGTAGCAAAGCAATAAGTGTCCCAAAAAGAGGGGTGGGAGCTCTGTGTCCCGTGATGTACTCCAAGAAAAGGATTTTACAGGTAAGCTGTTATTAAAATCCCTTTTTCTTTTTCGTACATCACGGGACACAGAGCGACTTAGTCATTACTAATGGGACGTCCCAAAGCAATGCCAAATGAGGGGAGGGATACACTATACATAAGCTGGGCGCCATCAGGCATGAGGATCTTTTGCGGCCTGCAACACACTGCGCCCAAAGGCGACATCCTCCTGATTTCTAACGTCTACCTGGTAGAATCTAGTAAACGTGTGTACTGAAGACCATGATGCGGCCTTACAGACTTGAGCCAGGGAGGCCTGGTGATGCACTGCCCATGAAGTTCCAACTGCTCTTGTGGAGTGCGCCCTAACTTTGAACGGAGGCGGTCTCCTTCTCAAGCCATAGGCTTGTATTATGACCTGTCGAATCCACTTGGCTAAAGTAGATTTTGATGCTGCCTGACCCTTTCTGGGGCCTTCCGGCAGAACAAACAAAGTATCCGTTCAACGAATCTGAGCAGTGGCTTTTAGATAAGCTTTAACTGCTCTTACTACATCCAAAGAATGCAATAACTTTTCCTCTACCGAACTAGGTTTGGGGAAAAAGGAAGGAAGAACCACATCTTGGTTCAAATGAAACCTCGATACCACCTTAGGAAGAAGGCTGGATGAGGACGTAATACTACTCTGTCCTTATGGACAACCAGATATGGCTCCTTACAGGACAAGGCGGCTAATTCCGATACTCTTTTAGCCGAACAAATGGCTACTAAGAAAATTAATTTCCTGGTGAGAAGAACCAAGGAAATGTGCTGCAATGGTTCAAATGGTTGTTTCTGTAGAACCGACAGAACCAGGTTTAAGTCCCATGGACATATGGGAATACTAACCGGAGGGCTAATACGCATCACTCCTTGTATGAAAGCTTTGACTAGTGAATGCGAAGCCAAGGGCCTTTGAAAAAATATTGACAAGGCCGAAATCTGACCCTTGATAGTACTCAAGGCAAGCTTCCTATCCACAGCCCACTGTAGGAAGTCCAGAATCCTCCCTATCACGTACTTACGTGGATGCCATTTCTTGGCCTCACACCAGGCGATGTACGCCTTCCAGATCCTATAATAGATCTGCCTGGATACCGGCTTCCTGGCATTGATCATGGTAGATACCACAGGATTAGAGAGACCTCTCTTTTTTAGAATGTGGGCTTCAATAGCCAGGCCGTCAAACCTAGGGCTGGTAAGGAAGGGTGGTATATCGGTCCTTGCGAAAGCAGGTCCGGACGATGTGGGAGGGTCCAAGGACTCCCCACTGACATTTTTACAATCTCCGCGTACCATGCCCTTCGGGGCCACGCTGGAGCCACCAGAATCACCGGTTTCTTTTCTACCCGGATTCTGCGGATTAATCGCGGTAACAATTGTGGCGGTGGGAATGCATATATCAGCTTGAACTGATCCCAAGGGAACACTAGGGCATCCGAGCCGCAAGCTAGGGGATCCCTTGTGCGAGACACAAATCTGTCCACCTTTGCGTTGAATCTGGATGCTAGCAGATCTACATCCGGTGTTCCCCACCGCTGGCATATTGCCTGTAAAACCTCGGGGTGAAGAGACCATTCCCCCGGGCATAATTGCTGGCGACTTAAAAAGTCCGCTCTCCAATTTTCCACTCCTGGGATGAAAACCGCGGATATGGCTGGGACATATCTTTCTGCCCATTCCAGGATGCAATTCGCTTCCCTCTGGGCTGCACGACTCCTGGTGCCACCCTGGTGATTGATATATGCCACTGCTGTGGCATTGTCTGATTGAATTCTGACAGGGGACCCTTGGAGTTTGGATGTCCATGCTACTAGGGCATACCGGGCTGCTCGTATCTCTAAGAGATTGATGGGCAGGGCCTTCTCTGCTTCTGACCACTTGCCCTGGAGAGACCATTGCTCCAGTACTGCCCCCCAGCCTATGAGGCTGGCATCTGTAGTGACCACCTTCCAAGAAACCGGACTGAAGGGTTTCCCTTTTTCCAGATTCTGGGGCACCAACCACCAATGGAGGCTCTTGCGAACGGAAGGGGACAGGGACATTGGTAAGTCTAAAGCCTGAACTTTTTTGTTCCAGGCTGACAGTATGGCCCTCTGCAAGTTCCTTGAATGGAATTGACCGTAGGGTACTGCTTCGAATGAAGCCACCATTTTTCCCAGCAGCCTCATGCACAGGCGTATGGATGGTTTTCTTTTTGTACCCACTAAGTGGGTCAAATCTTTCAAAGACGACACCTTCTCTGGAGGTAAGAAAATCTTTCTCTGATTTGAATCCAGCCTTAGCCCCAAGTATTCCAGACTTTTGACTGGTCTTAGAGCTGACTTGTCTCGGTTGATAATCCAACCGTGATATTCCAGATACTTGATTGTCTCGTGAATAGCTACTTCCAGTTTTTCCACTGAGTGGTCTATTAGTAGCAGGTCGTCTAGATATGCCATTATCGTTACACCCCGTGTTCTTAGATTGGCCAATAGTGGGGCCAGAATTTTTGTGAACACTCGTGGTGCTGTGGCCAGACCGAAAGGTAAGGCTCTGAACTGAAAATGGCGCCCTTCTACTACAAAGCGTAGAAATTTCTGGTTGGCCGGAAAGATGGGAATATGCAGATAAGCATCCTTTATGTCGATCGAGGCTAACCATTCCTGCCCTTGTAGGGCGGTGGCCACCGATCGGATCGACTCCATCCGAAAAGTCCTGATATGTAGGAACTTGTTTAGCCCTTTTAGATTTAATATGGGCCTCACGTCCCCATTTGGTTTGGGGACTGTGAAAAGGTTCGAGTAAAACCCGAACCCGTTTTCTTCCAAGGGAACCTTCATGATTAGGGATGAGCTTCGTGTTCGAGTCGAACATACGTTCGACTCGAACATCGGCTGTTCGATCGTTCGACGAAGATCGAACGATTTGGGCCGTTCGCGCCAAATTCGAGTGACGCGAACGGCCCACAATGCACTACGCCATCGCAGTGTCATCCAGGCGCTGTGATTGGCCAAGCATGCACTGTGACCCCGCATGCTTGGCCAATCACAGCGCCGGCAGCGAGGAGAGCAATGATTGGCCACAGGCAGGATGCCTGTGGCCAATTATTGCTGAGGGGGTTTAGTACACGCCCCACACTATAAAAGGCCGCCAGCACGGCGGCCTAGTGTAGTGTGTTCCGGAGCAGGGATAGAGCAGCATAGGCAGGGACAGTGACTTTTATTTCTTTCTTGCTTAACCTGGATTCCTTTAGTTTAGGGAAAGAGAAGGATAGGTAGGGAGAGTGTCAGTGTGTTTTGTGCTTGTGCTAAATTGTGCTTAAAAAAAACATTTTTTCTAGGGACAGAAAACTGTAGGTAGGGAGAGTGTGTCAGTTTCTTTCACTGTCAAAGTCCTTGTTTCCAGGGACCTGGAAGGACAGTGAGGTAATTCTCCTTGTGCTAAATTGTGCTTAAAAAAAACATTTTTTCTAGGGACAGAAAACTGTAGGTAGGGAGAGTGTGTCAGTTTCTTTCACTGTCAAAGTCCTTGTTTCCAGGGACCTGGAAGGACAGTGAGGTAATTCTCCTTGTGCTAAATTGTGCTTAAAAAAAACATTTTTTCTAGGGACAGAAAACTGTAGGTAGGGAGAGTGTGTCAGTTTCTTTCACTGTCAAAGTCCTTGTTTCCAGGGACCTGGAAGGACAGTGAGTGAATTCTCCTTGTGCTATATTGTGCTTAAAAAAAACATTTTTTTCTAGGGACAGAAAACTGTAGGTAGGGAGAGTGTGTCAGTTTCTTTCACTGTCAAAGTCCTTGTTTCCAGGGACCTGGAAGGACAGTGAGGTAATTCTCCTTGTGCTAAATTGTGCTTAAAAAAAACATTTTTTCTAGGGACAGAAAACTGTAGGTAGGGAAAGTGTGTCAGTTTCTTTCACTGTCAAAGTCCTTGTTTCCAGGGACCTGGAAGGACAGTGAGGTAATTCTCCTTGTGCTAAATTGTGCTTAAAAAAAAACATTTTTTCTAGGGACAGAAAACTGTAGGTAGGGAGAGTGTGTCAGTTTCTTTCACTGTCAAAGTCCTTGTTTCCAGGGACCTGGAAGGACAGTGAGGTAATTCTCCTTGTGCTAAATTGTGCTTAAAAAAAACATTTTTTCTAGGGACAGAAAACTGTAGGTAGGGAGAGTGTGTCAGTTTCTTTCACTGTCAAAGTCCTTGTTTCCAGGGACCTGGAAGGACAGTGAGGTAATTCTCCTTGTGCTAAATTGTGCTTAAAAAAAACATTTTTTCTAGGGACAGAAAACTGTAGGTAGGGAGAGTGTGTCAGTTTCTTTCACTGTCAAAGTCCTTGTTTCCAGGGACCTGGAAGGACAGTGAGGTAATTCTCCTTGTGCTAAATTGTGCTTAAAAAAAACATTTTTTCTAGGGACAGAAAACTGTAGGTAGGGAGAGTGTGTCAGTTTCTTTCACTGTCAAAGTCCTTGTTTCCAGGGACCTGGAAGGACAGTGAGTGAATTCTCCTTGTGCTATATTGTGCTTAAAAAAAACATTTTTTCTAGGGACAGAAAACTGTAGGTAGGGAGAGTGTGTCAGTTTCTTTCACTGTCAAAGTCCTTGTTTCCAGGGACCTGGAAGGACAGTGAGGTAATTCTCCTTGTGCTAAATTGTGCTTAAAAAAAACATTTTTTCTAGGGACAGAAAACTGTAGGTAGGGAGAGTGTGTCAGTTTCTTTCACTGTCAAAGTCCTTGTTTCCAGGGACCTGGAAGGACAGTGAGGTAATTCTCCTTGTGCTAAATTGTGCTTAAAAAAAACATTTTTTCTAGGGACAGAAAACTGTAGGTAGGGAGAGTGTGTCAGTTTCTTTCACTGTCAAAGTCCTTGTTTCCAGGGACCTGGAAGGACAGTGAAGTAATTCTCCTTGTGCTAAATTGTGCTTAAAAAAAACATTTTTTCTAGGGACAGAAAACTGTAGGTAGGGAGAGTGTGTCAGTTTCTTTCACTGTCAAAGTCCTTGTTTCCAGGGACCTGGAAGGACAGTGAGGTAATTCTCCTTGTGCTAAATTGTGCTTAAAAAAAACATTTTTTCTAGGGACAGAAAACTGTAGGTAGGGAGAGTGTGTCAGTTTCTTTCACTGTCAAAGTCCTTGTTTCCAGGGACCTGGAAGGACAGTGAGGTAATTCTCCTTGTGCTAAATTGTGCTTAAAAAAAACATTTTTTCTAGGGACAGAAAACTGTAGGTAGGGAGAGTGTGTCAGTTTCTTTCACTGTCAAAGTCCTTGTTTCCAGGGACCTGGAAGGACAGTGAGTGAATTCTCCTTGTGCTATATTGTGCTTAAAAAAAACATTTTTTCTAGGGACAGAAAACTGTAGGTAGGGAGAGTGTGTCAGTTTCTTTCACTGTCAAAGTCCTTGTTTCCAGGGACCTGGAAGGACAGTGAGGTAATTCTCCTTGTGCTAAATTGTGCTTAAAAAAAACATTTTTTCTAGGGACAGAAAACTGTAGGTAGGGAGAGTGTGTCAGTTTCTTTCACTGTCAAAGTCCTTGTTTCCAGGGACCTGGAAGGACAGTGAGGTAATTCTCCTTGTGCTAAATTGTGCTTAAAAAAAACATTTTTTCTAGGGACAGAAAACTGTAGGTAGGGAGAGTGTGTCAGTTTCTTTCACTGTCAAAGTCCTTGTTTCCAGGGACCTGGAAGGACAGTGAGGTAATTCTCCTTGTGCTAAATTGTGCTTAAAAAAAACATTTTTTCTAGGGACAGAAAACTGTAGGTAGGGAGAGTGTGTCAGTTTCTTTCACTGTCAAAGTCCTTGTTTCCAGGGACCTGGAAGGACAGTGAGTGAATTCTCCTTGTGCTATATTGTGCTTAAAAAAAACATTTTTTCTAGGGACAGAAAACTGTAGGTAGGGAGAGTGTGTCAGTTTCTTTCACTGTCAAAGTCCTTGTTTCCAGGGACCTGGAAGGACAGTGAGGTAATTCTCCTTGTGCTAAATTGTGCTTAAAAAAAACATTTTTTCTAGGGACAGAAAACTGTAGGTAGGGAGAGTGTGTCAGTTTCTTTCACTGTCAAAGTCCTTGTTTCCAGGGACCTGGAAGGACAGTGAGGTAATTCTCCTTGTGCTAAATTGTGCTTAAAAAAAACATTTTTTCTAGGGACAGAAAACTGTAGGTAGGGAGAGTGTGTCAGTTTCTTTCACTGTCAAAGTCCTTGTTTCCAGGGACCTGGAAGGACAGTGAGTGAATTCTCCTTGTGCTATATTGTGCTTAAAAAAAACATTTTTTCTAGGGACAGAAAACTGTAGGTAGGGAGAGTGTGTCAGTTTCTTTCACTGTCAAAGTCCTTGTTTCCAGGGACCTGGAAGGACAGTGAGGTAATTCTCCTTGTGCTAAATTGTGCTTAAAAAAAACTTTTTTTCTAGGGACAGAAAACTGTAGGTAGGGAGAGTGTGTCAGTTTCTTTCACTGTCAAAGTCCTTGTTTCCAGGGACCTGGAAGGACAGTGAGGTAATTCTCCTTGTGCTAAATTGTGCTTAAAAAAAACATTTTTTCTAGGGACAGAAAACTGTAGGTAGGGAGAGTGTGTCAGTTTCTTTCACTGTCAAAGTCCTTGTTTCCAGGGACCTGGAAGGACAGTGAGGTAATTCTCCTTGTGCTAAATTGTGCTTAAAAAAAACATTTTTTCTAGGGACAGAAAACTGTAGGTAGGGAGAGTGTGTCAGTTTCTTTCACTGTCAAAGTCCTTGTTTCCAGGGACCTGGAAGGACAGTGAGGTAATTCTCCTTGTGCTAAATTGTGCTTAAAAAAAACATTTTTTCTAGGGACAGAAAACTGTAGGTAGGGAGAGTGTGTCAGTTTCTTTCACTGTCAAAGTCCTTGTTTCCAGGGACCTGGAAGGACAGTGAGGTAATTCTCCTTGTGCTAAATTGTGCTTAAAAAAAACATTTTTTCTAGGGACAGAAAACTGTAGGTAGGGAGAGTGTGTCAGTTTCTTTCACTGTCAAAGTCCTTGTTTCCAGGGACCTGGAAGGACAGTGAGTGAATTCTCCTTGTGCTATATTGTGCTTAAAAAAAACATTTTTTCTAGGGACAGAAAACTGTAGGTAGGGAGAGTGTGTCAGTTTCTTTCACTGTCAAAGTCCTTGTTTCCAGGGACCTGGAAGGACAGTGAGTGAATTCTCCTTGTGCTATATTGTGCTTAAAAAAAACATTTTTTCTAGGGACAGAAAACTGTAGGTAGGGAGAGTGTGTCAGTTTCTTTCACTGTCAAAGTCCTTGTTTCCAGGGACCTGGAAGGACAGTGAGGTAATTCTCCTTGTGCTAAATTGTGCTTAAAAAAAACATTTTTTCTAGGGACAGAAAACTGTAGGTAGGGAGAGTGTGTCAGTTTCTTTCACTGTCAAAGTCCTTGTTTCCAGGGACCTGGAAGGACAGTGAGGTAATTCTCCTTGTGCTAAATTGTGCTTAAAAAAAACATTTTTTCTAGGGACAGAAAACTGTAGGTAGGGAGAGTGTGTCAGTTTCTTTCACTGTCAAAGTCCTTGTTTCCAGGGACCTGGAAGGACAGTGAGTGAATTCTCCTTGTGCTATATTGTGCTTAAAAAAAACATTTTTTCTAGGGACAGAAAACTGTAGGTAGGGAGAGTGTGTCAGTTTCTTTCACTGTCAAAGTCCTTGTTTCCAGGGACCTGGAAGGACAGTGAGGTAATTCTCCTTGTGCTAAATTGTGCTTAAAAAAAACATTTTTTCTAGGGACAGAAAACTGTAGGTAGGGAGAGTGTGTCAGTTTCTTTCACTGTCAAAGTCCTTGTTTCCAGGGACCTGGAAGGACAGTGAGGTAATTCTCCTTGTGCTAAATTGTGCTTAAAAAAAACATTTTTTCTAGGGACAGAAAACTGTAGGTAGGGAGAGTGTGTCAGTTTCTTTCACTGTCAAAGTCCTTGTTTCCAGGGACCTGGAAGGACAGTGAGGTAATTCTCCTTGTGCTAAATTGTGCTTAAAAAAAACATTTTTTCTAGGGACAGAAAACTGTAGGTAGGGAGAGTGTGTCAGTTTCTTTCACTGTCAAAGTCCTTGTTTCCAGGGACCTGGAAGGACAGTGAGGTAATTCTCCTTGTGCTAAATTGTGCTTAAAAAAAACATTTTTTCTAGGGACAGAAAACTGTAGGTAGGGAGAGTGTGTCAGTTTCTTTCACTGTCAAAGTCCTTGTTTCCAGGGACCTGGAAGGACAGTGAGGTAATTCTCCTTGTGCTAAATTGTGCTTAAAAAAAACATTTTTTCTAGGGACAGAAAACTGTAGGTAGGGAGAGTGTGTCAGTTTCTTTCACTGTCAAAGTCCTTGTTTCCAGGGACCTGGAAGGACAGTGAGTGAATTCTCCTTGTGCTATATTGTGCTTAAAAAAAACATTTTTTCTAGGGACAGAAAACTGTAGGTAGGGAGAGTGTGTCAGTTTCTTTCACTGTCAAAGTCCTTGTTTCCAGGGACCTGGAAGGACAGTGAGTGAATTCTCCTTGTGCTAAATTGTGCTTAAAAAAAAAAAAATTTCTAGGGACAGAAAACTGTAGGTAGGGAGAGTGTGTCAGTTTCTTTCACTGTCAAAGTCCTTGTTTCAAGGGACAGAGAAGGACACCTGAAGGTAGCCCTTATTGCTTTTTTCCCATCTCCCTGCAGGCCATCTATTAGAATGTCTGGAAGGCAAACAAGGAGAGGCAGACAGTCAGGAGGCAATAAAAGAGGGCAAGCAGGCTCTGTGTCTGGGGGCAACAGTGCTGGTCGTGGACGCGGTGCATTGTCATCAGCACATGGCCATGGGACACGCTTGTCCTTCTTTTCGGCAGCTGGACATGTTGAGCCACATCATGCCGAAGACTTGGTAGAGTGGATGACCAAGCCTCCCTCCTCCTCCTCATCCTCTCTCACCCAGGCTCAGGGTACTGGCAAAGCAGCTGCCAAAGCGTCCTCTTCCCTGGTATCAATGTCAGACTCATCATCAGTCACTCCTTCCCTAGACCCACCATGTCCTCCTCCTGAGGAGTCCCCCGAACTGTTTCAGCACAGTGTTGGGTACATGCTCCAGGAGGATGCCCAGCGTTTCGAAGGGTCTGATGATGAAACCCAGCTAGAGGAAGGCAGTAGCGTGAGAGCAGACAGAGGGGATGCTCAAGAAGGACACCAATCTGGCAGTCATGTTCCAGCAGCTGCAGCATACTGCCAGATTGCCTCCAGTGATGAGGAGGGAGGTGATGATGAGGTCACTGACTCCACGTGGGTGCCTAATAGGAGAGAGGAGGAGGAGGAGGATGAGGAGGAGGCACATCTCCAACGAGGCAGGATGCCCTTTGGTGGCCAGCGTAAGGGCAGTACACCGACGGAATCACACCGCAGAGCTCCGCCTGTGCAGGGCGCTGCCTCTGCCCGTCATTCAAAAAGTTCTTTGGTGTGGGCCTTTTTTGAGGCTAGTGCATCAGATCGCACAGCTGCTGTTTGCAACATATGTCTCAAGCGTATATCGCGTGGCCAAAACATCAGCCGCTTGGGTACCACATGCCTGATCAGACATATGTTGACCTGCCATGCAGCTCGTTGGCAAGCCTACCTCAAAGACCCACACCAAAGAACAAAGCGGACCTCTCCTTGCACCGCATCAGCTGGGATCTCCAACCCCACTATAACTTCAGTCCTCTCTGAAACATGCACTGAGAGGAATGAAGGTGTAGAATTAGGTGTGTCACAGCCAAGTACTTGCGGCCACTCTGCTAGCAGTACACCGACGTCCGATTCTAGCAGGCAAATTTCCCTGCCCCAGCTGCTGGACCGTCAAAAGAAGTTCACTCCCAGCCATCCACATGCCCAGCGGTTGAATGCTAGCTTGGCTAAATTGCTAGCGCTTCAACTGCTGCCTTTTCAGTTGGTAGACTCGGCCCCCTTCCGTGAGTTTGTGCAATGTGCGGTTCCTCAGTGGCAGGTTCCCAAACGCCACTTTTTCTCACGGAAGGCTATTCCGGCTCTCTACCGGCATGTGGAAGGCAATGTCTTGGCCTCGCTGGACAGGGCGGTCAGCGGTAAGGTGCATATTACCGCTGACTCATGGTCCAGCAGGCATGGACAGGGACGTTACCTTTCTTTCACGGCCCATTGGGTCACTCTTTTGGCAGCTGGGAAGGATGCAGGACAAGGTGCAGTAGTGTTGGAGGTTGTCCCACCGCCACGCCTCCAAAATGCTACTACTGGTTGTGACACACCTCTCTCCTCCACCCCCTCCTCTTCTTCTTCCTCCATGGCCTCTTCCTGTGGTTTGTCCTATGAACCAGCGGTGCTCCGTAGCCGTTCACGGAGCTACGCAAGTACGCAGGCAAAAAGATGCCATGCCGTGCTTGCGCTGGTGTGTTTGGGGAACAGAAGCCACACTGGGGCAGAGGTCCTGTCTGCTCTGCAGGGCCAGGCCGAGAGGTGGTTGACGCCACGCCAGCTTAAGCCAGGAATGGTGGTTTGCGACAATGGCACCAACCTCCTCTCCGCCCTCCGACAGGGACAACTGACCCATGTGCCCTGTGTGGCTCACGTCCTTAACCTGGTGGTACAGCGGTTCTTGGGCAGGTACCCGGGCTTACAGGATGTCCTGAGGCAGGCCAGGAAAGTCTGTGTGCATTTCCGCAGATCTTATAATGCCAGTGCTCGCCTGGCTGAGCTGCAAAAGGAGTTGAACCTGCCCAAGAACCGCCTTATATGTGACATGCCCACCAGGTGGAACTCAACGTTGGCCATGCTGCAGCGGCTGCACACGCAGCAGAGGGCCATCAATGAGTACCTGTGCGACTACGGCACCAGGACAGGGTCAGGGGAGCTTGGTTTTTTTTCTCCACGCCAGTGGGGCATGATCAGGGATGCATGCACTGTCCTGGCACCATTTGAGGAGGCCACGAGGATGGTGAGCAGTGACAGTGCATGCATCAGTGACACTGTACCTCTTGTCCACCTGTTGGAGCACACGCTGCGTGGAATAATGGACAGGGCACTTGAGGCAGAACAGAGGCAGGAAGAGGAGGACTTCCTTGCCTCTCAAGGCCCCCTTTACCCAGACAGTGTTCCTTCTGTCCCACCCATCGCACAGGAAGAGGAGGAGGAGGAGGAGGAGGAGGATTGTGTCAGCATGGAGGTGGAGGCTGGCACTCAGCATCATCAGCAGCAGTCTTTTAGGGATGATTTACAGTCCCAAGAAACCAGTGGACTTGTACGTGGCTGGGAGGAGGTGGCTGCGGATCATGTCGTCCTTAGTGACCCAGAGGACTCCGGAGCGAATGCCTCAGCAAACCTACGCTGCATGGCCTCCCTGATCCTGCAAAGTCTGCGGAAGGATCCTCGTATTCTTCGGATCAAGGAGAGGGACCATTACTGGCTGGCCACTCTCCTTGATCCACGGTACAAGGGTAAGGTTGCGGACCTTATGTTACCGTCGCAGAGGGAGCAGAGGATGAGACAACTCCGGGAGGCCTTGCAGAAAGGTCTGTGCAACGCGTTCCCAGAGACTGGGAGGTTACAAACTCCTGGTCCTGGACAACGAGTTGCTGAGGCTTCGGCCAGTCAAAGAAGGAGCGGTGGGGAAGGTGGCCGTCTGACCGATGCGTTCAGACAATTCTTTAGTCCGCAGCCCCAAAGTATGATCGGTTCCAGCAACCATCGCCAGCGTCTGATAAACATGGTGCAGGAATATCTAGGGGCAAGGTCAGACTTGGACACCTTCCCCACCGAAAATCCTCTGGCTTACTGGGTCTTGAGGATGGATCACTGGCCAGAGCTTGTACAGTATGCAATTGAGCTACTGGCCTGTCCTGCATCCAGCGTTCTTTCGGAACGCACATTCAGTGCTGCTGGAGGATTTGTCACGGATCACAGGGTGCGCCTGTCCACCGACTCGGTTGATCGACTGACTTTCATCAAGATGAACCAGTCTTGGATCACCACCAGCTACCACACACCTGATGCTGATATAACAGACTAATTGATTTTAACATGTCACATCCCTTCAAGACTGATGCTGATGCTGAGTGCCTGTGCTATTATGTTGACTGGCTATCCTCCTCCTCCGAGTCCTCAATGATACGATTGATGATGATAGCTTGGAAGATCATTTTTGTTTATGGGTGCCGCCACCAGTGGCTAAGGCCCAATTTTTCAGCCCCTGTTTTACAGGGGCGTGTAATTACAATTTTTTTAGCAATAATTTGCCATAGGGCTCATTGCTGTGCTCCAAGTACAGTATCTGTGAGGGGTTGGAGTGTTGTGGCACCAGTGCCTAAGGCCCAATTTTTCAGCCCCTGTTTAACAGGGGCGTGTCATTACAATTTTTGAAGCAATACTTTGCAACAGGGCTCATTGCTGTGCTCCAAGTACAGTATCTGTGAGGGGTTGTAGTGTTGTGCCACCAGTGCCTAAGGCCCAATTTTTCAGCCCCTGTTCAACAGGGGCATGCAATTACAATTCTTGATCTAATAATTCACAGCAGGGTCCATTGCTGCACCCACCAAGAGTAACTCTGAGGGCTTACAGTCTTGTGGCAACGCCACCACCACCACCACCACGAAAGGCCCAATTTTTCAGCCCCTGTTCAAAAGGGGCATGTAATTACAATTCTTCATCTAATAATTCACAGCAGGGCCCATTGCTGCACCCACCAAGAGTAACTGTCAGGGCTTACAGTGTTGTGGCACCAGCACCACCATCAAAGGCCCAATTTTTACTACCACTGTTCAACAATTATATGTAATTAAAATTCCTGATATAATAGTTGACAGCAGGGCGTTCCAGCACCAACCAAGAGTAACTGAGTGCTTACAGTGTTGTGCCAACACCAACAACTAAGGGGCCTATTTCTGCAGAGTATATACGGCAGGTCCCTACTTTCAAACATCCAACTTACAAACGACTCCTACTTACAAACGAAAGAAGACAACAGGAAGTGAGAGGAAATCTACCCCTAGGAAGGAAAATTCTCTCCTGTAAGAATAAATATGGGAGAAAGGGGTCTCATCTGTACTGATGCTTTATCAGCAATCCTTGTTTCAAGAAAAACACCACATTTCAAAAACAGTTGTCATTGGGACGGAAAGTGAGGTGAAATGTTCTGAACAGGGGCACAGACAGCAAAACAAATGTTACAGGGGTGATAACCCTTACCTATGTTTCCCAAAAAGTTTAAAAATAGATTTTTGGGCTGGAGCTACACTTCAACAATGTACCTGTTCAAAATTACAAACAGATTCTACATAAGAACAAACCTACAGTCCCTGTCTTGTATGCACCGCCTGTATACGGCTGTTCAGAGTATATAGGGCCTTTTTTATTTTATGTGCGGGGTTCCCCTTAATATCCATACAAGACCCAAAGGGGCTGGTAATGGGCTGGGGTAGGGGGGGGTCATGGGGTAGCTATGCCATTTTTCTTAAAGAATTTCATCCATATTACCGGGACCAGACATTACATTAAAGCCGCAAGCAGTTTTAAATGGCTTTTTTTTTCCTTTAGAAGTGTCATTTTGTGCAGGGACAGTTCTAAACACGGGAAACACGTGGCACTTCACAGGCATACTTTAGACACCCCCCAGGTACGATATTTAAAGGAATATTTGACTTTTTTTTTTTCACTTTATGCATCATTAAAATGACTGCTCCCGAAAAACGACCGTTTTTAAAACTTCTTTTTGCATTGATACATGTCCCCTGGTGCACAACCCGGGTTCCCAAACCCTATTTATGACAATAACATGCATAATAGTTGTTATAATTAGCACTTTAGAATTCGAACGTTCGCATCCATTGTATTTAATAGGGTTCTAATGTTCGTTCGAACTTTCGGTCCGTTCGCGGGTTCTGGTGCGAACCGAACCCGGGGGTGTTCGGCTCATCACTATTCATGATTACACCTTGGAGCAATAGTTGTTCTAGTGCCAGAAGGAGGGATCCTCTCTTCTGGGGATCTCTTGGCACGTTTGACCTCATAAATTGGGCAGGAGGAGTGTCTTTTAACTCCAGCTTGTATCCCAGACTTACTGCGGAGATCACCCATCTGTCTCTGATGGTGTCCCGCCAGGTCTCTGTGAACAACTGAAGTCTTCCCCCCACCCGATTGAGTGGGGGCAACCCTTCATGACTTGGGGGGAGGTTTTGTACCTCTCTTGACCCAGGGTTTCTTGTTACCCTGTGATTGTCCCTGATTTCTGCCCCCTGGATTTGACCGCGGAGGCCGTCGGAACTGTTTCACAGCCGATGTGCCAGGGACTGGAGAAGTAGGCCTCTTAAAAGAAGGACTTCTACCCTTGTTCTTAACCGGCAAGAGTGTACTTTTACCGGCAGAAATTTTCTGGATATATTTGTCCAGGTCTTCTCCAAATAAGCGTTCTCCATGAAATGGGAAGCTAATCAGCAATTTCTTACAAGGAGCTTCAGCAGACCAGTTTTTGAGCCATAGAAGCCTACGCATATGTACTACAGACAGCGTAAAGCGGGAGGCCTGTTGGATTGTATCCTTTATGGCGTCCACCGCAAAACACAAGGCTCTAGGTAGGTCAGCTAGGGCAAGAGCCTGCTGATCTGGTAAGTCCCTTAAGACTTGTTTCAACTGATCTTTCACTGCTTGGCAGACCCCAATCGCTGCTACTGCAGGTTGTGTCACCATGCTTGCTGTAGAGAAAGCAGATTTTAGTAAAGACTCCAATTTTTTATCTATTGGGTCTTTGAATATTGGAACATTATCTACTGGACATGTCAGTGATTTATTCACACAAGAGATGGCTGCGTCCACTGTAGGGACCCTCCATTTTTTTTATGAACTTATCCTCCATGGGATAGATCACTGGAAATCTCTTGGGGGGAGTAAATATTTTATCAGGATGCTCCCAATCCTGGTAAATAAGCCCTTCCAATAAAGGGTGGATTGGGAAGGAACAGACAGTCTGGGGAGCTTTCAGCGACCCCAGCGAGGAAACAGTAGTGGTTGATGGTTCCGCCAGAGGCATTTTAAATGCTGATCGGACCATGTTAGTCAGAGACTGAACCCATAATCTTTCAGCCTGAGATGCTGAGAAAGGTTCTTCCACTGTTGATTCCTCTATAACCGAATCAACCTCATCCTGATCCCCTTCAGGTAGGTCGATCTCTGTGTGGGGCTGTTCCTCCACTAACAGGCACTCTGAAGGAGGAGACGGAGATCGGACGCGCTTTCCCTGTGACAGGGAAGCAGCGATCAATGCTGTTAATCTCTCTTCCAATCCTCCCAGAGTTGAGGAAAAAACCTCCTCTGTTATATATACAGGAGCAGGTGGACTGGGGACAGCCGCAGCACCAGGTACTCCTGCGGGGTTTCTACGGCTACTGACCTCTGAATTCTCAGGGGAGATTGGTGCAATCCAAGCATGCCCAATATCCTCAGAGCCCGATGGAGACCCCTTTGGCTTCCTGGAAGACTTATTTCCGGAGCGTCTGGACGACATATCCTTTAAGCACAAAGCTGAGGTATTCCCGTCGTCATACACCAATTTTGCTGGTAATAGTCTAACACAGTTGCTGCTATATACCAGCTGGTGTCCACTAAAGTGTCTTTCTATGGGGATGCCTGCATCAACCGCCTCTGTGTGCCACCGTTTGTTGCTAGCTCTGCTTGCATCCAGCTGACACTTGTACTGTGTCTTTTATCCATGCTGGGATGCCTGCACATGCGCAGGAGCGTCATCCACCCGCCCCTTTCCTTTCCTTTCATAGGAGGCGCGTGCACGCGCCCGCGCGCGCGCCCGTGCGCCTTCGGCGCCTTTTTTGAAAACGAGCAGGGACTAGGAGCCAGGGCCCTTTTTGCCGGAGGGCCTGTGCGGTGGATGAGCGCAGCAACAGGGCAGAGGAAGTGGATTCCCACAGAGAAACTTACCAACTGCCTGGATCTTTTGACTTGAAAAAGCCAAAGATCCACATGACAAGAAAATTGGACCACAGCGGCCTCTAGTGGTTTAACACAGGTACCGCGGTCTCCTTTTTTTTTTTTTTTTTTCTTGACTACTATTAAAATTTTACATTTTCCAGTAGTTACAGGCATACACAGATATCAGCGGGAATACCGTTAGGTAACAGACAGAAAGACAAATTAGGCTTGGGGGTCCCCCAATAGAACCAAGTTCCTGGGGGCCCCCACTTACCTGTTCCCCGCCGCAGGACTTTGTTTGGTCCACAGAAGCCCAAACTTCACCTATCACGGCAGGCATTGTATTTAAACCTTCAGGGACCGGGTTCCCAAGGATTCCACTCCCCTGGACCTGTATAGCACCCTGCACAGACAACATCTTGGTCGTGGGTATGACCAGAGCTCTGGATCCCAGGGTCCAGCCCTCCTAAGAGAGGCATTACAGGCAAAACCTTGCTCTTCTGTTGCAAGGCCCGGGTACCGACCGTTTAGCTATGAAGCTTTTTTGGTCGGATCCGGAACAGCTTACTAAGACCCGTAAAAGAACCTGTACGCAAGCCCAGGAAAACACATGTTACTCTTTGGCCAACACCTTAGACACTGGCAAAAAACTGAGGTGCTCCCGGATGGGAGGGGCTTATATAGGGGAGGGTACTTCCGGTTTTGGAAGTTGCCAGTGCCAGCACCTGAAGGTATCTATATAACCCATTAGTAATGACTAAGTCGCTCTGTGTCCCGTGATGTACGAAAAAGAAAGTTCTACACAAACATTTTAATTTTTATCAATGATTTGCAACCAGTTCATGTTAGACCTAATGGACCTGATCCTGCTCCGTTATCCGTATCTATAGTCAGTTTGCTGGAAATGAGGATGTTATCCTAATGAGCTCATTCTGTATGATGTCATTTTGATGATGTCATCACAGTAGCACAGATCCTAATAAGCCCCAGGGGAAGCAAGGCAGAATGTCAGCCAATTAATTAACTTGTGTATAGTAAAGTAAAAAGAATAAAATATATAACTGTTTTATTACCAAGAATATAATAACAATAAAATTGCTACTTTATTACAGTGCTGTATAGAATGTTCAGCTTGTTCTGAACCTATAGTATCACCGCCAGTGCCTGAAAAATGTCACCTAGAGTCCAGGGTGATCATGCAAAACTGTGCCCCCCCCCCCAAGATGTATAAGCATTATGTGTCAACAAAAATCCCCCCCCCCCAAAAAAAAAATAATTGAGCACTAATCTGCATGATTACCCCCTAAGCATAAATTCCACCTCCTCCCAGTTCATATCTCTGCCCCCTCCATTCCCCAAATCCCCCCAGCACTAATGCCTGCACCTCCTAAAAATAAAATCACCCCTCCTAGCACAAATCCTGCACCTCTCAAATCTCCCTTCCGAGTACACACTCTCCCCCCCCCCCCTCCTCCAAATCCCCCCTCCTAGCCCAGATATCCCCCCCAACCCCCCTCTCTAAGCACAAATTCCATCCCCCCTCTCCCATATCACCTCTTCTTGCACAAACCCCCCAAATCCCCCCCTCCTAGCACAAAATGCCCCCCCCAAACCAAACCCCCTTATAGCTCAAACACCCCCCTATCATCCCTACTAGCACAAATCCCCCTCCCAAAAAAGTAAAAAATTCTCCTCTTAGCACTAATCCCCTCCCCCCTCTCCCATATCACCTCTTCTGGCACAAACCCCCCAAATCCCCCCTCGTAGCACAAATATCCCTCCCCCAACCCCCCTCCTAGCTCAAACAACACCTATCATCCCTACTAGCACAAATCCCCCTCCCAAAAAAGTTAAAAATTCTCCTCTTAACACTAATCCCCTCTCCCATACTACCTCTTCTGGCACAAACCCTCCAAATCCCCCCTCCTAGCACAAATACCCCCCCCCCCCCACCAACCCCCCTCCTAACTCAAACACCCCCTATCATCCCTACTAGCACAAACCCCCCTCCCCAAAAAAGTAAAAAATTCTCCTCTAAGCACTAATCCCCTCCCCCTCTCCCATACCACTTCTTCTGGCGCAAACCCCCCAAATCCCCCCTCCTAGCACAAATATCCCTCCCCCAACCCCCCTCCTAGCTCAAACAACCCCTATCATCCCTACTAGCACAAATCCCCCTCCCAAAAAAGTAAAAAGATTCTCCTCTTAGCACAAATCCCCTCCCCTCCCCCCTCTCCCACATCACCTCTTCTAGCACAAACCCCCCAAATCCCCCCCTCCTAGCACAAATACCACCCCCACCAACCCCCCTCCTAACTCAAACACCCCCTATCATCCCTACTAGCACAAACCCCCCCCCTCCCCAAAAAAGTTTAAAATTCTCCTCTTAGCACAAATCCCCTCCCCCCATCTCTCATATCATCTCTTCTAGCACAAACCCCCCAAATCCCCCCTCCTAGCACAAATATCCCCCCCACACCAACCCCCCTTCTAGCTCAAACTCCCCCTATCAGCTCTACTAGCAAAAATCCACCTCTCCCAAAATAGTAAAAGAAAATCTCCTCTTAGCTCAAATCCCCTCTCCCATATCACCTCTTCTAGCACAAGCCCCCCAAATAGACCCTCCTAGCAAAAATCCTCTTCCCCCATCCCCTCCCAACACAAATACCCCTGAATCACCACTCCTAGCACACCCCCCCCAAATTTCCCCTCCTAGAACAATTCTTACCCCCTACTGCCCCTCCAAATTCCTCCTCCCAACACAAACCCCCCCCCCCTCGCCTCTAATGATACCATGGTGCCCAGGGCAACCGTCCCTCCTGCCCACCCCCTTTTCCTGGCCCTGGTCAGCGTCATAATCCGTTCTCATTGTCAGGCGTCTGATCTCACCCTGGGGTTGGGGGGGGGGATGAGCTATCCATTACAATTTAGAGGTCTCTTTTCAGATCACCGATACAGGAGAGGCTGCAGAATAATAACAGAGAGTAATTAACCTACTTAATTCACAATCTCGTTTCACCGAGCTTCTTCAAACACCTCAGCGCCTGCCCTGATTATTAATTCTCATTAGAAATCTGCATATATAGTTGTATATTGGTGGTGGCTCCGACGACGGCCCATAACTGACAAAGAAGGGACCCTTGTGTGGAACTACAAGGACGTTTGACTGGATGCTGAGACTTATAGTTCTACTCCAGTGGCGGTGCGTCCATAGTGGGCGCAGGAGCACCGCCCCCTCTCGCTCCTGCGCCCATCACTCACAACAATACATAGGTTCATGCATTGCATGAACCTATGTATTGTCGGCGCCGCTGCCGCCCACTATTCAGATGGCCGGTGTTCTAACATCCTGGGTCCCCCATCAGATAGTGCCCGGGTAAGACTGCGCATTGGCAATCGGAGATCACGGAGATCTCCGAGACTGAACAGCTGTTCCGTCAGCTGTAGTTGGAGCATGCGCAATTAACACGGCGCTCGCTCCCGCCGCTCGTTCTATCAGATGGGGGACCCATCTAGATATAAGAGCGCTGGCCGCGCTCAACTCAATACAGCAAGGGGCGGGATGTTTATATAAAAGGGGCGGGTGTATTATTGAGGACCCATCTCGATAGGAGAGCGCTGGCCGCGCTCACTCAAATACAGCAAGGGGCAGATATGATTGTAAGAGGCCGCGCTCACAAAATAAACGAGCATGGTATAAAAAATCTCTGCTCTAGAATACACCCGCCCCTTTTATTTGCCAGCGCTATTGTATCTATCGAGATGGGTCCCAATCTGATAGAACGAGCGGCGGGAGCGAGCAGCAGGAAGTGCGGCCAACAGCTGATGTAACAGAGCGGAACAGATGTTTATTTTTGGGCATTTATGTGACATGGGACTGCGCATGCACAGTCCAAAATGGGCACTATCTGGTGGGGGACCCAGAATGATAGGACACCGGCCCCCTGTTGAGCACCGGCCATCTGAATAACAGCGGCTGGTTGGTGTTTGGAAGTGTCTATCAGAGCCAGCCTGAGGGCTGTAATCGGCTTCCGAATAGTTAACCAGGGGACGCACGGGGGTGCGTTCCTTGGTTAACACTGACAGGCGTCTCAGCCAATCAGGTTCACCGGGTCTGGTTACCGGTAACTTGATTGGCTGAAGCGACATCGAGGGCGGGAGAAGACATCGAGGACGGAAGAAGGACGGTGCTGACCCGAGGAAGGTAAGTGCAGGGCTGGGGGGAAACTGGCTGCATTTGGGGGGAAACTGGCTGCATTTGGGGGGAAACTGGCTGCATTTGGGGGGAAACTGAATGCATTTGGGGGGAAACTGAATGCATTTGGGGGGAAACTGGCTACATTTGGGGGGAAACTGAATGCATTTGGGGGGAAACTGGCTGCATTTGGGGGGAAACTGAATGCATTTGGGGGGAAACTGGCTGCATTTGGGGGGAACTGGCTGTATTTGGGGGGAAACTGGCTGCAACAATTCTAGCACTAGACCTCCTCTGTAATTCTAACCTGGTAACCTGTAAAAAAAATTAAAGCGTCGCCTATGGAGATTTCTAAGTACCGAAGTTTGACGCCATTCCATGAGTGTGTGCAATTTTAAAGCGTGACATGTTAGGTATCTATTTACTCGGCGTAACATCATCTTTCATATTTTCCCCAAAAATTGGGCTAACTTTACTGTTTTGTTATTATTTAATTCATGAAACCATTTTTTTTTTTAAAAAAAAAGGCGTTTGAAAAATTATTGCGCAAATATCGTGCAAGAAAAAAAAGTTGCAATGACTGTCATTTTATTCCCTAGGGTGTCTGCTAAAAAAACATATATAATGTTTGGGGGTTCTGAGTAATTTTATAGCAAAAGAATGATGATTTGTACATGTAGGAGAGAAGTGCCAGAATAGGCCCGGTATTGAAGTGGTACAAAAATCCCTGTATGGAAGTGGTTAATAAATGGAGACTTACCTGTCCTGGTGTCCCTCGATGTCGGCACCGCAACGGGTGCTGCTGTCAGCAATTGCGGGTAAGGGAACCCGGCAGTGTAGCCTTTCAGCTTCACGCCGGGAACCATACTGCGCATGCGCAAGGCCCCGCTCCTCTCTCCTATTAGCCCGGCAGCCAGGGGAGGAGGAGGAGGGAGCCCCGCGGTGACGTCACGGACTCCAGGAAGAGGGAAAGGATACCTGTCTTTGACAGGTATCCTGTCCCCCCTCCCCCCACTTTAGGGTGGAACTCCGCTTTAATACATCCTATGCATTAAGGTGAAAAAACACCTTGCACTCTCCGGCCCCCCCGAGCCCCCGTTTTACTTACCTGAGCCCCAAATCTCCGTGGGCACGATCCCACGTCGTTCTCTCCATGGCTGATCGGCTCCTCATTGGATAGATTGATAGCAGCGAAGCCATTGGCTCCCACTGCTGTCAATCAAATCCTGTGACGCGGCCGCCGGGGGGCAGGGCAGAGTCATACACTCGGCGGCTATGCACGCTGAGTGTATAACACGGGAGCGCGCCCACAAAGTAACCCCCTTGGGAGAGCGCTTCCCACAGGGGGTTAGCTCTTGCGGGGAGGAGCCGAGACAGCCACCATGGGACCCCAGAAGAGGAGGATCAGGGCCATGAACTGCACAGTGGAGGTAAGTATGACATGTTTGTTAATAAAAATAAAAATAAAACGGAACCTTCAGTGTCCCTTTAATACAGCAGGAATCAGAGGGAGAGATACTGTAAATATTGGCCAGAGTTCAACTTTAAGGAAATGAAGAAGAAATCACATCCCAGCAGGTTTTACAAAGCTCCCTTTATAGTGTGGTATGAGGAAACGTTCGTTATTTTTATCTCAGGGAAGTTGCATGTGTTGACGGTAAGTGTTGGACTATCCTGTATGTACATCCGGGCAGATAGTAAGAATACAGAAAAGGGAGGTCCAAAAACATCCCAAAACCAGGAGGAAAAGAAAAAAAACTAACAGTTCAGCTGATTCTAGGAGGAAGATCATTTATGCTCCAGTGATTACGGCTTTTCTTAAACCCCATACACACGGTAGGACTTTTTGCCAACAAACTTCAAAATGAGCAAGTTTTTCAAAAAATCCGACCGTGTGTACGCTCCATCGGATAAACTTTTTCCGTTTTCATCGGAAAAAAGTTTGCTCTGCAAACGGACAAACTTTTCGGCAACAAAAGTCCTACAGTGCAAAGTCCTATCGCGTGTACAGAAATCCATCGGACTTTTGTCCGAGGTACAAATACGCATGCTCAGAACCAATGTTAAAATCAACCAACAATAGCGGAAGTTGACCAAAGGGTGGCGGTAAAGAGCAGAAAAGAGCAGAAAAACCACGTGATGTTGGGAAAGTTTTGGGAAAGTTTGCAGAAAAGTCCTGCCGTGTGTATGCTATGGGTGTGCTCCCTTCGGACAAAAATCCACAAAAAAGTTTGTTTGAAGTCCGACCGTGTGTACGAGGCTTTACAGTTACCAAACAGCCATTGCCCTGGTTCACACTGGTGCGATTTGACATGCGATTTGACATGTCAAATCGCATGTCAAATCGGCGAAATTTCATGCAAATTGCGGGCAATGGCACCGTCCTAATCGGTGCGACGCCGCATCTGCGGCGCTGCACCGATTACAAAAAGTAGTTTCTGTACTACTTTTTGCGATTTCAGCCACGATTTACATTGACATCTGTTTCAGATGTCTTTGAAATCGTGGCTGAAATCAGGACTGCCAGCGGGAGTGAAATCCTGCGAGTTCAGCTGAACTCGTAGGCTTCACTCCCGCAGCCCCAGTGTGAACGTGGGCTTAAAGTTATGTTTTGTTTTTTTAAATGCAACCTGCAAGACAAAAGGCATAATGAGCTAGTATGACTAGCATACTAGCTCATTATGCATCACTTACCTTAGATCGGGGCCCCCGAAGCCGTCCTCGTCTGCCTCTCCAGCCGCAGCCATCGCTGCGGTGATAGCCGGAAGGTTACTTCCGGGTATCGCCACTCCAGCCAATCACAGCGCCGCTCCAGGGCAGTGATTGGCCAGGGCGGCAAAGACGTCACTCCGCGCATGCGCGCGGGAGCCGGCCAAGCCGGATTTGTGAATGGGATTTACCCTGTGAATGCGCCATTGTCTACGGCGCGCATGCGCATGCGCCGTAGACACCGATGCATGTCATTTTTTGCAAATATCTCCTAAACTGTGTAGGTTTAGGAGATATTTCTTGCACCTACAGGTAACCCACATCGGTCCCTGCCCTCAAGGAGCCCACAATCCAAGGCCCCCAACTCACACCCATATACTAGGGCCAATTTTGGACAGAAGCCAATTAACCTACCAGCATGTCTTTGGAATGTGGGAGGAAACCGGAGTACCCAGAGGAAACCCACGCAGGCACAAGGAGAACATGCAAACTCCAGGCAGGTAGTGTCAGGGTTGGGATTCGAACCAGCGACCCTTTTTACTGCTAGGTGAGCGTGCTACCCACTACACCACTGTGCCGCCCATAAAAAAAAAATATCCTGTCCCGCGGCACCACCCGTCTAAAAATAGCGCCGCTATACCGCCAGCGCATCCAGCGCCTCAGTGTGAAAGTAGCCTTAAGATGTTTCTACAACTTGATTGGAGTCCACCTGTGGTAAACTCATACCTCCCAACTTTTAAAAGTTCCACCGCGGGACATTCAGTGTCATTTTTGTTCCCTGACACCAAAGATGTTGAGCGGGGGGGGGGGGGGGAGACAGGTGGTGCCGCGGGACAGGATATTTCGGTCATCCCATCACAGTTCTTGAGCGGGTGGGGGGGGGGGTTGCTGCCGCGGGACAGGTGTGTTTTTTTTCCCAGTGAAGACTGTTGAGGTGCGGGGGGGGGGGGGTGTGCTGCCGATCGCGGGGGGGGGGGTGCGTCTTGCCTCCCTCCCGTGCTTCATCCACTGGCTCCTCTTCCTCTGATTCCTGCTGTGTCAATGCGGGAAAAACACGCACGTGCATGTTGGGAGGTTGATTGGACAGGATTTGGAAAGGCACACACCTGTCTATAGAAGGTCCCACAATTACCAGTGCATGTCAGAGCACAAACCAATCCATGAAGTCCAAGGAATTGTATGTAGACCTCCGAGACAGGATTCTATGGAGTCACAGATCTGGGGAAGGGTACAGAAAAATGTCTGCAGCATTGAAGGTCCCAATGAGCACAGTGGCTTCCATCATCCGTAAATGGAAGAAGTTTGGAACCAGCAGGACTTTTCCTAGAGCGGGCCGCCTGGCCAAACTGAGTGATCGGGGTAGAAGGGCCTTAGTAAGGGAGGCGACCAAGAACCCGATGGTCACTCTGACAAAGCTCCAGCATTTCTCTGTGGAGAGAGGAGAACCTTCCAGAAGAAAAAAAACATCTCTGCAGCACTCCACCAATTGGGCCTGTATGGTAGAGTGGCCAGACGGAAGCCACTCCTCTGTAAAAGTTCCATGACAGCCCATCTGGAGTTTGCCAAAAGGCATCTAAAGGACTCTCAGACCATGACAAACAACATTTTCTGGTCTGATGAAACAACAAACTCTTTGGCCTGAATGGCAAGCGTCATGTCTGGAGGAAACCAGGCACCACTCATCACCTGGCCAATACCATCCCTACAGTGAAGCATGGTGGTGGCAGCATCATGCTGTGGGGATGTTTTTCAGAGGCAGGAACTGGGAGACTAGTCTGTACAGAGAAATCCTTGATTAAAACCTGCTACAGAACGCTCTGAACCTCAGACTGGGGCGAAGGTTTATTTTCCAAGCAGGACAACGACCCTAAGCACACAGCCAAGATAACAAAGGAGTGGCTACGGGACAACTCTGTGAATGTCCATGAGTGGCCCAGCCAGAGCCCAGACTTGAACCCAATTGAACATCTCTGGAGAGATCTGAAAATGGCTGTGCACCGACGCTCCCCATCCAACCTGATGAATCTTGAGAGGTCCTGCAAAGAAGAATGGGAGAAACTGACCAAAAATAAGTGTGCCGAGCTTGTAGCATCATACTCAGAAAAATAAAGAATGCATGCCCACCAGCTTGCATTGACCTCCTATTACGGGAGGTCTATACCGCTTGTGGCTAATACCCAGCCAGGGTCTTTATCCATATTAGAGGGGTATGAAGATGGCAACTCCCACTGTATATGTATATGGGGGAGGTTAATTCATTTATAATGGTATTTGTCAAGTTTGTAGAGTATAGCCTCATATAAAATATTAATAATAACTAGCCATAATAAAGTACCATCATCTGAATTGATATAGAGAAACGAGGGAGGGTGAGAATAGAGAGGCAGTTGCTGAAGCTGACCAAAAAATTCCCGCCCAATTGGTTGTAATGGACTATCTCGGTACTGATAAACAGCAACATGTTTTTTTATATAAAATAAAATATTTATTACATATAAAATTATCATACAGAAATTATCTACAAATCAATGAACAAATACTTAGGGTTCCCCCAAGAGGTATCTGTTGGTGCAGTGTATGTCATAAATTAGCGTATCCTCAACTAGTTTCACGGCAAATGCGCCGCTTCTTCAGGAGGAATAATCCAGCAGGTCAAAAGGCAAGGTATAGACCTAAGCCGCTCAGAAAGATTCCCCCCCCCCCCCCGTGGCGGACGAGGGGGATTATGCAGAATAATTTTAATTGTTCAGTAAGTATAGTATCGATTGCTGCATAACTCCCAGGGGAAACAAGGGGAGGAGAAAGTCAGTCGGTCAGGTACAGCAGGTGATAGGACTAAGGTTACAGACACCAAATTGCTGGAATGATCAGATAATCTGGCTGAGTAGTCAGGAATTGTTGAGCAAATAGGTGCCCAGCTATGACTTCACAGAGCAATGCTAATGAATAACCAGTCAAGAGCCAAAAGTGACATCTGTCCAGCTGCCGTCCATTAGAATCCCCTGGAGAAGCATGGCAGTTAGTCCTGACCTCAACCCAATAGAACACCTTTGGGATGAATTTACAGTGGAGACTGCGAGCCAGGCCTTCTCGTCCACATCAGTGCCTGACCTCACAAATGTGCTTCGGGAAAAATGATCAAACATTCCCATAGACACCCTCCTAAACCTTGTGGACGGCCTTCCCAGAAGAGTTGAAGCTGTTATAGCTGCAAAGGGTGGGCCAAATCAATATTGAACCCTACAGACTAAGACTGGGATGCCATTAAAGGTCATGTGCGTGTAAAGGCAGGCGTCCCAATACTTTTGGTAATATAGTGTATAACCGAGCCTAACATTTGGGGTTTCTAAGTAATTTTCTAGCAAAAAATACTGATTGTTACATAAAATGTAACATGCGTAAACAAAGGGTGTCAGAAAACACCCGGCCTGGAAGTGGTACAACTAAATTTGAGTGATCTTTGTCATATTGTTGTGTATCACATTTGGCGGCCTTTTAAACCATAAAATACGGAATTATGTTCCAGCTCACCAACACACAGCCATCCATCAGGCCAAATGACGTCCTAAACAACTCAATGAGACTCATGAAAATATTTCTATGATTCACGAGATGCAATCAGAACTGTCTCCCGTCTACGACCTTTATCAGGCCTTTAAATAACGCTGATCAATTCGGCACGGGTCAGCGCACAATACAAGCCCGGCGACATTTGCATTTTATAGGGAATTCAATTTTTACAGCGGTAGTATCTGGGGGGGGGGGGGGCGCCCAGCGCAATCGGCAGCTATTGATCCACAACAAATCTATATTGCATTAACTCATGTGGTGGCGGCAAGGGTACGGGCGAACCATTTCAGCGTCCGATAGGTTAATCCACAACTTCGCGCCCATCATTAAAACGCAAATAATATAAAATAAATATTCCACCGTCATAAAATTAGGTCATTGACATTTAATTTGTAGTGAGCGTCAAGCCGCGTCGTTAACTTTATTTATTTTTTATGTGCGAAGCAAATTGTTTCAGCTTTCGGGAGAGAAAACGAAGAAAGGAGATGATATATTTCTGACGTTAAATAGAACGGGTCGTTTTAAAACAACGCACAATACGACCGCGCCCACTAATCTCCTGATCGGCGGAAAGCAGAAGTGTCTTCTATATTGTCTGTTTCTACACCGTAAGACATCAAAGATGCTTTAAATATCTGAGGGAAGTTAGAGGAGGAAGGAAGGAAGCGGATTTGAGAAACGCAGAAGTTTACTTTTCATAATTTGGAGTTCAGATATTAATCATGCGTTAAGTGTTGGCAGGCGCCGCTTTGCCTGCTGGGGAGAAGAGGTCATGGGGGTCCCTGTTGGCAGAGGCTTTTCGTGGCAGATCCACGTCTATGTGTTTGTGGTTATGAGCAGGAGGGGCTCATTCCCACCTACCATGCCGAGCTGCGTTCAACACCTGTTCCGTGAACTGACCTGCTAGGGTTGCCAACTTTTCTTCAAATCAAATTCGAACACTTTAGCGGCGCACAGCAATTTTTTTTTTTTTTACAGTATGTATGCAGTACATATATTCTGTGATTAAATAACATATGACGTTAATCACAAGAGTCCTCTTAACATCAGAGTCCACAGAGTTCCCCTTTTAAACCTGAATCCACAGAGTTCCCTTACACTGTATGAAGTAATGATGTAAGGGAGAACTCTGGGGACTCTGACCTAATGCAGCGTACACACGACCGTTTTTAATGTCATTGAAAAAAACAGCATTTTTCTCGACGTGATTTTTTGTGTTTCCTCTCAAGCCTGCCTTGCCTACACACTATCGTGAAAAAATGTTTGAGAAAAGCGCAGTGATGTACAACACGTACGACGGCACTATAAAGGGGAAGTTCCATTCGGATGGCGCCACCCTTCATGTTAGTAAAGTTTGTTGAGCGACGATTCGCGCTTTTCAGCCTCGTGCTTTTCAGTCCGTTACAGCGTGACGAATGTGCTATCTCCATTACGAACGATAATTTTACCAGAACGAGCGCTCCCGTCTCATAACTTGCTTCTGAGCATGCGCATTTTTTTTCACGTTGTTAAAGCCCACACACGGCCGTTTTTTATGACGAGAAAAACGACGATGTAAAAAACGTCGTGAAAAATTAGAGCATGTTCCAATTTTTTCATGGCCGTTTTTCACGTTGTGAAAAATGCTCTGAAGCCCACACACGACCGTTTTTAATGACCATTTTAAACGGTCGTGTGTACACGGCATAAGAGATGCTCTGGGAACCTTGATTTAAGGGGGAACACTGAGAACACATTACACTCTCGGCTTAGGCAACTGCAGGCAGCAGCCCTGCCGGGAAGCCAGAGTCCGGTCTAAATAATGTGTCCGGGTTTCAGGTGGTCTGAAACCTGGACACTTTATTCAAAACCCGAACTGTCCGGGTGAATCCCAAACAGGTGGCAAACCCTATGTGCACATTTCCTTGGCCAGGTAATAATTAATCTGCTGTGTGCTAGTATAACACTTTCAGGTATTTATTACCTCTCACATAGTGGCGGCTGGTGCTCAATATTTTGGGGGAGCGGCAAACAAACCTGCCCCCCTCACTTATACCAGACACCACCCTCCCAGGAATTGCCGGTGGTGCGGGCTCCTGGAAGCTGACCCTGGCCCGCCCCCTCACTTGCACTAGCATATGCCCCCCCCCCACCATCCATGTCCAGCCGACACCCCCATACCTCCCAACTGTCCCGGATTTTAAGGGGATGTCCCTCTTTCCTCCTAATTTGCCCCTTATTTTGGTCTGATCTATATAGTTGTATATAAAATGCACTTTTTATCTTTCAAAAAGTGTTTCCCAGTGATAAACTTTTCATCCATTTTCTAAATTGCTGCATTTGTAAACTTCAAAAGCCAATATAAAGGAATAATAGTGGTAAGAATAAAGCACTTGTGGGTTTAACTAATCATTTTTTTGTATAATTCTCTGTATAATAAAGGGGGTGTGTCCTATGCCTACATACATTTACTAATAGGTGTCCCTTAGTCCCATCTCAAAAAGTTGGGAGGTATGCCAAACCCCCCCCCCCCCCCCCCGTCGGACAGGAATCGGAGGTGGTGCAGGCTGGTGCAGGCCCCTGGCCCCCTTACTCGCACTAGCACATGACCCCCCCACCATCCATGTCCAGCCACAACCCCTCCGCGGGAGACAGACAGAAATCTGAGGTGGTGCGGGTTCCTGGAAGCCCCCTCGCACGCACTAGCCCCCCCCACAAGGATGGGTCAGATGCCACCCATGTCCTTAGCTTAGGAGGTGGTGCTGGTGATCTGGGGTAGGGCTCCTGGAAGCTGCCCCTCCCCTCCACCTGCTGCAGCTTGCTGTGACACCTGGCCGTAGCTTCTCCTCCTGGCCAAATAGGAAGTGGGTCCTGAGACTCCTTGGCCAATCAGGTCTCAGGAAAGTCTGAAAGGATCGCCTGACGTTTTTGCCAGTCGGGAAACCACTTCCTGATTGGCGGGGAGGATATTTAGTGTGAAAATAACGAATATTCATTTGCTATTGTCACACAACTGGGTGGGATCGTGGGCGCAGTGCCCTGCACCGCGAGCCCACCCTTTTTTGAAGCCCATTAGAGCCCCTGACTCTAATCACATGCTTCAAAAAAACACCCACCCTGCATTGGCATCCATAGTCCGGCGCCCTGTGTGTAGATCATGGGGCTGGCCACATGGATGGGGAGGCAGCGCCTGTACGCCAATGGATGGGCCGCCACTGCCCCCCCAGTCGCTGGCTAGACCGCCAGGCCCCCGTCAGCCCTGCATATACCCCGTGCAGGTCACGGCTGCGGCTACTTCGTGTCCCATGACCGTGTCGCTTCTCCTCCCGGCCAATCGGGTCTTCGGACTCCCGGCTAATGGGGTCTTAGGACTCCGGACCAATGGGGTCTCAGGACCCCCTTCCTGATTGGCTGGGAGGAGAATCAGGAAGACAATAGCGAATATTAATTTGCTATTGTCACACAACTGGGTAGGCTTGGGGCACAGTGCTTTGCGCCCCGAGCCTGCCCTTTTTTAAACCAATTAGAGCCCCAAGCTCTAATCATGTGCTTCAGAAAAAAAACACTATGTGTCCGGCCGCCTGCATGCAGATTAGGGGCCGGGCGCATGAATTAGCCCGGTATGGAGCGGCCGCCACTGCTCTCACAGGTAATAGTACTCTCCCTGACAATGCCTTCCTTTGCTTTTCTCTCCAGAAGAATGGCACCTTCTTTGTTCAGGTATCGTCCACAATCACTACTTACTTCCTGGCCTAAGACGCTGGCTCCCAGTCATATACACCGATCAGCCGTAACATTATGACCACCCACTTAATATTGAGTACGGCCCCCTTTTGCTAAAACAGCCCTGACCCATTGAGGTGTGAACACCAAAGTAACATCCACATGAATGGCAGGACCCAAGGTTTCCCAGCAGAACATTGCCCAAAGTATCATACTGCCTCTGCCAACTTGCCTTCTTATACCGCATCCTGGTGCCATCTCTTCCCCAGGTAAGTGACGCACACGCACCCGGCCATCCACATGATGTAAAAGAAAATGTAATTCATCAGACCAGGCCACCTTCTTCCATTGCTTCGTAGTCCAGTTCTGATGTTCATGTGACCATTGTAGAAGCTTTTTGCTGTGGACATGGGGCACCATTGGCTTCAGAGTCCCATACACAACAAATTGCGATAACATCATCTTAGCCTGAGCAACATCCCCGGGCTTGAGCTCAAGGAAGGCTAAATTGTTAAACGGACCTTTTCTCAGAAATAATACTGTTCCTGTATATTATGTCAGGAATTTATTCATGGAAACTTGCAAAGTTGTTGAACGGGTCCGCTTTGAGTTAGCAGAGTCAGTCATATCAATGTATGGATTGGCAGCCTGTAAACAGATGTCCCGGGGGTCATAATGAGATTGCGGATGGACAAAGAGGGTCTTCAGTGACCGCTTTTACGAGCTCTGATCATTGTGGGTGACAGATGCGATATGGGGACCTGTAACGGGAACAGCGATGCATGTTACACCCTGGGGTGGGTGATGTCACACAACATATGTTCAATGTAGTCATTAGTGAAGGGTGGACGCTCACCAGACAATTCAAAGTACCAACCATACCAGGCTGACAATAACATGGTGCCACAGGGGTTCAAAGAGCGTACAGCCGTGTAGAGCATAATAAATCAGCTCATAGCCAGGTGACATTTTGAGGGTCTTCTTGGTCCTTACTAGCCTGCTTATAGAAGCCAGGTTTTAAGACAATAAATGAACACATCAGATTCATATCATGGTTGTTATAGTACATTAACATACACCACATTACCAAAAGTATTGGGACGCTTGCCTTTACACACACATGAACTTTAATGGCATCCCTGTCTTAGTCCATAGTGTTCAATATTGAGTTGACTCACACTTTGCAGCTATAACAGCTTCAACTCTTCTGGGAAGGCTGTCCACAAGGTTTAGGAGTGTGTCTATGGGAATGTTTGACCATTCTTCCAGAAGTGCATTTGTGAGGTCAGGCACTGATGTTGGACGAGAAGGTCTGGCTCGCAGTCTCCGCTCTAGATCATCCCAAAGATGTTCTATCAGGTTGAGGTCAGGACTCTGTGCAGGCCAGTCAAGTCCCCCCACACCCCAAACTCGCTTATCCACACTATATTGCCAAAAATATTGGGCCAGCCCTCCAAATCATTCAGTGGAGGGGGGGGGGGTTATGGTGTGGGGTTGTTTTTCAGGGGTTGGACTTGGCCAATTAGTTCCAGTGAAGGGAACTCTAAAGGCGCTGGGTTCACATTTTTGCCCATTCTTCAAAATATCTCAAGCTCTGTCAGATTGGATGAAGAGCGTCTGTGAACAGCAATTTTTAAGTCTTGCCACAGATTCTCAATTGGATTTAAGTCTGGACTTTGACTGGGCCATTCTAATGCCGCGTACACACGACCATTTTTCTCCTCTGGAAAAATTAAATTTTTGCTCTTTGACGAGAAAAACGACTGTGTGTGGGCTTTGGATCATTTTTCCCGACGAGAAAAACGTCATTAATAACGACGAGAAAAATTAGAACATGCTCTAATTTTTATCGTCGTGATTCACGGCCTTTTTTTTTTAGGCAGTTTTCCCATAGGGAAACACTGCCGGGGAGCCTACACATGGTCGTTTTTCTCGACCAAGAGAAAAAATGTTTTCACCGTCGATAAAATCGATCGTGTGTACGCGGCATAACACATGAATATGCTTTGATATAAACCATTCCATTGTAGCTCTGGCTGTATGTTTAGGGTCGTTGTCCTGCTGGAAGGTGAACCTCCTCCCCAGACTCAAGTCTTTTGCAGACTCTAACAGGTTTTCTTCTAAGATTGCCCTGTATTTGACTCCATCCGTCTTCCCATCAAATCTGACCAGCTTCCCTGTCCCTGCTGAAGAAAAGCATCCCCACAACATGATGCTGCCACCACCATGTTTCACAGTGGGGATGGTGTGTTCAGGGTGATGTGCAGTGTTAGTTTTTCACCACAAGGCCAAAAAGTAAAATTTTGGTCTCACCTGACCAGAGCACCTTCTTCCACATGTTTGCTGTGTCCCCCACATGGCTTCTCACAAACTGCAAATGGGACTTCTTATGGCTTTTTTTCAACAATGACTTTCTTCTTGTCACTCTTCCATAAAGAACAGATTTGTGGAGAGCAGGACTAATAGTTGTCCTGTGGACAGATTCTCCCACCTGAGCTGTGGATCTCTGCAGCTCCTCCAGAGTTACCATGGGCCTCTTGGCTGCTTCTCTGATGAATGTTCTCCTTGCCCGGCCTGTCAGTTTAGGTGGACGGCCATCTCTTGGTAGGTTTGCAGTTGTGCCATACTCTTTCCATTTTCGGATGATGGATTGAACAGAGCTCCGTGAGATGTTCAAAGCTTGGGATATTTTTTTATAACCTAACCCTGCTTTATACTTCTGCACAACTTTATCCCTGACCTGTCTGGTTTGTTCCTTGGCCTTCATGATGCTTTTTGTTCACTAAGGTTCTCTAACAAACCTCTGAGGGCTTCACAGATCAGCTGTATTAATACTGAGAATAAATTACACACAGGTGGACTTTTTTTACTAATTAGGTGCCTTCTGAAGGCAATTGGTTCCTCTATATTTTAGTTAGGGGTATCAGAGTAAAGGGGGCTGAATATAAATGCACGCCACACTTTTCATATATTTATTTGTAAAAAAGTATGAAAAATATTTACCCTTTTTCTTTCACTTCACAATTATGTGCCACTTTGTGTTGGTCTATCACATAAAATGCCAATAAAAAACATTTACGTTTTTGGTTTTAACATGACAAAATGTGGAAAATTTCAAGGGATATGAATACTTTTTCAAGGCACTGTACTTTTGGCCATATGGTGTATTTGGTGGTGTCCCCATTGTACAATTTCCCTTTAAATTGGAAACGTTGACATTGGTTTTATCCAAATCATTGAAAAGAGATGCTATTCTTAAGCCTCGTACACACGGTCGGACTTCCATCGGACTTTTCCGTGGATTTTTGTCCGAACGGAGTTGGCCGGGCACACCCATAGCATACACACCACAGGACTTTACTGCAAACTTTCCCAAAACTTTTTCCAACATCATGTGGTTTTTCTGCTCTTTTCTGCTCTTTACTGCCACCCTTTGGTCAACTTCTGCTATTGTTGGTTGATTTTAACATTAGTTGCTTTGTCCATCGGATAAAAGTCCGATGGTTTTCTGTACACACGGTCGGACTTTGCTCCATCTGACTTTTGTTGGGCAAAAGTTTGTCCGTTTGCAGACCCAACTTTTGTCCGATGAAAACAAAACCAAACGAAAAAAAGTTTGTCCGATGGAGCGTACACACGGTCGGATTGTTGGTCCAACTTGCTTAAAACTAAGTTTGTTGGGCAAAAGTTTTTTTCAAAAAAGTATCTGCAGGGCCAATGATAACACACCCAGCAGAATCAATCTATCGGTGTTTGGTATCTGAGATGCGCGCTGACCTTCTGCGGAGGGTTGGTGGGGAGGGGCGCTGGACAGCTAATAATAATAGTAGCAAAGGAGACAGAAATCGCACATTCAAAGGGGAACTGGGGAGCAGGGCGGGGGGGTTGTGTAATGTGTGCGACTTCACTTCCCCACACTGACGGCTGAAATGAAGATTCATAGATGACCACAGCAAAATATATACCACAGGCAGCAAAAATACACCCTGAGGCCTCGTACACACGACCGAGTTTCTCGGCAAGAACCAGCCAGAAACTTGCTGGCAGAGATTTTTTGAACCTGCTCTCTATTTTCTCGTCGAGATTCTCGTCGGCATGTTTCTCGACGAGAAAAGTGAGTGAGTGAGTGAGTGTGTGTACACTTACCTGTCCTCCCGGAAGCCCGCGCATGTTCGAAATTAATTCGACGCATGCGCGGTAGCTTCCTAGGCATACGTAGGGTATACCAAGATGGCGGCGACGGCATCGAATGTGACGAGCGCATGCTCGTCGTAGTCGATGACGTCACCGCGTACGCTCCATTCAAAGAACCGCGGGTTCTTTGAATTGAGCGTGTGTACACTCGGCCGGGACAATTTTCTTGTCCAAGAAACTCGTCGAAAAAAAAGACATGTTTTTTTCGACGAGAATCTCGGCCGTGTGTACGAGGCCTGAGAAATAAAATGAGATAAAGGCGCAGAGCTCAGCATGCACTAATTTGTGCAATAGTTCTCTAAATTTAACACAGGGGCAGGTGAAGTGACTTTAATAAATCCCTGACATGTCACAATATACAGTGACAGGATCATTTTCCAGAAAAGCTCCACCTTTTATCATTAAAAAAAAATCCTTGAGTTCCAGTCAGTGGCTGAGATGATGTCATCAATCTGCTGCACGCAGGGGGCAGCATTTCCTCAGTCTCCTCTCCTCCAGTGATCAGACTGCAACATTGTAACTTTGTAGAAAGCCACAAGATTAGAGGCTGCAGTAGGGGAAGATCTGTGTCAGACACTTGTGAACACAGTCAAGAGCTGCAAAGGTACCAGGACATGGGCGTCCGCTGCATAGGGCAAGGGGGGTCAATTGCCCCCCCCCCTGGAGACACACTATATTTATATGGACATGGAGTGAAGCGGAATTATCCTCAAGAGCTATTTCACACTGCCAGCTGGCCACATTATCGGTAAAGCGCCGCTAGTATTAGCGGCGCTTTACCATCGTTTTAGTGGCGCTATTCGGCCGCTAGAGGGGGGGGGGTTTAAAAAAATTAGAAATTGCTAATCAGACAATGGCAGCTTGATCCTTCTATTAAGCTTTTGCATCAGGTTTCTCAAACCTTTGCATGCCTGCGCTTTATGTCATAATGACTAAGCCCCTCCCCTTCATGACATTGTCAAAAAGTGACCGAGCATGGATGACTTTAAAATGATGCCCCCCCCTGAGAAAAGTTCAGCGGAAGCCCATGTACCAGGTTTATATGATTGTGTTATCTCTGAGCCGGCATCTCAGTCCATGAAGTGAATGGTGACCCTGAATGATGACTGAAGAAAAATGGTGCCATCCTTCTGGAGAGAAAAGCAGAAAAAGACATTGTCAGCGGGAAGACTGTGACCTCTGCGAAGGTTCATGGATATGTTACACCAGTGGCGGCTGGTGCTCAAAAGTTTTGGGGGGGGCGCAAACAAACTGAAAAAACATCAATTGCAGCCACGGTGCCCATCAAACCTAGCTGCTGTGCCCATAAATTGCCGCTACTGTGCCATCAAACGCAGCAACTGTACCCATCTATTGCTGTCAGTGTGCCCATCAATTGCCACTACTGTGCCCATCAATTGCCGCTACTGTGCCCATCAATGGCTGTCAGTGTGCCCATCAATTGCTGACACTGTGCCCATCAATTGCTGACACTGTGCCCATCAATTGCTGCCAGTGTGCTCATCAATTTCCACTACTGTGCCCATCAATTGCTGCCAGTGTGCCCATCAATTGCTGCCGGTGTGCACCCCCCCGCCCTGCCGGCACTTACCTGTCTCGGTGGGGCAGCAGGTCACGGCGGTGATGTCCTCCACGCTCCTCGATGTCTTCTCCCGTCCTCTCTTCCTGTCCTCTGCTCTGATTGGACGCCTGATAGGCGTCCAATCACAGCGCCTGTCGTTTTAGCCAATCAGGTGACAGGTAACAGACCCGAGCACCTAATTGGCTGAGAAGTGGTTCAGTGTTAGGAAAGCGAATATTCATTTGCTTTTCTAACACAACGCTGGGTGAACTGCGAGCGCTCCTAGCGTGGCACCCGCTGTTCACCTTTTTGGACGCCCATTAGAGCCTATAGCTCTAATCAGGTGCTTCCAAATAATACCCGCTGCTGTAATTCAGGTGCCCGGTGCCGGAAAAGGGGCCAGGCTCCTGAATAGGGGGTGGCAGCGATGACCATAGATGGATTCATGCAATGCATGAATCTATCTATGGTGATAGAGGGGTGGCAGGAGAGAGGGGGTGGCACCCGTGCGCCCCTTATGGACGCACCGCCACTGCGTTACACTGAGCTTGCGTGGACGTTATATGAAAAAAATATGTTTTCGCTGGCGCGCCCGAGAGGTTATCCAACTGTGCACCTTGCTGGTTACAGAGCCAATGAGAGACTAGATCATCTCTGATCGCCTCTATAGCCTTGGAGGATCGGAGCGATGTCATGACATCACTTCTGGTGCAGGGCGGAAGTAAACACGTAAAAATTTGATCTTTTACTTTTAAAGGTAAAGAAGAATTATAATTTTTTTTGACCCCAGATCTCTCCATAAAGAGGACCTGTCATCCTTTCTATTACAAGGGATGCCCCAAGGAGAGTAGTAATGTGGCGCTCATATCACGCCACGGTGAACAGTGGGTGTAGCCAAATTGCTCTTGCTGACATCGCCCTGCCCTTCAGTGATGTGGAACCTGCTCCCAGACAGCCACCCACAGCTCCCATACGGCAACAGATTTGTGTGTGACTATCTCAGTTACACCGTAGGCGGAGGGACACAAATCTGTCATTTCCAGATCGGCTGACAGGACGCAGTGGTGGCTCCCTCCCCCCAAACCGCGTACTGTCTGAGTGTAAATTCAGATGTTGTTACTGACGGGTGTGACATAAGAACTCCTGTTTTATGGGATGTGCAATCTGGTCCCGCAATCCCGACATACACGGCGGGCTCCGCGCACAGTACAGGGAACTGTCAGAGCTAAAGGGACACTCCGGGGGACTCTAAATGCCAAGAGCCTGTATTAGCAACCCCAAAAAAAATCTAAAATTAAATCAATAATAAAATAAAAATGAACGTATATCGGCAACCCAAAAGTTTTATATCTGGACTTGTCCTGTACTAAGTCCTTCATAATTAAACCACGCACTTCATATCCTATTCTTATACTTTTTTTGTATTAACCACTTGCCGACTGTCGAACGCCGATATACGTCGGCAGAATGGCACGGCTGCGCAAAGTAACATACCTGTACATTGCTTTGAATTTGCCGCCGTGCGGGCGCGCGAAAATAGCCCGCCGCGAGCTCCGTGACCGTGCCCACGGGACCCGCGGAATCGATGTCTGCCTGTCTGCCGGTGTCCCGCGATCGTGTGAAGGAGCTGCAGAACAGGGAGATGCCTATGTAAACAAGGCATTTCCCTGTTCTGCCTAGTGACAGGACACTGATCTACTGCTCCCTGTGATCATGTCACTCGTAGCCCAGCCCCCCCCACAGTTAGAATCACTCCCTAGGACACACTTAACCCCTTCATTGCCCCCTAGTGTTTAACCCCTTCCCTGCCAGTGTCATTTACACAGTAATCAGTGCATTATTATAGCACTGATCGCTGTATAAATGACAATGGTCCCAAAATAGTGTCAAAAGTGTCCAATGTGTTCGCCATAATGTCGCAGTCATGATAAAAATCGCTGATCGCTGCCATTACTAATAAAAAAAAATTAAAAATAAAAATGCCATAAAACTATCCCCTATTTTGAAGACGCTATAACTTTTGCGCAAACCAATCAATATACTCTTATTGCTATTTTTTTATTTTTTTTTAACCAAAAAATTGTAGAAGAATACGTATCAGCCTAAACTGAGAAAGAAATTAGTTTTTTATATATATTTTTTGGGGATATTTATTATAGCAAAAAGTAAAAAATATTGCTTTTTTTTTCAAAATCGTCGCTCTTTTTTTGTTTATAGCGCAAAAAATAAAAACAGCAGAGGTGATCAAATACCACCAAAAGAAAGCTCTATTTGTGGGAAAAATAGGGCGTCAATTTTGTTTGGGTACAACGTCGCACGGCGGCGCAATTGTCAGTTAAAGCGACGCAGTGCCGAATCGCAAAAAGTGCTCTGGTCAGGAAGGGGGTAAATTCTTCCGGGGCTGAAGTGGTTAAAACTTATTTTTTTAACTTCCTGGCTCCAGGAAGTGGATGGGACGTCATTGTCACCTAAAAGTCATGTGAAAAGAAGGGAGGGGGGACTTAGTGGGACTTTATATGAAACGTATGTGAATACGTCTCCATTCCTGATTCAGTAGAAACAAAGGAAATAAAATGGGACTTTATATGAAGTATGTGCGGCAACAGAAACGCAATCAATATAAAAACACAATGTTTATTGATAAATAATGATTACATAACATATTAGAAATATCCACTCATAGGTTTGTGTCAATAATGACAATATGTAACAAACATTGTATGTAAAAAACTGGCAACAACAATAAATGATACATTGTATAATAAATATATGACCGCTGCATCAAGATAATACATTGTAGGGTAAATATATAACAGCCATCCTAGATGACACGGACCACCTCAGAAACAGTATAAAGATAAAATATGGATATATATAAATATATAAAAAAAAACTGTAGATCTTGGGGTTCTCTTTCTACTTTTTTTCAAATGAAACTGGTTAAACCATCCAATGAAGATGAGATGCATTGAATAGGCCCTACGCGTTTCATGGATTTAATCCACTCTTCAGGGGCAAATGCATTAAATATCTGTAAAAAAAACCACAAATATATATCTAAAAAAACGATATATATATTATTGTATAAAACAATCTAGCCAGGGTACCTGATAAAATTTAATACTAACCAAAGAAATACAGTTTTTTCACAGATACAGTATCTCACAAAAGTAAATACACCACTTACATTTATTTAAATATTTTTTATTTATTTTTTTAAATGTGACAACACTGAAGAAATGACACTTTGCTACAATGTAAAGTAGTGAGTGTACAGCTTGTATAACTGTGTAAATTTTCTGTCCCCTCAAAATAACGCAACACACAGCCATTAATGTCTAAACCGCTGGCAACAAAAGTGAGTACACCCCTAAGTGAAAATGTCCAAATTGGGCTCAATTAGCCATTTTCCCTCCCCGGTGTCATGTGACTCATTAGTGTTACAAGGTCTCAGGTGTGAATGGGGACCAGATGTGTTAAATTTGGTGTTATCGCTCTCACTCTCTCATACTGGTCACTGGAAGTTCAGCATGGCACCTCATGGCAAAGAACTCTCTGAGGATCTGAAAAAAAGAATTGTTGCTCTACATAAAGATGGCCTAGGCTATAAGAAGATTGCCAGGACCCTGAAACTGAGCTGCAGCACGGTGGCCAAGACCATACAGAGGTTTAACAGGACGGGTTCCACTCAGAACAGGCCTCGCCATGGTCCACCAAAGAAGTTGAGTGCACATGCTCAGCGTCATATCCAGAGGTTGTCTTCTAAAGATTATGCACAAGAAAGCCCGCAAACAGTTTGCTGAAGACAAGCAGATTACTGGAACGATGTCCTGTGGTCTGATGAGACCAAGATAAACGTATTTGCGTCAGATGGTGACAAGCGTGTGTGGCGGCAAACAGGTGAGAAGTACAAAGACAAGTGTGTCTTGCCTACAAGGCATGGTGGTGGTGGGAGTGTCATGGTCTGGGGCTTCATGAGTGCTGCCGGTACTGGGGAGCTACAGTTCATTGAGGGAACCATGAATGCCAACATGTACTGTGACATACTGAAGCAGAGTATGATCCCCTCCCTTCGGAGACTGGGGCGCAGGGCAGTATTCCAACATAACGACCCAAAACACACCTCCAGAACCACCACTGCCTTGCTAAAGAAGCTGAGGGTAAAGGCGATGGACTGGCCAAGCATGTCTCCAGACTAGGGATGAGCCGAACACATCCCGTTCGGTTCGCACCAGAACCTTCGAACGGACCGAACGTTCGCACGAACTTTAGAACCCTATTAAATACAATGGACGTGAACGTTCGAAATCTAAAGTGCTAATTATAACGCCTGATATGCATGTTATTGTCCTAAAAAGGGTTTGGGGACCCGGGTCCTGCCCGAGGGGACATGTATCAATTTAAAAATAATCTTTTAAAGCGGTCGTTTTTTCGGGAGCAGTGATTTTAATGATGCATAAAGTGAAAAAAAAAAAGTGAAATATTCCTTTAAATATCGTACCTGGGGGGTGTCTAAAGTATGCCTGTGAAGTGGCATGTAACATTTGTTTTGCTGTCTGTGCACCTGTTCAGAACATTTCACCTCACTTTCCGTCCCAATGACAAATGTTTTTGGGAAAATTTGGGATTTTTATTGAAACAAGGATTGGTGATAAAGCATCAGTGGAGAGGAGACACCTTTTTCCCATATTAACTCTTACAGGAGAGACTTTCCCTTCCTAGGGGTAGATTTCCTCTCACTTGCTGTTGTATCCTTCCGTTTGCAAGTAGGAGTCGTTTGTAAGTTGAATGTATGAAAGTAGGGGCCTGCCCTATATACTCCGCTGAAATTTGGCCCTTAGGTGTTGGTGTTGCCACAACACTGTAAGGCCTCACAATTTCTCTTGGTGGGCGCTGGAACGCCCTGCTGTGAACTATTATATCAGGAATTGTATTTACATGCCATTGTTGAACAGTGGTAGAAAAAATTGGGCCTTTGGTGGTGGTGGTGGCCAGGGCCAGGACAAGGGGTGGGCAGGAGGGGCGGCTGCCCTGGGCGCAATGGTTTATTGCAGGGATGGGGGCGCCCTGACCCTAACCCTGAGGGAAGGGGGGCACAGTTTGGCATCTTTGCCCTGGGCACTGGATGACCTTGTCCCGGCACTGGTGGTGGCGGTGGTGCCACAACACTGTAAGCCCTCACAGTTACTCTTGGTGGGCGCAGCAATGGGCCCTGCTGTGAAATATTAGATCAAGAATTGTAATTGCATGCCCGTGTTGAACAGGGGCTTAAAAATTGGGCCTTAGGCACTGGTGCTGGTGCCACAACACTGCAACCCCTCACAGTTAGTATACTTAGAGCGCAGCAATGAGCCCTGTTGCAAAGTATTGCATCAAAAATTTAGGCTTTAGGTGAATGCTATGCAAAGCACACAGTAGTACACTAAGTGAAACACTGACTGTCTGCAACTAGCACAATCACCGGCCTGCCTGTCACAGTATAGAGAATAACTGTATCCAGGTGAGCTTTAGGTGATCGCTATGCAAAGGACACAGTAGTACACTAAGGCCCCTTTCACACTGGGGCGGTTTGCAGGCGCTATTGTGCTAAAAATAGCGCCTGCAAACCGAGCCTAAACAGCGGCTGCTGTCTCTGAAAGCAATGGGAAACCGCGGTAATACCGCTGGCAATGCACCTCTACAGAGGCGCATTGCTTGCGGTATTAACCCGTTTTTTGCCACTAGCGGGGGTTAAAACTGCACCGCTAGCGGCCAAATACCTCCGCAATTCTGACGGTATAGCGCCGCTAAAAATAGCGGCGCTATACCACCACCGCACCCACCGCCCCAGTGTGAAACCAGCTTAAGTGAAACACTGAGGCTGGTTTCACACTGGGGCGGTGGGTGCGGTGGCGGTATAGCGCCGCTATTTTTAGCGGCACTATACCGTCGGAGTTGCCGAGGTATTCGGCCGCTAGCGGCCGAAAAAGGGTTAATACCGCCGGCAATGCGCCTCTGTAGAGGCGCATTGCCGGCGGTATTACCACGGTTTCCCATTGCTTTCAATGGGAAGGAGCGGTGTAGGAACGGTAAACACACCGCTCCTCTCACCGCTCCAAAGATGCGGCTAGCAGGACTTTTTTTCACGTCCTGTTAGCGCACCGCTCCAGTGTGAAAGCCCTCGGGGCTTTCACATTGAAGAGACAGCAGCCGCTGTTTAGGCCCGGTTTGCAGGCGCTATTTTTAGCACAATAGCGCCTGCAAACCGCCCCAGTGTGAAAGGGGCCTTACTGTCTGCAGCTAGCACAATCACCTGCCTGCCTGTCACAGTATAGAGACTAACAGGAACGGATCTATCTAAACTCAATACAGTTTATACATATATATACAACACCTAGGATGCATATATATCCTCTACACACTGTAACTGCAGCTAACTGACTCGCCTGCCTGCTCTATCTAACTCAATATAAATGACACTGTCTATCTCTCTGAAACTGCCTCTTTCACAAACGCCAACACACTACACAAGGCCGACTTCCAGGCGGCCTTATATAGTGTGGGGCGTGTACTTAACCCCCTGAGCCATAATTGGCCAAAGCCACCCTGGCTTTGACCAATTACGGCTCTCCGTTTTTTCCGCGCTGTGATTGGCCAAGCATGCGGGTCATAGTGCATGCTTGGCCAATCATCAGCCAGCAATGCACTGCGATGCCGCAGTGAATTATGGGCCGTGTCGCGCAACACGAATTTAGCGCAAACTGACCATAAAGTTCGTTCTTCGCCGAACGATCGAACGGCCGATGTTCGTGTCGAACGTGTGTTCGACGCGAACGCAAAGCTCATCCCTACTCCAGACCTAAACCCTATTGAGCATCTGTGGGGAATCCTCAAACGGAAGGTGGAGGAGCACAAGGTCTCCAACATCCACCAGCTCTGTGATGTCATCATGGAGGAGGGGAAGAGGACTCCGGTGGCAACCTGTGAAGCTCTGTTAAGACAGTGCTGGAAAATAATGGTGGCCACGCAAAATATTGACACTTTTTGGACATTTTCACTTAGGGGTGTACTCACTTTTGTTGCCAGCGGTTTAGACATTAATGGCTGTGTGTTGAGTTATTTTGAGGGGACAGCAACTTTACACTGTTATACAAGCTGTACACTCACTACTTTACATTGTAGCAAAGTGTCATTTCTTCAGTGTTGTCACATGAAAAGATAGAATAAATTAGATAAAAATATAAGGTAAAATATAATAAAATATTTAATAAAATATTTATTGTAAGATACTGTCAATTTGTTTTGAGAAATGTGAAACGTATTTAGCTGATATGAACTGACAGTTTCATTGTATATTTTACATACTGTATATACATTGTACAGTCTAATCTAATTACAATCTCAATGAACATTCTACCAACATGCAGAAGAAGGAGCTGCCTGATAGAATAATAATTGAATGTACTGTTAAGGGGCAGGCCCACACATTGTATCCAGAGCTCTCAACTGCCCTTGATTTGGAGCAATGTCCCTCTGTCCCTCTTTCCTCCTCATTTGTCCCTCATTGTGGTCTGATCTATATAATTGTATATAAAATGCATGATTTATCTATCAAAAACTGTTTCCCAGTGCTGAACCTTTCCTCCAATTTCCAAATTGCTGCATTTTGTAAATTCCAAAAGCCAATATAAAGGAATAGTAGAGGTAAAATAGCACTTGTGGGTTTAACCAATCATTTTTGCAAGTACAATTCTCCTTTAACCAGTTGCCTACCGGGCACTTACACCCCCTTCCTGCCCAGGCCATTTTTCAGCTTTCAGCGCTGTCGCACTTTGAATGACAATTGCACGGTCATGCTACACTGTACCTAAATGCATTTTTTATAATTTTCTTCACACGAATAGAGCTTTCTTTTGGTGGTATTTAATCACTACTGCGTTTTTTATTTTTTTCCAAAAAAAAAAAGACCAAACATTAAAAAAAAAAAAAAAAAAAAAAAAGTTTTACTTAGTTTCTGTCAGTAAATTTTGTTAATAAGTAATTTTTCTCCTTAACTGATGTGCGCTGATGAGGCGGCACTGATGGGCACTGATAGGCTGAGCTGGTGGGCATTGATGAGGTGGCACTCATGGGCACTGATTAGGTGGCACTTATGAGGAGGCACTAATATGCCGTACTTGTGGGCACTGATAGGTGGCACTGATATGTGGCACTGATGAGCACTGATAGGCGACACTGATGGGCACTGATGGGCATTAATAGGTGGCAATGATAGGCAGCACTGGTGGGCACTGATAGGCATTAATGGGTGGCACTGATGGGCGACACTTATGGGCATTGATGGACAGCAGTGATGGGCATTGATGGGCAGTACTGGCAGGTGGCACTGATAGGCAGCACTGACTGGCATCACTAATGGGCACTGATTGGTGGCACTTGTGGCACTGATTGCTGGCACTGGTGGGCATTGGTGGGCACTGATTGCTAGCACTGATTGGTGACACTGGTGGTAATATAATGTAAACAGGGCACTGATGATCAGTGTCCTGATTACATGTTTTGTTGTCCCCTGCGAGGAGATGGCGCTGATTTCCTTTCGTCGCTACACACTGTCAGTGTGAGGCGAGGAGCGCCGATTACCGGCATCTACATGTTTACATGTGACCGGCTGTGATTGGACACAGCAGATCACATGGTTAAAGAACCGCGGATGCACGCCAGAGCGGCAGTTCTTGGACGATGTCATATGATGTCCCAGAACGTGAGCCGCACCACCCCTCCATCATTTGACGGTGGGTGGGCGGCAAGTGGTTAAGGGGGGTGTGGCAGGCAGGGCTGCTGATAAGGCAGTACAGACAGCCCTCCTGTACTGGGCCCAGGCCCTATCAGTTCAAAAGGGGGCCCAGGCACCTGCTGAGCCGGAGGGCTGGCTGTACTGTCATATTGCAGACACCAATCCACTTCTGTCTCCCCATGCAGCGCTGCCAGCTTCTCCTCCTCTTTCCTGTACTGAAGGGGGATTGGTCCTGGCACATGTGCCTCTTCTATACGCTGTCCAAACCACCCGTTTGCCCCTTTCCCCCACATCGCTTCTGGCTTCCTTCCTCTCCTCTCCCACCGGCAGCTACTATGGGAACACAGGGAGATGTTTCAGGATGGAGAGCAGGGGAAGGGGCCAGTAAATATGTAATTTATCAGCCCCTTCTTTTTCTGAATGAACATAGTGAGCAATTGGTACCAATCACTCCTGTGTCTGTTCATCACCGAAGCATAGTAAATTGTGTTCACATGCTTCAGTTTGTAAATGTACAGGAAGCCTCAGAGCCCTTCCTATTTATTCATCTGTGCAGCTAAGGCTGCAGAGAAAGGGACTGATGAATCTATGGCGGGGGGTGCTGTCAGGTATGCTGTATGGGGCCCCGTGATTTCTAACAGCAGCCCTGGTGGCAGGGGGTGTGTCCTATGCCTACATACTGTTGCTAGTAGGTGTCCCTCATTCCCATCTCAGAAAGTTGGGAGGCATGTACATTGTTTTATAAATCTATTGGTGACCATCCATGTATTGATAAGACTACTCGACCAACCAATTAATGCAACAAGACGCATCGAATCGAGTGTGGCTTCACCCAACCAATCAATAATTTTTGACTGTGTTGACACAACTCGACTGACCGGTCCTGAAATATATGAAATCTTGTCTTATCAGCTGTATGTAGAGTCTGATAAACATCAGAGAACCCGTGTTTATTGATTCTGCAAAGAAATCGTTTCTCGGACAATTTTTAACTGCTGATGGAGATTGATCGACAGCGTGGGAAGTATCTGTGTGCTGAATCATTTGATAAGCAAATTGGCATGCAATCATTTTTTTAGCCCTGGTATTTAAATCGATCATAAATCACAGCGTCTGTGGTGGGAATACAGGAGATTTTTCGAGGATTGTACAATTAGATTGCAGCATGTATGGTCAGTTTGGCTGTTTTTTTTTTTGGAATGCAGCCTCATAGTGTTATAGGCCTATAATTCCATCCATAAAGGATCTATGAGAACATATTCGGTGGGGTTGCTCTTTTTATCAGGGCGTGTGCCGCACTCATCTATCGGGATGGAGGATCGCTCAGCATGCCTTTGTGTTTGCATCAGAGTGACCTCATCTCGTCTCACGCCTGAATCCCCTAATGTGCGGCCCGGAGAGAGCAGCAGGGCGTCTGTTCCACATTCTGGGCCTTGTGCATCAGTGCAGAAAAATGTCATTGGATGTGGGGAGGGGGAATCGCACACCGCTCTGTCCGCTCCGTCCTCCTGCAGAGCCCCCCTGACCTGTCCAGAGCCACCGAACCCCAACTTATCGCTTTATCCAAAATTCATATATAGGTTATTATTAAAGTAGATGCCAACCCTAACTGGAAGGCATCTAGCCTATTCTGCGAACAATGTATCACATGGCATTGCTAGTATCAGGCACTCAGGCATGTGCCCTGCATCTCTGGCGCGGTGCCCTGGGTGGTGACCAATCAAAGTTGCAGTGCCATTTACACTGCAGTCTCCAGCAGACCCCAGATATTGCGGTCCAGCTGTCAGACCTCAGATATCACAGCAGCTCAGAGCTGAGGGAGGCTCTGATGTGTCACATGACCTGACCGAAGGAAGGGTTTCCCCTCACTCTGAAACTCCACCATATACAAAGCCTGGTATGTGGACTTCAGGGAGCGAGGGGGGGGGGGAGAGGTGTGTACTGCAGGAAAGGATTTTGTACCCCTGCACTCTATATAATGCACACTGGCCTGTGCATTACATACCCCTGACCCCTGCACTCTGTGTGATAAGCTCTCCTTACCTCTGCGCTTTGTGCTTTACATACTCCTGACCCTTGTATTTTGTGCAATCAGGGCCGGCGCTCCCGCTAGGCGAATTAGGCAGCCACGCAGGGAGCACTGCTGCCTAGGGGGCACAGCCACGACCGCTGATTTTCCCATTAGCCTGGCCTGAGAGAAATCAGCAGCTGTGGAGGACATCTGTCAAGGCTGCTGCAGAGAAGGTCAGCAGCAGCTCAGCCTGCAAGGAGGGCATGTGGACAGCGGGGGGATGCGGGCACGAGGACAGCAGAGGAGGCGGGCACAAGGACAGGGGAGGAGGTGTGCACTAGGACAGCGGAGTAGGTGGGCATGAGGACAGCTAGGGAGGCGGAAACGAGGACAGCAGAGGAGACGAGCGCGAGGACAGCTGGGGAGGCGGACACGAGGACAGCGGAGTAGGTGGGCACGAGGACAGCTGGGGAGGTGGGCACGAGGACAGCTGGGGAGGTGGGCACGAGGACAGCTGGGGAGGTGGGCACGAGGACAGCTGAGGAGATGAGCGCAAGGACAGCTGAGGAGGCAAACACGAGGACAGCGGAGTAGGTGGGCACGAGGACAGCTGGGGAGGCGGACACAAGGACAGCGGAGTAGCTGGGCACGAGGACAGCTGGGGAGGCGGGCACGAGGAAAGCGGAGGAGGCAGGCACGAGGGCAGCTGGGGAGGCGGGCACGAGGACAGCTGGGGAGGCGGGCACGAGGACAGCTGGAGAGGCGGGCACAAGGACAGCTGGGGAGGCGGGCACGAGAACAGCTGGGGAGGCGGGCACGAGGACAGCAGAGGAGAGGAGTGCGAGAACATCTGGGGAGGCGGGCACGAGGACAGCAGAGGAGAGGAGTGCGAGAACATCTGGGGAGGCGGGCACGAGGACAGCTGGGGAGGCGGGCACGAGGACAGCTGGGGAGGCAGGCACGAGGGCAGCTGGGGAGGCGGGCACGAGGACAGCTGGGGAGGCGGGCACGAGGACAGCTGGGGAGGCGGGCACCATTTCTCTGGACATAGCTGCTGCTGCTTCGGTGATCCTGTTGTAGTCTACTGCGCAGACCTAGTCAAGACTAACAACATTTTTCTTTCCTTTTGAGATAAAGGTTTTACTTGAATGAATATGAATTTGATCAGTACTGCTTGGACCTTGAAGAAGGGGACACACCCCGAAAGCTCGTCCATGAAAAATTATATGTTAGTGCAAATAAAAAAAGTATCACAGACAATACTCAATTTTCTCTGTCACTTGAATGAATAAAAGCTGATCATTATAAGCACCCCTGTCAGTGGAAAATGGTTTGTCTCAACCCTCTAACTGCTACATCCGTAGGCAGTGGCGCCCCATCCATTAGGGGCGTTTGGGCGCAGCCCCCCCAATCCATGCACCCGGCCTGTAATCTCCATGTAGGGCGATGGACACATACATGAATTTCTATGCGTTTTTTTTTTTTGAAGCACGCGATTAGAGCGTGAGGCTAATGTCTTCCTGCTTCTCCTCTCGGCCAACCAGGAAACGGCCAGCCAATCGGGTCTCTCAGAATCCACTTCCTGTTCGGCCCGGAGGAGAAGCCCCCCGGCTCTTCCCTCGGCTGGGGCGAGGAGCAGCAGCAGCCCTACCCCTCCTCATCTCCTAAGGTGAGGACGCCTTCCCATCAGTCGTGGGGGGGGGGGGGGGGTAGAGGTGGTGTCGGCGGTGCGAGTGAGGGGGGAAGGGGGAGGTTTGTTTGCCCCCCCCAAATATTGAGCACCCAGCCGCCACTGTCTGTAGAAGAGCTTGTTCTGTTGAAAACCAACAGACTTACTGGCAGGATCACCAGGTGAAAATGAAAGAAAAACTAAAAAAGAAAACGAATGCAGCCATCACATCTAAGAATAAGCTGCAATATAATAAATGTTTGCTTTTGGTTTAAATACTGCTTTAAAAATGACTAAACAGTTTCCATGAGAATATAGTGATTAGGTGAAGAGCTTCTTGAATGTTTTAGATAGATAATGTTGAGCTTCATGACATTTCAGAGGGGGGTTTAGTGTTTCCTTTTCCTCCTGCTCCACCACACAATCATTATCCTGTTTAACCGTTTGCTGACTATCACTCAAAAGAGTCCATGCCCTGCACTAATGAGAGCTAAGGAGCCTGAAACATCTGTATTTATGATGGATGAATAAAATCAATGGGCTGGTAATTCTGATTCCACTGATAATCCGCTGTTTCCAGACAATGGCTGGATCAGTAATCTGCAGACTCCGGCTGTTTGTGTCTCTGCCCCTCCCTCTGGTGTCACATCTGGACTCCCCAATAGGTAATAATCCAGAGGGTGACACCATCCATCACTGCAATGACCACATTCTGAAGGAACAGGGAGCTCAGATGGGAATAATTCACATCTGGAGACCCGAAGAGCGTGCCAGCGTGCACACTAGGGATGCACCGATACCGGATTTTTATTGGCAGGTACGAGTACCGATACTTTCGGTCAAGTACTCACCAATACCGAGTACCGATACTCTGCGGTGCAATTTGTGTCCATACAAAATGAAAGGGGGCGAAAATCGCACTGCAAAGATTTACATAGGATTTGAACAAGAATGCGGTGCGATTCCTGTCCGAATCGCATGCGTTTTCCCCCACCGCTCCTGTGTGAACCCAGGCTTTTCAAGGTGATTTCAGCCTGGGTTCATGCGGGAGCAGAGCGGGGAAACCCCCATGCGATTTGGACAGGAATCGCACCGCATTCCTGTTCAAATGCCAATGCGATGCTTTGCAGTGCGATTTGCGCCCATTCATTTTGTATGGACACAAATCGCACGGCAAACTATCCGTATCAGGAGCATTTTCATGAGTATTTGTGAAAATACTTGGTATTGGCACCGCTACCAGTATATCCCTAGGGCACACAATAGTGACGTTTCAGCTTTGGCTGGAGTCAGTTGCGGTAAAATCCATCATGGGAGGCCGACGCACATAACAGCCGCTTCCTTAAGATTAAAGTTATTTTGGGGGGGGGGGGGGGAATTCAGAAAAATGTTTCTTTATCTGCTCCTGTGCAGAGCGCTCTGCTAATCCCGCTGTCAGCAACTTCTTCCTTCATTTAAAAAAATGATAAAAGAAAGTAACACAGAAATGTTTCCATCACGGTGGCTTCTGTCGTGCGTCTCCTCCCCTCCTCTTAGGCTTCCAATAGGATCGCCTGTCCTTTCAGCCAATCAGTGATGGGTCTCAACACCCACCCCTCCCCCCCTTTATTGGAGTTCATGCATCCGGCGTCCTGCAAGGGGCGGTGCCCCTCGCCCCCTCCCTTGGGACTACATGAACATTCACATCGTCTCCCCGCTGGGATGTAGTCCCAAGGGAGGGGGCGAGCACGCTGACTAACCCCCAGCCAGAACGGCTCGGATGATGGGGGAAAGCTTACTGAGGAGGAACAGGTAGTGAGAAATTCAGACAAAGAAAAAAAAACATTTAGAAGGGAAATCGAAGGAAAAGGTAAGTGAACCCACAATGCACTAACTTAAAGCGGAGTTCCACCCAAAAATGGAACTTCCGCTTTAACCACTCCTCGCCCCCTTACACAGGTGCGGATCCAGGGGGGGCAACAGGGCGATTGCCCCCCCCCCCCCCGAAAATATTAATGGCTCCCGTCCCGAGTCTCTCTCACATCAGCAGCAGCGGCGCCGAGAGAGAGAGAGAGAGAGAGAGAGAGAGAGAGAGAGACACTGTTCTCTTAATGCCGTGCTGAGGACTCGGAGGTGGGTGGAGCCGCGCTGGAGCCTGGAGAAGGTGGAGGGAGGACTCGGAGGTGGGTGGAGCCGCGCTGGAGCCTGGAGAAGGTGGAGGGAGGACTCGGAGGTGGGTGGAGCCGCGCTGGAGCCTGGAGAAGGTGGAGGGAGGACTCGGAGGTGGGTGGAGCCGCGCTGGAGCCTGGAGAAGGTGGAGGGAGGACTCGGAGGTGGGTGGAGCCGCGCTGGAGCCTGGAGAAGGTGGAGGGAGGACTCGGAGGTGGGTGGAGCCGCGCTGGAGCCTGGAGAAGGTGGAGGGAGGACTCGGAGGTGGGTGGAGCCGCGCTGGAGCCTGGAGAAGGTGGAGGGAGGCTCGGAGGTGGGTGGAGCCGCACCGCTGGCCTCTTTAAAGTGGTTGTAAACCCACTAACTTTTTTTTTTCTTTTTGGCCAACCTTTAAGAGAAAGGCATAATGATCTATTATGACTAGCATAATAGCTCATTATGTACCACTTACCTTAGATCGGGGCCCCCGAGGCAGTCCGCATCCCTCTGTCCAGCAGCAGACATCACTGCGGCGATAGCCGGAATGTTACTTCCGGGTATCGCCGCACCAGCCAATCACAGCGCCGCTCCGGCGTTGTGATTGGCCGGAGCGGCGGAGACGTCACTCTGCGCATGCGCGCGAGAGCCTTTTCATTCGGCTACGCCCAGCGATTGCTGGGAAGTAGCCGATTTTGTGAATGGGATTAACCCCATGAATGCGCCGTTGTCTACGGCGCGCATGCGCTGTAGACAGCGGCGCCTGTCTTTTTAGTAAATATCTCCAAAACCGTGTAGGTTAAGGAGATATTTCTTGCACCTACAGGTAAGCCTTAATCTAGGCTTACCTGTAGGTGCAAGTTGAAAAAGTGGGTTTACAACCACTTTAATGCCCGCTGTACTGGCTGCTAGCGCCTGTGTGATGTCAGTCACGTCCCAGCCGCTGCTGAGGGGGAGGGGAGCAAGGCGCCGCATTCAGAGCCTTCTTCTTCTTCCTTCTCAGCGCCTAGTGTGAGAGTGTTGGCTCCACCCACCTCCTCCCTCCATGATCTTCTCCAAGTAGTGTCCAGCGCAGCGTGAACGTGAAGACAGTGACACTGACACTCTGGATGATGAAGGCTGCAGTGGCTTTGTGTCATGTGAAGAGACGGTGATTGGCGATGCTGCCTGCAATCCCGGATCCTGCTCATCTCTATTGGTCCTTGGAAGCCCCTCCCCCCCACCAGAGAACCAAAGTATAGGAAAGTGAGTACAAAAAGTAATGATTGTGTAAAATCGCAGAATACATGTATAAAGAACCGGAAAGATTTGCCCCCTTAATCACCGCCATTTTTTGCGATACGGCACTGTGTCGCTTTAACTGACAATTGCGCAGTCGTGCGACGTTGTACCCAAATAAAATTTATGTCCTTTTTTTTCCCCACAAATAGATCTTTCTTTTGGTGGTATTTAATCACCTCTGCGGTTTTACATTTTTTGCGCAATAAACAAAAGAAAACCGACAATTTTGAAAAAAATATATATATTTTTTTATTTTTTGCTATAATAAATATCCCAATTTTTATAAATCAATTTCTTCATCAGTTTAGGGCGATACGTATTCTTCTACGTATTTTTGTTAAAAAAAAAAAATTGCAATAAACGTATATTGATTGGTTTGCGCAAAAGTTATAGCGTCTACAATTTATTTTTATTTATTTTTTACTAGTAATGGAGACGATCAGCAATTTTTAGCGGGACTGTGACATTGCGGTGGACAAATTGGACACCTAACTGACACTTTTGACACTTTTTGGAGACCAGTGACACTAATACAGTGATCAGTGCTAAAAAATATGCACTGTCACTGTACTAATGACACTGGCAGGGAAGAGGTTAACATCAGGGGTGATCAAAGGGTTAACTATAACCCTAGGGCAGTGATGGCGAACCTTGGCACCCCAGATGTTTTGGAACTACATTTCCCATGATGCTCAACTACACTGCAGAGTGCATAAGCATCATGGGAAATGTAGTTCCAAAACAACTGGGGTGCCATCACTGCCCTAGTGGGTGCTTGCTAACTGTGTGGGGGATGGATTCACTAGATGAACAGAGTGCTCCATGTTCGTGATTAGCAGGAACACAAGATCACTCTGTTCATCTCTAACAGAATGGCGGTCTGCCTTGTTTACATAGGCAGACCACCGTTCTATCTCTGTGGAGAGCGATCGCGGGTGGCGGACATTACTTCCGCAGGACCCACTGATTGGCTCCCCCTCTGTCCAATCAGGACTGTATGATACATTAAATACCGTTATGTAAGCAACACCTTATTTTCTGGCAGTGCCCCTCTGGAGACTAGACTCTGGATCAGCCCCTGCCCTTACATGCCACATTTGGCATGTCATTTTTTTTGGGGGGGGGGGGAGTGGGGGCTTCAGTAGGAGTGAGACTTCTTGTCCCACTTCCTCCTTCTGCCCAGGGACCGCCTAGGCGACTCGTCATATCGCCTAAGGCGGCCCCTCCCTGTAGGTCCCAGGCGATCGCCTGTCCACTCCTAGGGCGCAGCGCGGCTCGCGCATGCGCAGTGAGTGCCTGGCCGTGAAGCCGAAAGCTGTCAACGCCGGGTGCCCACAGTTCGAATGGAGGCGCCGGCGGAGAGGGGGGGAGAGGAGCGACGCTCCCGGCGGCCGCGTCGCTGGACAGTGGAGCAGGTAAGTGTCTGTTTATTAAAAGCCAGCAGCTACACTTTTTGTAGCTGCTGACTTTTAATAAACATAAAAAAAGGCTGGAACTCCCCTTTAAGGCCCCTTTCACACTGAGGCGTTTTTCAGGCGTTTTAGCGCTAAAAAATAGCGCTGTAAAAACGCCTGAAATGAAATAATCCTGCCCCAGCATTCTCAATGTGAAAGCCCTGAGGGCTTTCACAATGAGGCGTTGTGCTGGCTGTGCATTGGAAAAAATCCTGCAAACAGCATTTTTGGAGAATCTTTGGGGCGCATAAAATAGCGCTGTAAAAACGCCTATTCCCAATGAAATGAGTGAATACCGCTGTAAAAACGCAGTAAAAACACCCAGAAGCTGTGGGAAGGTCACATGACCGCAGTAGAGTGGAGGATTGTGGGATACCAAATAATCCTTTTTACCGCAAAAACGCGGTAAAAAACGCATAGGCGTTAGCACTATTTTTAGCGATAACGCGGTAAAAATGCAGGTAATAACGCTCATCATTTTTAGCGCATTATTGCAACGCCTTAGTGTGAAAGGGGCCTAAAGGAACCTATTTAGAAAATAAAAAACAAACCTTTACAACCCCTTTAGACCCGGTTCACACACAGGCGGCACGACTTTGGGGGCGACTCGGCAAGGCGATCTGAAGACGACTTCAGAGGCGACTTGCAAAATGACTTCTGTATTGAAGTCAATGCAAGTCGCCCCCAAAGTCGTACAAGAAGCTTTTTCTAAGTCGGAGCCACTTGCGTCGCTCTTATTAGAACGGTTCCATTGAACAGAGCGGAGCGCGACTTGTCAGGCGTCTGAGTCGCCTGACGAGTCGCCCCTGTGTGAACCGGGTCTTAAGCCTCGTACACACGGCTGAGAATCTCGTCAAGAAAAAACACGTCGTTTTTCTTGACGAGATTCTTGGACAAGAAACTTGTCCCGGCCGAGTGTACACACGCTCCTTTCAAAGAACCCGCGGTTCTTTGAATGGAGCGAACACGGTGACGTCATCGACTACGACGAGCGTGCGCTCGTCACATTCAATGCCGTCGCCGCCATCTTGCTACACCCTACCTGTGCCTAGGAAGCTACCAGGCATCCGTCAAAGTCATTTCGAGCATGCGCGGGCTTCCCGGAGGACAGGTAAGTGTACACACACACAATTTTCTCATCGAGATACATGCTGACGAGAATCTCGACGAGAAAATAGGAAGCAGGTTCTCTATTTTTCTCGTCGAGATTCTTGACAGTTTTCTTGACGAGAAACATGATAGCCGCGTACACACGACCGATGTACTCGGCAAGAAACCTCTGCCAGCAAGTTTCTTGCTGGTTCTTGTCGAGAAACTCGGTCGTGTGTACAAGGCTTAAAACTTCCCCACTGTATCCAAAACTTTAAAAAAAAAAAAAAAGTTTTGCTCACAGATACACTTTAACTAATTAGTGAACTGCATCTCATTGGCGATGGGTCGCCTTCATATACCCAGGAGAACCCTTGATAGGGGTAGGGTAGGGCACCACTTTAGGTCGTATCGCACCCTCCATCAATCTCCTTCCGGCTGAACAAAGCAGCTTGGCGTTTGGTAACTCTCAGAGCGCGTGTTTCCTCAATCAGGAAGCCGGCAGACGAGAAGTCAGCTGCTGATTCACCCTTGTAGTATTTTTACCATATATGGTCATCCCATAAACAGCGTCACGCTATAGGTGAGCTCGCTGGTGTCCTCAGCACAAGGTGCGTGAATCAGAGGGGATGCGTGTGTGTGGGTTCTCGGCGGGATGTGGGTGTCACGGCCCCGGCCTAATATGGGTATATTAGTATAGTAGAAGGAGCAGGGAGGAAGCTCAGTAGTCAGTACACAATGACAATATAAAGACTCCAAAGGTGTGGAGGAAGTGCAAGGTTTGGGTTGACTGTCCATTTAAAGGATATCTCTCCACCCATAACTGATGGGCCATTCATTTGGTTGTTGGCAAGCTGTTATCAAATCCCACCCACATCTGATATCTCAGTGTTCAGATATTCAAAGCAGAACTGCCTGTTCTGTCCAATCACTGAGGTCCTTGTAATCTAAATGAGGGTGTCACACTACTGTAATGGAAGCTTCATTAATAAATGACTTGAGTCAGAGACATCTCCTTCCTGGGAGCAGCAGAGAATACTATGGGGAAAATTTTGCCAAACTACTGCAGGAAATGTCACCATTGTGGGAGGGGCAGAGACACAACCAACTACAGGGAAATGTCACCATTGTGGGAGGGGCAGAGACACAACCAACTACAGGGAAATGTCACCATTGTGGGAGGAGCAGAGACACAAACTACTGCAGGGAAATGTCACCATTGTGGGAGGGGCAGAGACACAAACTACTGCAGGGAAATGTCACCATTGTGGGAGGGGCAGAGACACAACCAACTACAGGGAAATGTCACCATTGTGGGAGGGGCAGAGACACAACCAACTACAGGGAAATGTCACCATTGTGGGAGGGGCAGAGACACAACCAACTACAGGGAAATGTCACCATTGTGGGAGGAGCAGAGACACAAACTACTGCAGGGAAATGTCACCATTGTGGGAGGGGCAGAGACACAAACTACTGCAGGGAAATGTCACCATTGTGGGAGGGGCAGAGACACAAACTACTGCAGGGAAATGTCACCATTGTGGGAGGGGCAGAGACACAAACTACTGCAGGGAAATCTCACCATTGTGGGAGGGGCAGAGACACAAACTACTGCAGGGAAATGTCACCATTGTGGGAGGGGCAGAGACACAAACTACTGCAGGGAAATGTCACCATTGTGGGAGGGGCAGAGACACAAACTACTGCAGGGAAATCTCACCATTGTGGGAGGGGCAGAGACACAAACTACTACAGGGAAATCTCATCATTGTGGGAGGGGCAGAGACACAAACTACTACAGGGAAATCTCATCATTGTGGGAGGGGCAGAGACACAAACTACTGCAGGGAAATCTCATCATTGTGGGAGGGGCAGAGACACAAACTACTACAGGGAAATCTCATCATTGTGGGAGGGGCAGAGACACAAACTACTGCAGGGAAATCTCATCATTGTGGGAGGGGCAGAGACACAACCAACTACAGGGAAATCTCACCATTGTGGGAGGGGCAGAGACACAACCAACTACAGGGAAATCTCACCATTGTGGGAGGGGCAGAGACACAACCAACTACAGGGAAATCTCACCATTGTGGGAGGAGCAGAGACACAAACTACCGCAGGGAAATCTAAGCATTGTGGGAGGGGCAGAGACACAAACTACTGCAGGAAATGTCCCCATTGTGGGAGGGGCAGAGACACAAACTACTGCAGGAAATCTCATCAATGTGGGAGGGGCAGAGACACAAACTACTGCAGGGAAATCTCACCATTGTGGGAGGGGCAGAGACACAAACTACTGCAGGAAATGTCCCCATTGTGGGAGGGGCAGAGACACAAACTACTGCAGGGAAATCTAAGCATTGTGGGAGGGGCAGAGACACAAACTACTGCAGGAAATGTCCCCATTGTGGGAGGGGCAGAGACACAAACTACTGCAGGAAATCTCATCAATGTGGGAGGGGCAGAGACACAAACTACTGCAGGGAAATCTCACCATTGTGGGAGGGGCAGAGACACAAACTACTGCAGGAAATGTCCCCATTGTGGGAGGGGCAGAGACACAAACTACTGCAGGGAAATCTCACCATTGTGGGAGGGGCAGAGACACAAACTACTGCAGGAAATGTCACCATTGTGGGAGGGGCAGAGACACAAACTACTGCAGGGAAATCTCACCATTGTGGGAGGGGCAGAGACACAAACTACTGCAGGAAATGTCACCATTGTGGGAGGGGCAGAGACACAAACTACTGCAGGGAAATCTCACCATTGTGGGAGGGGCAGAGACACAAACTACTGCAGGAAATGTCACCATTGTGGGAGGGGCAGTGACACAAACTACTGCAGGAAATGTCACCATTGTGGGAGGGGCAGAGACACAAACTACTGCAGGAAATGTCACCATTGTGGGAGGGGCAGAGACACAAACCACTGCAGGAAATGTCCCCATTGTGGGAGGGGCAGAGACACAAACTACTGCAGGAAATGTCACCATTGTGGGAGGGGCAGAGACACAAACTACTGCAGGAAATGTCACCATTGTGGGAGGGGCAGAGACACAAACTACTGCAGGAAATGTCACCATTGTGGGAGGGGCAGAGACACAAACTACGACTAGGAAATCTCACCATTGTAGGAGGGGATCTAACTATTTGCCGAGGGGTGGAGACACAAACTACGACAGGAAAATCCCACATTTGTGGGAGGGGCAGAGACACAAACTACCGCCGGAAATCTTGCCATTGCTGGAAGAGCAGAGGAACTAGCTACTGGAGGAAATCTCCCCATTGTGGGAGGGGCAGAGACACAAACTACTGCAGGGAAATTCACCATTGTGGGAGGGGCAGAGACACAAACTACTGCAGGGAAATCTCACTATTGTGGGAGGGGCAGAGACACAAACTACTGCAGGGAAATCTCACCATTGTAGGAGGGGATCTAACTATTTGCGCAGGGGTGGAGACACAAACTACGACAGGAAAATCCCATCTTTGTGGGAGGGGCAGAGAGACAAACTATTAGAAGGAAATCTGAAAATTGTGGGAGGGGCAGAAGCACTAGCTACTGGAGGAAAGATTACCATTGTGGGAGGGGCAGAAGCACTAGCTACTGGAGGAAATATTACCATTGTGGGAGGGGCAGAGACACAAACTACTGGGGTGGTTCTAACTAATGTAGGGGGGGGGGGGGAGTCAATTAGTACTAAAACCTCCAATGGCTGTTTTGGCTGGAGTTAATGGCCCCTAGTTTGCTTTATTCCTAAACATCAATCACAGACTTCCTATGATATTGTAGTTTTTATCTCTCAAATCACATAGGCCTCTTGTGGTTTGCTTTAAATGCAAAAGGAATCGATCTGGGGAGTACAAAGTAATTTTTTATATGAATGTCTCCTGCGTTTAAATGCACACTCATCTAGAATCTAGATACATTCAGAGTATCTAATCCATCCCTGGATGACTGATTTTTATTTTTCCTAAACCCAACAAAACTGAATGCACCTGGATGTAGGTAAGAACACATTGTGCATTATACAATGACATTGGGAAATTTCAACCCAACCTGATGTCTGATATAAGTAGTTCAAAAACAGTGAAGCCTGCAGTTCCTTGTAACATGAGGGCCATCTAGTGGTCATGTTTGGTATTGCATGTCCTGGAATGAAAAAGAAAAAAGAAAATGAATCCTCATTTTAGGATAGGGGAGAAACTGTGCAAATTTAGTTGAGGTTTTTTTGGTTCCTTTTATCTCTTCTCACCATAATCGTGTTTATCTTTTCTCGCCTAATTATGAAGTATTATGATAAGACAATATTTTATATTTCTGTTTACTGCTAAAATGTGCAGCTGTCCTTTTTGATGTCTTATTTTTTGTATTAGTTGCAATTTGGATGAAAAAGCAAATACATCTGTCATACAAAAATGCTCCCATTGGCTAACCGACAGTCGTAACTGGTAAAACACTTCTAAACTACGCTACAATCACCATCACTGGATGAATTAAAGCCCAACTTCAGGAAGGAAAAAAAATACCCTTGCACAGATGCATGCCAGAGCAAGGAAAAGGGTATGGCACCTTATTACTCTATTCCTAGCACGGGTGTTTTTTGTTTGTTTTTTGTCACTTGTGCCCAGAGTTGGGCTTTAACCCCTTGCAGTCCAGCCCCACTGTCCCTTTTGCTGGGCTATTATGCCCAGGGGACAGAAGGTCTGCCCAATCATGTGACCACTGTGATTGGCTTCTACAGTGATCATGATTGGGGACCGGTCTTGCTGATTTCTAATTATTTCTAGAGACTAATGCCTGGTACACACAATGAGATTATTGGATGAATGATCTTTTTTTTTTTGTTTGTTTGTTTTTTTGCGTGCTTGTCTTATATTGAAAATGAAGAGTTTACTAAAGTTATGAAAATTCTCATACGACAGAATAAAAATTGCGAAGGGACGTCATGTGTTGTAGTGTATTTGTATTGTATTTTTGAATGACAACTGTACTGATTAACCACTTAAGGACGGAGCCTCGTTTGAGATTTGGTGTTTACAAGTTAAAATCAGCATTTTCTGCTAGAAAATTACTTAGAACCCCCAAACATTATATATGTTTTTTAAGACACCCTAGAGGAAAAAATGGCGGTCGTGGCAATAATTTATGTCACACCATATTTGTGCAGCGGTCTCACAAGCGCAATTTTTTTGGAAATAATACACTTTTTTGAATTAAAAAAATAAGACAACAGTAAAGCTAGCCCATTTTTTTTTTTATTGTGAAAGATAATGTTACGCTAAGTAAATTGATACCCAACATGTCACGCTTCAAAATTACGCCCGCTTGTGGAATGGCGACAAAGTTTGACCCTTAAAAATCTCCATAGGCGACGTTTAAAAATTTCTACAGGTTACCACTTTTGAGTTACAGAGGAGGTCTAGTGCTATAATTATTGCTCTCGCTCTAATGATCGCGGCGATACCTCACATGTGTGGTTTGAACACCGTTTTCATATGCGGGCGTGACTTACGTACGCGAGCTCGGCGGGACGGGGAGCTTTCTTTTTTTTTTTTTTTTTTTTTACACTGTTCTATTTAAAAAAAAAAAGTGTCACTTTTATTCTTATTACAAGGAATGTAAACATCCCTTGTAATAGAAAAAAAACATGACAGATCCTCTTAAATGTGAGATCTGGGGTCAAAAATCCAATAATAAAAAATAAAAAAATGAAATGTAATTTTTTTTTTTTACAAAAAAAATTCCCCTTTAAAAGCTTTGGGTGGAAGTGACGCTGCTTCCGCCATCCAATGTTATAGAGCCGAGCGGGCGCCATCTTTCCCTTACTCGGTATCCAGCCTGTGAGGGGAGAGGACCCCGATTGTCTCTGTCGCTACCCACCCCCCCCCCCCCCCCCCGATAAAAGTGATCTTGCAGCAAATCCGCCGCTGAGACCACTTTTATCTGAAAGCCGACCACCCGCTGAAGAAGAGGATACCAGGGTTATGGCAGCTAGCTGCTGCCATAACAACGGTATTCCTCTTCAAACTGCCACCGTATAATGACGGCGGGCGGTCGCAAAGTGATTAAAGGGGTTGTAAAGGTTTGTTTTTTATTTTCTAAATGGGTTCCTTTAAGCTAGTGCATTGTTGGTTCACTTACCTTTTCCTTCGATTTCCCTTCTAAGGGCCAGTTCACACCAAAGGAACGCAATCCGGATGCGTTCTAGGTGCTTTTTTGCATGTGCGTTTTTGAAGCGTTCCAGTGCGTTTTTGGAACGTTTTTAATGCAGTCCAGTGCTTTATTTCTCCCCTCTTTTTTAGTAATCTTAGATAAGGACAAGTGTGTTCCAGTGCGTTTTTAGTGCGTTTCGGTGCGTTCCAGTGCGTTTTTGATGCGTTTTACAGCGTTCCAGTGCAGGTAAAATGCAGCATGTTCTACTTTTTTTTCTGGAACTGGAACTGCAAACACTGGTGTGAACTATGCCATTGAAAACCATATAACCTACTTTCCATGCGTTTATTTTTTATGCATGAAAAAGGAAAGTTGATCACATTAATAATTAGCCAATGGCATATTTTACACCACTGCAGTCCGTTCCAGTGCGTTTCAGAAAAAAAAAAAAATTGGTCATGCTGCATTTTTTATGTACAGAACTGTGCTGGACCGCAGTAAAACACATCAAAAACGCACCGGAACGTACCAAAAACTTACTGGAATGCACCAAAAAACGCACTGCAACACACTTGTCCTTATTTAGGGCCAGTTCACACCATAGAAACGCAATCCAGATGCGTTCCAGGTGCTTTTTTGCATGCGCATTTATGACACGTTTTTAATGCGTTCCAGTGCTTTTTTCACCCCTCTTTTTTATTAATCTTAGATAAGGACAAGTGTGTTCCAGTGCGTTTTTGTGCATTCCAGTGCGTTTTTGATGCGTTTTACAGCGTTCCAGTACAGTCAAGTGCAGGTAAAATGCAGCATGTTCTACTTTTTTTTCTGGAACTGGTACGCACTGGAACTGCAAGCACTGGTGTAAACGATGCCATTGAAAACCATATAACCTACTTTCCATGTGTTTTTGATGCAGAAAAAAAAACGCACTGGACTGCATGTGGTGTGAACTGGCCCTCAAGGTTAAGTAAAAAGAGGGGGGAAAAAAAGCACTGGACTGCATCAAAAACGCACCAAAAACGCACTGGAATGCATCAAAAACGCACATGCAGAAAAGCACCTGGAACGCATCCAGACTGCGTTTCTATGGTGTGAACTGGCCCTAAAGGTTTTTTTTCTTTGTCTGAATTTCTCACTTCCTGTTCCTCCTCAGTAAGCTTGCCCCCATCATCCGAGCCGTTCTGGCTAGGGGTTAGTCAGCGTGCTCGCCCCCTCCCTTGGGACTACATCCCTGCGGGGAGACGCTGTGGGTAAGCTTTACAGAAAGTGAGAAATTCAGACAAAGAAAAAAAATATTTAGAAGGGAAATCGAAGGAAAAGGTAAGTGAACCAACAATGCACTAGCTTAAAGGAACCTATTTAGAAAATAAAAAACGAACCTTTACAACCCCTTGGTATCTGGTATCGTACAAGGAAAATTTCCGTGCTTGTCCCATCAGGTAATTTTGCATGAATTGTTATGATCGGGTCTTAAAAGCTGTGTACTAACAATCAGATTATCGCATGATCGCTTTGAAAGTGGTATTTTTCTGATCGTGTGTACGGCCCATAGGAGCTGTCACTGTGCTGGGAGTGAGCAGTGAGAAGCCTCTGATCAGATAAATCTAAGCCGTCTATGGATGCGTGGCTTCTGGGCGTTAAAGATGCATTCACATTAAGTTAAAGCGGAGTTCCACCCAAAATTGGAACTCCTCGCCCCCTTACATGCCACATTTGACATGTAATTTTTTTTTGGGGGGGGGAGTGGGGGCTTCAGTAGGAGTGGGACTTCCTGTCCCACTTCCTCCTTCCGCCCAGGGCCTGCTTAGGCGACTCGTCATATCGCCTAAGGCGGCCCCTCCCTGTAGGTGATCACCTGGGACACGTGACAGGTCCCAGGCGATCGCTTGTCCACTCAGATTGCACCGCTCGCGCATGCACAGTGAGTGGCCGGCCGTGAAGCCGAAAGCTGTCACGGCCGGGTGCCCACAGTAGGAATGGAGGCGCCGGCAGGAAGAGGAGCGAAGCTCCGTTCGGCCGCGTTGCTGGACAGTGGAACAGGTAAGTGTCTGTTTATTAAAAGCCAGCAGATACACTTTTTGTAGATGCTGACTTTAATAAACATAAAAAAAGGCTGGAACTTCCCTTTTAAGTGCACATATTTGTTACATGGGCAGGAAGAGGTTAGGGACACTTTCTATCCCCCTCACCAGTCCTGGATGGGGGGGGGGGGGGGGATTCAGTCTTCTTGGCAACCCAGAAATGAAGGGTCTATAGTTTTTATCATAGATGTATTTTAAATGATAGAGACAGAATATCAACCGAAAATCCAGAAAATACAAATGTTATAAATTTTGTTTCAGTTCAGTGAGTAAAATAAGTATTTGATCCCCCACCAACCAAAATTCTGGCTCCCACAGACTGGCTACAGTAGGTGTTCATGTGGTACGCAGATTAGTCCTGTCAATGTAAGAAGGCGCTCCTAACGACAACTCGTTATGTGTATAAAAGTCACCTGTCCACAAAATCTCTTCCATTCAAACCTCTCCATCATGGGCAAGACTACAGAGCTGTCAAAGGACATCAAGGACAGGACTGTAGACCTGCACAAGGCTGGAATGGGCTACAAGACCATCAGCAAGAAGCTTGGTAAGAAGGAGACAACTGTAGGAGCGATTATTTACAAAAGGAAGTGATACAAAATAACCATCAATCGCCCTCAGTCTGGAGCTCCATGCAAGATTTCGCCTCATGGGGTGAGGATGGTCATGAGAAAAGTGAGGGATCAGTCCAGAACTACACGGGAGGAGCTTGTGAATGATCTCAAGGCAGTTGGGACCACAGTCACCAAACAAACCATTGGTAACACAATACGCCGCCATGGACTGAAAATAAGGCACATGTACAGGCCCGTCTGAAGTTTCCCAATGAACATATACACAATATGTGCATTGGCTATTGTAGCGGGGTGTTCCCCTTTAATGCAGAGAGACTACATTACCCAGAACCCTGTTCGGCAATGTTTCCACCGCAGAGACTCATGGGAGGGATTATATAAGGAGGAGGCGCGGCTGCGCTCGGCCTCTTTGGGACACGAGACTTCAGAGACTGATCCTCCTGTGCGGATGTGTCGGAGTGCAAGGCCTGAAGCCTGAGACCTTGCGCAGCACCAAAGAGCCTTCCACCCCTCTGCGAGCCTGGGTGGCATCTGACTTCGCTCGACTACAGCCTTGTTGGATCGGGGACCCGATCGCTGAAGAGACTGAGTGTGTGTGAGACACAGTTGGTGGAAGTTCCAGGACTGAAACCGTAGTCCGGGCGGGTGAGAGGGCATATGCCCAACTGATATACTGTTACTGCATATAGGCCTATAGACTGCCGTGGCCTACGAGTTATTCTTGGTATTCTTATTGAAGGCCCTTGTCGGAGCTGAACCTACTGTTCGTATAGCCGAGTTTCTACCCCATCTTTACCTACCCCATTGGATTACAAAGTTTGTACTCTGTTAATGTGCACCACCGTTAAAGATCTGCCGGTGAAGAAAAAGTTGTAGATATCAGAACCAGGCCTGGTGGGGTTTCTAAGGTGTTTTGGTTACTGCGCCACAGGGCACTTAGCTAACGGTCGCCCGCGTGGCGCACTTGTTATGTGTTAACCCTATAGTGTGTTAGTGTGGCTGGGCTCTGCATTACTAATGATTATTCTGTAAACTGTTATTGATGTTACCCTTTTCCTTACCAAGAGCTTAAGTAAAATCTTACACTTATTTCAATTTAGTATTGTCTCAATGCTCAGTTATTCATACAGTATAAGATATACAATTTACTGTCAGTACTAGCTGTGCCAGTAGGGGGTAGAGCATATTGCCGGGGGTTGGTGGAGGTGTCTTCAGGGCCCAAACTAAATCTGCGGCCTTCTTAGTTGGGGGTATCGCTACACGTGGGGGCTCGTCCGGGATCCTGATGCAGCAAGTGAACGCCAGAGGTGCCGGCATGGACCCCATGGATCCACGAGCAGTAGAAGAGTGGTGCAAAGCCTCTAACGCAGAGCCAAACCAGTCGATAGTCATCAGCCTCCCTTGGGAGGAATGGTCAACTGAAACGGTAGAGGAGTTGATGAAGTCAGTGTCCCCAAATCACACACCGTGGGTGACGGAGATAAAGTCAGACCCAGTATGCATTAGTGGAGTACTGGAACGGGATGCCAGAGGCCTGTAAGCGCAAGTGTGTGCGGACGCCAGACAACAGAACTTATAGGTTGGCGCACACAGTAACTGAAAAAAAGGAACCATCACCAACGGGATCACCGCAGGCTACGGCCCGTACCCCACCGGAAAAAGGAGGCAGGGCGACGCCTCCGGTGACGCCTGCACCTATCACTGCTATATCACCAGAACTGATAGGTGCGATAGGGGATCTGCTGACCAAATGTCAGAAGACGAATACGGTGCATGTAGAAACCAGCTACCGGAGACTAAAGACTTTCTCAGGGAAGCTCCCTGTCCCCGCAGGGGAAGAAGACTTTGACACCTGGGTGAAGCAGGCATTGCAGGCAGTAGAGGCATGGGAGGTGCCTGAAGCGCAGAAGAGGCAACGAGTGATAGAAAGCCTTAAAGGTGCAGCAGCAGAAGCAGTGAAAAGTTTTTGGTTTGGGAATGCAAATTGCACGGCTCAAGACTGTCTAGCCATGCTGCAGGAAGAGTTTGGTCAATTAGAAAAGGTGACAGAGATGGTCTACCAATTTGAACATACTTTCCAAAAACCAGAGGAGAAACTTTCAGAGTATGTTAGGAGACTGAATAGGTTGTTGTGCAAGTTTGTGTTAAAGAAGGGAATGAAGCCCCAAGATACAGATGCGGCAAGAATGAAACAAGTCTTAAAGGGAGCGCTGCACTCGGATCCAGTCTGGCTGCACCTGAAAACCTCAGGAGGAGGAACATTGCTGACTTATGCTGACTTGATAAAAATCATCAGAGATGAGGAGGCGCTACAACAGGACCAGCAGATGATTAAGGAAAATGTTGTACCCGCACAGGTGCTAGTCAATCCAGTAATGACCCCTGAAAGAGATTCAGAGATAGACACGCTGAAAGCTCAAATGTCCAAGGTGTTTTTTTTTTTTTTATATTTAGATATACTGGATCCCAACTTAGACCTCATATATATATATATACGGCCCCCCTCTTAGACGCATGCTTTTCACCATCATGCATGCCTGATTGTACATGCCTTGGATGTGCATCGGCCGATTGACACATATACATAGACACACAGAGATCTTATATTTTGTGTTTTGTTTGGTTTAAAAAAATTCCAGTTTATCTATTTTTTTATCCACACATTTTTTATTTCATTTTATATCTATTTATGTCCATTAACAGTTCATGTGCATAATTAATCTTGGACTATATATAAGGATTGGTTTTATACCGCCTAGATGGATTATTTTGGGCAGACTTGTTTTTGCAAATTCTTTTGTATCTACATTTACACCAATATCCACACCCATATATATGGACATATTTTATTTGGAATAACACATGTGGATATATTACCTTTTTTCTGGCCATGTTTAAATATTTATATTTTTTCACCATTCGGTATATATTTATATACATAAAAAAATATACACATAATTTGGTTTAATTTTAACAAACACCATACATAAAAAACGTTTTTTCATGGTTTATCTATTTTTCACTAATAACACCATGTGCTGGTACTTTACAACACTCACATTATCATTTTTATTATAAATAGATTTTTGACCATACATACATACACATTGTTTTATTTCACCAGCCTTTTTTTCCTACAATATAAATGTGTGCATACATACACACATTTGTGTTTTTAGACACTATGGCTTTCTTTCTCCACTTATATTAACATGACCAGACCTTGATTATATTCTCGGTCCGGTTCATACACTTTGTATTCACAAGTATGCTCAACATAATATGTTAATGTCATTTTGTGATGACTTTTTGTTCAGTACACAGGTGCATTTCCTAATTGGAGTGTGTTGGAGACAATCGGAAGCTCATTCCATTCCACTGTGTTCAGTGGACTTGATTGGTGCAAATCTGGTTTTATTCCCTATATACTCTGATGGATTCTCCACATACTCCAGCTATGAGTAAGCATCTACTTTGATGTGAAACGCGTCAGCCATCCATCCCTGCATGTCAGTTTTGTGTTTTGCCTGTTTTTGGATTTTTTGAATTTATGGATTAATTTTGGATTTTATTTAGAAATTTTGGAAATAAATCGTTTATACAGAGTGCGGCAGTCCAGGGCTCCTTTCTTTTCCATGCATCAGTGCAGAGCCAGCACCTGTTCCAGTATCAGGGCGGGAGCATTTTGAAAGCCCTACAGCTTAAAAGAGCAGTACAACCCTTCATTACTATGACAGCTGGGTCCTCCCCAGCCCCATCTAACAATCTGTCCATCCGATCTGCAATGTCCCGAACCCGTGCACCCGGGAAACAATATACTGTTTGTCGATCGCGACAAATTGCCCTCTCTGTCCCTCTAATAAGTGAATCCCCTACCACCAGGATCTGGCTATCCTTTTCTGTAAGCTTTCCCTCATTTCCATGGGATGAGATATTCCTATGGCTGCCCTGGTATTTTGGTGGGTTCTCAGCATAATCGGCACATTGTGCTGGACTCTCAGCATGAATGTCACATTCAGCTGGTGTCTCTCTGTGAACGTCACATGCTGTAGGAGTTGCCGCCTGAACGTCACATGCGGCTGGTGTTGCCGCGTGAACGTCACATGCGGCTGGTGTTGCCGCGTGAACGTCACATGCGGCTGGTGTTGCCGCGTGAACGTCACATGCGGCTGGAGTTGCCGCGTGAACGTCACATGCGGCTGGAGTTGCCGCGTGAACGTCACATGCGGCTAGAGTTGCCGCGTGAACGTCACATGCGGCTAGAGTTGCCGCGTGAACGTCACATGCGGCTGGAGTTGCCGCGTGAACGTCACATGCGGCTGGAGTTGCCGCTGTGAACGTCACATGCGGCTGGAGTTGCCGCGTGAACGTCACATGCGGCTGGAGTTGCAGCGTGAACGTCACATGCGGCTGGTGTTGCCGCGTGAACGTCACATGCGGCTGGTGTTGCCGCGTGAACGTCACATGCAGCTGGTGTTGCCGCGTGAACGTCACATGCGGCTGGAGTTGCTGGAGTCTCAATGTAGCTTTCACATTCTGTCTTGCTCACTGGGGCGGACCTGCCTTGTGAGCTGTGTCTGCAGTAAATATCGCGTACATCTGCAATTAAAAAGAAGAATCAGATTTAGGACCTTCACCTACGTTTCATATATTTTTTTTATACATCAAATTAAAGAGAAAAGTTCAAAATTCCAGTGTCAGGCACAATAAACAAACCCGACATGACAGGGATGACTAATGTTGGCCTTCATATAAAAATTCTGGTTGCCTGGCTGGTATGCCGACCAACTAAAATGAATGGAGTCAGAAAAGGGACCGGTTTTTCACTTCTGGGTGCGGTGGAGTAATGTGCAGTGCTTCTGTTTCTTATTATTAAACACCCAGCCTCTTTTATTGTAATCCCTTGAATTGTTGCGGTGGGTTGTGATAGAAGAGGCCGGGATCGGGAACCACTGCATTGCAGATTACTCCGCCACACCCCAAAGTAAAAAAATAGTCCCCTGCACGTTTTGGATTGATTGCCATGCGATTCTATCATGTGACAATCGTGACAAGATCTTGCCATGTTTGGGGTGCCATTAAGAATAATCTGAATGTTTGCTTCATTTTCCCATGATTTGGAATCGCAGGCAAAACCACAGCACTTCTGCCAGCCATTCCAAATCGCCAAGTGTGGGCGGGGTCTAAGGCAGAATTCCAGGCAAATGATGAAATAGTTGCAGGGCTGTGCTGTAAAGCAGCTCCCACACAGTAGCAACTTACTGGGACCCCATTTGTTCAGCGGGGGGGGGGGGCATTAAGGGTCTATTTAATGCCTGTGGGGTGCATACAAAGTGATCTTCTGCAGTTCCCAATAATTAAATGTTAGCTCTGGCCTCTTCTATATCAACCAGTGACAGGCCAGAATTGTTGGGGAATGCAGCACTGCAGATTACGCCACCTGACCCTAGAGACATTAAATCATCCCAGCCTGTGATAAGGGGGTGCAAAGCTTGTTTAAAAAAATATATATTTGGTTGGCAGCTGTCAGGTGGGGTGAGGTGGAATTGACTCCCTGTATGCGGCGCCAAGAATTACTGTTTGCTTAAAAAAAAAAAAAAAAAAAAAAAAAAAAAAAGCAGATTGCTGTTTACAGGATAAAAGCCAGCAATGTCCATGGACATCCCTTTCACATATGTACATATGGGGGGGCCTCATCGATGTTCGTGGCCATCCCTATACATGTGTGGGGGGACCCACATGTGTACATATGGGGCGTGACCCCTCATCAATGTCCATCCCTATACATGTGTACATATGGGGGGGGTGACCCCTCATCATTGTCCATCCCTATACATGTGTACATATGGGGGGGGTGACCCCTCATCATTGTCCATCCCTATACATATGGGGGGGTGACCCCTCATCAGTGTCCATCTCTATACATATAGGGATGGACAATGAGGGGTCACCCCCCCATAAATGTGTACATATGGGGGGGTGACCCCCTCATCAGTGTCCATCTCTATACACATGGGGGGGTGACCCCTCATTGTCCATCCCTATACATATGGGGCAGTTACCCCTCATCAGTGTCCATGGCCATCCCTATACATGTGTACATATGGGGGGTGACCCCCCTCATCATTGTCCATGGCCAACCCTATACATATGGGGGGTGACCCCCTCAATGTCCATGCCCATCCCTATACATGTGTACATATGGGGGGTGACCCCTCATCATTGTCCATCCCTATACATGTGTACATATGGAGGGTGACCCCTCATTGTCCATCCCTATACATGTGTACATATGGGGGGGGGGGGTGACCCTTCATCAATGTCCATCCCTATACATGTGTACATATGGGGGGGGTGACCCTTCATCAATGTCCATGGCCATCCCTATACATGTGTATATTTTGTAACTATGAATAGTTTCCAAAGAATTTTAACCACCTCCCACCCAGACACAGCGCATCTCAGATCAGCAGGCGGGCTCTGATTTGCCCTCTTGATCACATGATGGCTGTGTCCAATCACACCTGTCATGTGATGTAAATAGAGAGTCGGTTGCTAGGTGAGGAGAGCGGATCGTAGCAGGCGGCCGGTGATCAGGGAGTATGAGCTGTTTTTTTTACATACTGATCACCGGCCCAGTGTCACCCCACAATGTCCCACACATGTCCCTACAATGTCCCCACACAATGTCCCGGGAAGGAAGGGGGTGAAAGTGCCCGGTATTGAGGTGGTTAATGGTGCCAAAACACACTAGTAACTCCTTTATGTTTATATTACATGTGCACTGAATTGTTTTTATGAAATGTCAACATTCACATGCTCGTAATTCAAGGTTCCACTGTAGTCTATTGGCACTGTCATTTTTGTGCAAGCCACTAGGTGGGGCTGTGTGCTCTTTAGTGAGCTCTATGCAATTGGAAGCTGTACTTGTATTGGTTTTCTATTGTTTTGTTCATTACAACTTTGCATTTTTTTGTGATGGTTTATGGAACATTTATGCTTTGTGTTCAAATAAAAAAATTATAGTCAAACCATAAGAATAAACAAAAAACAAATTCTCATGTATTGTTTTGTGATGTTTTTATTCTGTAAACTCCAGTTTGCACAGAACAGGACAGTGCAGGACAGTGCAGGATGCAGGACATGTTTGTGGGTGCCAGGTACAGACTCTGCAGTCCTCGGATCCCTGAAATCTGAACAGTGCAGCAACATCTACATAAACTTTTGACATACAGGACAAAAGCCGCCATTTGTGTTTTCCGCCGTGTACTGACCGGAACACAGAACGACAGAAAAGTCACAGAAACACAAAGACTACAGTCAGAAGAAAAGTGCCTTTATGCTAAAGCCGAGAATAGGCCAGAGGGGCACAGCTAGTGCGGCCGCCTGGAAGGGCTCCTCCGAGTCAGTGCCGGTGCTTCTTGATGAAGTCAATGAGACCATTTGTGGAAGAGTCGTGGGAGGTGACGGCTGCGTCGCCCTCGAGTTCTGGTTCAATCTTCTTGGCCAGCTGTTTCCCGAGCTCCACCCTATTGAGACAAATGTGTTGGTGTCAGAATACAATCAGGCGAGTGTTTAGATTGGAAACAAGACATCCCATATTTATCATGACAGACAATCTATAAACACCCCCCTAATTCTGTATTTTAAAATGGCAGGGGGAGGGGACTTCCATTTATAAACAGCAACCCAGAAAAACCTGGGTGGCTAGTGCGCCCACCAATGGTTGTGATGTGAACTGTCTTGGATGGCTCAGTTGGGGGGGGGGGGGAAATTGTACAGAGCAGATCCGAGTAGCTCTATACCATGTGAGGTTATACTTAGGTTAGCATTCCCTCCCCTATTTAACCATCTTTTGCTTCTTCTGGATGGTCCCTCACTGTCTTCATGTACAATGCATTGCCATTGGGCCTGCATTGTACTTTATGACATAATCGTGCAACCAGGACCCGGTTTTATAGAAGAGGCTTCGTTTTACACAGATGGCGTGAGCCTGGCAGAGAAAAAACACAAGGTATTGCTCCCAATTCATCCTCAGTGTTAAGCACTTAACCTTTGCCGTTTTGTATTTTTTTAAATTGTTGGAGTTAGGTTCTCACTTTGACTTATTGCCAAAGAATCAGCTTTCACAATACTCAAAAAAATGGTTTGTACAGCATATAGCTAAATAGACACCAATGTCAACATTCTTATATGTGCTCCAGGGGTCCATTTAAAAAGATTACCAAAATTTACAAATCTTCACCCAGGATTTGTACATTTTTCTAATTCTATCCAGAGGCTGTCTTTGGGAAATAGACATATGAGTGCTGCCAGCATTCCTGCAGAGGTTGAAGGGGTTGGGGGGGGGGGGGGGTCAGCCTGTCAGTACTCAGACCATACGCCGCACACTGCATCAAATTGGTCTGCATGGCTTTCGTCCCAGAAGGAAGCCTGTTCTAAAGATGCACAAGAAAGCCAACAGTTTGCTGAAGACAAGCAGACTAAGGACATGGATTACTGGAACCATGTCCTGTCTGATGAGACCAAGATAAACTTATTTGGTTCAGATGGTGTCAGGCATGTGCGGCGGCAACCAGGTGAGGAGTACAAAGACAAGTGTGTCTTGCCTACAGTCCAGCATGGTGGTGGGAGTGTCATGGTCTGGGGCTGCATGAGTGCTGCCGGCACTGGGGAGCTACAGATCATTGAGGGAACCATGAATGCCAACATGTACTGTGACATACTGAAGAGCATGATCCCCCTCCCTTCAGAGACTGGGCCGCAGGGCAGTATTCCAACATAATGACCCCAAACACCACACCAAGATGACCACTTCCTTGCTAAAGAAGCTGAGGGTAAAAGGTGATGGACTGGCCAAACATGTCTCCAGACCTAAACCCTATTGAGCATCTGTTGGGCATCCTCGAATAGAATGTGGAAGAGCACAAGGTCTCCAACATCCACCAGCTCTGTCATGTCATCATGGAGGAGGGGAAGAGGATTCCAGCAGCAACCTGCGAAGCTCTGGTGAACTCCATGCCCCAGAGGGTTAAGGTAGTGCTGGAAAATAATGGTGGCCACAAAAAATAGACACTTTGGGCACAATGTGGACTTTTCACATGGGGTGTACACACTTGTTCCCAGCAGTTTAGACATTAACCCCTTAGCATGGACCATACGCACGTTTGTGGCCTTCAAGGGTTATACCGGGGTAATGCCTGCAGCTGCAGGCATCACTCTGGTACCGTTTAGAGCGGGCGGCTCTTTAGGGATAACAACCGATGCAGCTAAAAGCTGGTCGGTTGTTATCCCAAACAGAAGGTAACGTCACCCCTCTCCTGCTTTTACCGGGCCTCCTGTCCCACCAGGAGACAGGGCAATCTGAATACTTTGAAATGCAGGGGGGGGGGGGGGGGGGGTTAGACCCCCGATCACTCAAGTACCAGTCGTCATTACCTATTACAGTCACAAGGGATGTTTACATGCCTTGCAACAGCAATAAAAAGAAAAAAAAAAGTCACTTTATAAAAAAAAATATTTAAAATTCTGATCAATGTTAAAAATAATTTTAAAAAGCACCCCCGTCCCTATGAGCATATGTAAACGCTGTTCAAATCACGTGTGGTATCGCCACGATCGTTCAAGAGCAATATATCTAGCAAGACCTCCTCCGTAACTGCAACCTGGTAACCAATTTTTTTAAAGCGTCGCCTATGGAGATTTTTTTTTTTTTTTTTTTAGGTACCATAGATTGTCAACATTCCACGAGCGGGCGCAATTTCAAAGCATGACATGTTAGGCATTTACTCGGCGCAACATCTTTCACATTATACAAAAAAGTCAACTTTACTGTTTAGTTTTTTTTATTCATCAAAGTGTCTTTTACAAAAAAGTTTGTTTGAATGACCGCTGCGCAAATACTGTGCGATATAAAATATTGCAATGAGCACCATTTTATTCTCTAGGGTCTCTGCTACATATGTGTTGAGTTATTGAGGGGGACAGAATTTATACCGTTATACAAGCTGTACACTCACTACTTTACATTGTAGCAAAGTGTCATTTAAGTGTTGTCACAAATTATTTTTACAAAAATGTGAGCTACTGTATACAGACAGAAGCAGTCTAGGGTATGACTAAGGTTTGGAATGTTACAGGGGTGGCGGAAAGGATACTCACCCCCATTGGTCGTAGCTGTTGATATCCCACACAACGCCTTGGACAAAGATTTTGTGTTCATACATGGCTAGAAGAGAACAAAAAAACAGAAGTGTTGAGGATCTCTGTAGGTGTACACACACAAAAGAGAAACCAACACCCCACAATGGTTACCGATTAAATTGCCCAAGGTGAATGGGTCCAGTTTGGTGAACACAATAGAATTTGTTGGTCGGTTCCCCTCAAAAACCTAATAAAAATAAATAAAACATAAGTGAGTTTATGCATGTTGAGATCAGTTTTCATGCACTTTATTTTTTTAAGCACAGACTGACATAACATCCTGCATCATCCCACGTCATCATTCTGTCTTCAATGCCCGCCATTCTGGCCGTCTCATCAGTGTTCCCAGTCAGGCTGTCGCCCATCAATACCTGGCCACATTCTCCCTTGCACCAGACATACAAGTGGCAGCATTATCCCAGCTGGAATCGCTACAAGTCAGGTCAACTTTTCCATGTGTAGCGGCACCCCTTTACCCGCTTCTCCCTCTTTGCGGCTGGCTGACTCGTCTAGGGGTACCAGGGAGAAGAATGGGGGGGGGGGGGAACGCACCACCAGCTTGTGCCCTCTGATGTGTGTTATGCAGAGGTGCGAGATAAACCTTCCACCCTTGGGTCTGCACTCACGTCCGGAGCTTCAGCCTCCCTTGTGGAGGACGATTGCCACTGTTGTAGGCAGGGCACTTAGCTCCCAGTAACTTGAGTTCCACACCAAATAAAGTCCAACACTTATTTATTCTGTTTGAGCAACAAATAGTCCTAGAAGAGTAGACTGGTTGAACTTGAACAGACAGGTGTGGGAAGGAGAAGGTCCAGGCACAAAGAATTAAAGTTCTCTCCTGTTCCGTATAGCGCAAACAGGCTTGGCGCACAGTCGCTGCCACCGACTGAATTTGGTTTCTGCCACAAACCTTGGTGAATGTAGAGGCCTCTGCCACCGACCTGGTTCAGTTGGATCCCCGCCACTGACCATAAGAACATAGAATACCTCCGTTAGGATAAATGGCCCCTGTCAGGGAAAGACATTCACACCAGCATTATGCTGTACCAGCTCTACGTGAGGGTCACATCTCTGGTCCCTTACGCCCAGGATTTGGGCACCCAATTACGGGGGCACCCTAGGAATACTTCATCCCTCGCGGGACCCAGTGGAAGGTACTGGGCCCCAGGCCTTCTTGCAAAGTACCTCACCCCAGGCTTAAGGTGCCTGGGATGGAACGCGACTCCACGTGCCCAGGCCAAGGGCACCTGGACGAACGGACAGCAGCCCCCAGGCTGAAGGTGCCTGGTGTTCGGATCTCGTGCGCAAGATGTCCGCCCCCTTATACCCTCTCCCAGCAGGCACAGCGGGTTCCCCGCCCCGCTACTGCCACGAGAGAACAAAAAGGGGCACGGCCCTACGATGGTTCAGCCCAAGGCGACAGCGCCACCCAGGGGCTGCAGGGAACTGAACACCATTGATATCTTCCACGAACCAAAACCCTAGTAATTAGTGCATCTGGGCCATGCATACCGCCCAGACACTTCCCCTAAATATTGATACCCGCTACACACGCAACAAAGTGAAGTATGGTGCCCATGGCATGTAGACATCCTAATCCACTTGCAGCTTAAAAGGAGTCGGCTGGTGGGTGGCAAAGACATGGCACAACAGCACATTTGCCATAGCCAATCCCCCCCACCCACCACAAGTCCAATTGAGGCCTTACCTGAATTTTTACCATTTTTATTTGAATTAAATGTTAGAATTTTCACAATACCGTGTGTAAAATATCAGGAGTTTAAACAGCCCCTGAGGTCTAACTTTTGAGGAGGGAGAAGGATTGAGAACATTCCTTATTCCCTCTGAAGTCTGTTTCATTACATAATTAATGAGCAGGAGGCTCTATAAAGGAGGTGAAACATCTGCCCCCATCCCCTAATCTTACCTGAGCCCCCTCTTAATCCAGCGACATGCACGAGAGCAGCAGCTCTCCCTCCCTATTGCCTGAGACAGCAGCAGGAGCCATTGACTCCCACCACTGTTAATCACAGCCAATGAGTAGAGACCTGGGTGGGGCAGGGCTGAGCCACACTATGTAAATGGACAGTGCAGTAGCTCGAGTGGCCCCATAGCAAGGTGGTTGCTATGGGGGGCACTTGGCGGGAGAGGCCAGGACCGCCGGCAGGGGACCAGAGAAGAGGAGCAGGAATGCTCCCTGTAATTGTTTTGCACAGAGCAGGCAAGTATTACGTTTTTTTTTTTAATCTGCCTTTAATATCACTTTTAAGCAGTGAAGCTGCTTACAATTTGGTCAGACATTCTAGGCATCAACCACCTTCTGTCACAAAAGAGTAAAAACTATAAAAATAATGAACAGATGAAAATCACCTTATGTGGAAGCAGCTTCTCCAGTGCCTCTCCGCTCAGTCCGGAGGCCTGCAGTTCAGCTTTGGCTTCTGCTGTAGACTTTCCCTTCATCAGAGCCTCTGTCTGAGCCAGGAAGTTGGCCAACAAGATCTAATGAAAAACAGATCAGTTATAAGTGGAGCAGAATCTGACACCATCCATAGTACTACAGTCTTTTCCAATACAAGAATTAAAGAGACAGATCTGATCAAAGTTCTGCTGCCGTTTGAGAGATTCTGGGAGGGAAAAAAAAAAAAAAAAAAAAAGTATAACAAGAGTATCAGGTGCGCCATAATCCCCAAAGTCCAATTTAGAGAATAATATATATATATATATATATATATAAGGAAATTTCAAAACAGAGGGCGAGTGTACAGAAATGGGCGGAGTACCGCTGTCTCACCTTGTGGTGCAGCTCATTCCTGATTGGATTTTGGCTCTTTACTGGAATCAGAAAGTCACATGGAATCTTGCGAGTTCCTATAGAGAGAAATCAGAATTAATAAAACTAGCAGACCTCCAGCTTTCCATTCAGTCTTGTAGTTGTACCGGCTCCTCTCCTAGACTGAAAGGGCCTAATCTTATTTCACTGCACACCAAGCTTCACAATGTGCACTAGAAGCTTCAGCAAGTCAGAGCTCGCCTCATTTCCTGTCTGAAGGATGTTCAGTGTCATCTAGCTCTTGCCTTCCCTAGCCTGACTGTCGCGTCCCTTTCATTCATTCATTGGATTTCAGCTCTTCCAACCCTGGAGGCTCGGCATCACATGAGGGTGTTATGTAGGGTGGTCTGAGATCACCATTATAAGATTTGCAAAGAAAAAACACTTTAAGGGGTCTGTCTACAGAGTTGGGAAGTGCCAATTCCTATTAACACCCAAGTCTATTCGAATTTAAACCCAGTGGTGGTTGGTTTCCCATTAAGGTCTATGTCCATATGGCAGAACCAACCTTGATGTATGAGCTGATAAAAGGCATGCTGCCCATTGGTTCCAGGCTCCCCCCACACAACAGGCCCGGTGTTGTAGTCCACACGAGCCCCTGACTTGGTGATGTATTTCCCATTGGATTCCATGTCACCCTTTAAAAAAGGGTAAACAAAAAAAAGGTAAACAAAAATTCAAATTCAACTTATTGCAATTAGCAACAAAATCAGGAAACTGCTGATCACTGGCTTACAGACCTGCTGGAAGTAGGCAGCGAAGCGGTGCATGTACTGGTCATAGGGGAGTAGGGCCTGGGTCTCACATCCATAGAAGTTGATGTACCAGACACCCAGCATAGCCAGGATTACTGGGATGTTGTTTTCCAGAGGAGAATTGTAGAAGTGATTGTCCTGCAACATGGGGAATGTCGGTGAAAAATATAGCAGATACTTTTAATGACAGATTAAAACCTCTCGCTACATTTTTTTGCCCTCTGCATCCCATTGGGGAGATTTCCCCTCACTTCCTGTCCCATAGCCAAACAGGAAGTGGGTGAAAAAAACTCACTAGACAGAGGTCACTGAAACAAAAAGGTCACCAACGGATGATTGCGCCTTTATTATGGTTTAGGCTCCATGTAAATTTAAATACAAAAACCAGACAAGCTGAAAGCCGCTAGCAAAGCAACCTGGGCTTCCATAATACCTCTCAGTGCCACAGGCTGATCACCTCCATGCCGCAATTCATGCAAAAAAAAAAAAAAAAAAAAAAAAAAAAAAAAAAAAAAGGAGCCCCGACCAAATATTGAGTGCCTACTATACTGCAGCCCACAAAATTTCCACTCGCTGCTTGCATTTGGCGAGTGAGGAGCAGGGGCAGACCGTTACCTGGCTGATTGCCTCTGGCAGAAGTGGCCCAGAGGGGGGCTCCCTGCCCACAGACCGCTGTGATGTCCTGCAACAAAAGGCTGCACCGCTACTTGTAGAAGCGATCAGCCAGGAAACTGTCAGGAGGATCTGGAGGCCGGATCGCACAGAGTGGGAATCTCCTGCTGAGACATCTTGTATATAAATAGCTGTGCTGTCAACCAAAGTCCTGCCTTTTCATTTACAAGATGGGAATCTGCTGAGACACGCTCTGCAATCCAGCCGCCAGATCCTCACAATTCCTCCTGGTTGCACCAATAGGCAATGAAGCAGCACCCATAGGATGCACTGATGGCCCATGATGAGGTGGCACTGATAAGGCAGCATTGGTATGCTACACTGAGGCTGCATTGATGGGAGTGTACTGATGGGCACTAATAAAATTTGTTAATATCGTTACCATTTATTTTTGGAATCAAATTCTGTATAAAACATTTAACAGTGCAATTTCATTAGATTTACAAGGGCATGTTTAGGGGCAGGACAGGGTTGGGTGGGGTAACTGGTGGCAAGCAATTTTTAAGGCCTGGCTAGTGGCTCAGAACTTGAAATTTTGAGCCCTGCTATACTGTACATGGACACACTTTTCGGTAAGCCAACATTTCTGTATTAAAATTTTTTATTGGTCTTAGGTAATATTCAAATTTTCTGAGATTCTGGGTTTTCACTAGCTGCAAGCCATAACCAAAATTAAAAGAAAGGCTTGAAAGATAACTACATAGGAGTTTCACTTTTTGAATAGAACTACTGAAATAAACTGACGCACGCTAAATCTAGGAAGGGCCAAGATGCAGACTGGGGCTGGTTTAGCAGCAGACTTTGCCTAGTAATATGCTTTACTAAAATTACAAGATCTGCATCCAATATGCAGAGAAAATTAAATGGATTTGGTCGCTTCGCTTCCCAAGAGAAGGCAGATTCCTAGCAGAAGCTGTTTATATGGATCATGACATGGAATAATTCTGTTATCAACCCAAGCTTAAAAAAAAAAATGAATGTTATATATATTTTTTGGAAGCCACACAATGGCTCAGTGCCAACCTATGTTCACCAGGTAAGGAGGGGGCAGGGAGGAGATAGATTGCAGGCTATAAAGCTCCCAGCCATGTGCATGCAAAAATAAGAGAACTCCAAGCAACACAAAACCTTCCAGGCTGAGAACAGCGGTGAAGGCTGTCTAATGAGCATAGTGGGTACTTACCATCCAGTGAGCTCCCGCCAGAAGTTTCTCAAAGTTATCATAACCTGTAAACAAAAAGAGCAATCAATTCAAAAAATAAATAACTGCCACTCTTTAGACCAACCAGGTTTCTTCATGAGGATGCTAGGGGGTTCCCTGAGCAATGGTCAGTTTTGCCTCTCAGATACACGACCAGTGACACCAATAATCTTTTAGGTATGTTCCCACCGACCAATTCAAGTGCCACCCCCCCCCCCCCTCACTTAGCAATATAAGGGGGGCATTCTTCCCATTGACCATCAATGTAAGAGCATTTTCCCCACTGGCCATTATTTTTATGTACCCAGAGTTGTAACCATAGCAATTCATGTCGAAGGCTCCCTGATACTTCAAAGTCATTTCAAGGGTTGCGCCATAATTTAAAAAAAAACCCACACCAGTTCTAGCACTAGATAAAGGCCTATAGTAAAAAAGGCGCCCATCAATATTGCAGCTTTCCCATGATAGCAGGGAATTTATAGGGGCACTCATTGATGTCAGCAGTAGGCGGATCCTGAGGTCGTGCATGCACATGAAACGTGTTGAATTATGCCGGTATGTGATGCCACCGAGTCCACAAGTCAGTTTGGCGGCCTCTGGAGAGGTTTTTGCAATATATACATACACTTTCCATGTGGATTGCTTATGTACTATTGGTCACATTTTAATAAAATACTACACTATATACACTGTGGGCTCCATGGTGTGAGTTTTATATGCAGAGAAATAGAATCCCCGGCACCTGAGCTGTTGCAGTCTGATGAATATATGGATTGGATGTATATTTTCCGATAGATTTCATCTGGCGAGTGCACTGTTGGTGACAACGTGGAATTATATCTGCACTTGGGGACACTGCATATGCATTTGAGCAAGATTGGCATTTAATCTTGCACCCAATTTTGGGACTTTGTTATTAATCTTTGCACTTACTTTTGGGCCTTTATTAGCACTTTAAAGCGGTGGTGCAGGAAAAAAAAAAAAAAAAATATATTAAAAGTCAGCAGCTACACTGTTAGTAGCTGACTTTTTTTAAGGACACTTACCTGTCCTACTCTCCTGCGATGTCGGCCCTGCCGCGGCGATCAATGCTGGCAGGCTCCCAGGTCCTCCATTCTGAGTAGGGGGAAAGGCTACACTGCCCATTTCCTATTGCGCATGCGCCACTAGCACGGCGCTTTGTGAATGGGCGGCTTGCCTCCTGGGATACACAGTTCCCAGAAGGCAGCGCGGCCCATTCACAAGAAGAGGAAGCAGAAGGAGAGTCACCGCGGACGAAGAAGAGGAACATTAGCAACAGATTAGGGGACTTCCGCATAAAAGGCATTTAGGGTGAGTATAAAAAAAAAAAAAATCCTATTAATTTTTTTTTTTAGAATTTTTAGTGTGAAGATTTTTTCAGGGTGGACCTCCACTTTAAGGATGGTTGCCACCTAGTGATAATTACCCCCTAATGACATGTATTGTTTAGGTTAAAACATTTTATATTTTATTATGAGGAATATGCATTCCATTTATGTAGAATTTAAGCACTGCCTGTTTTTTTTTTTTACATACAAACTTGTACTTACCAATATGAAGGGCAATTGAGAGACCAATTGCAGACCAGAGAGAATAACGGCCTCCGACCCACTGAAAAAAAAAGTTTTAGTTAAAGTGTTTTTTGTTTTTTAAATATATACAAAAAGTAAACATATAATCCATTTAAAAAAGGTCAGCTCTCAGAATAGACTGACATTGAAACGCTCTGACCTTTCATGCGTAGAGTAGACAGTCGGCCCCAAGAAGCATAAAAAAGGTCAGACCTGAGAATAACTAGCAGAAAGCAAGGAGGTCATGTTACCCGACAGCTGCCTGTAACCTGGGATCTCCAGACTAGGGGCTGCCGAGTGCAGCAGAGGCAATTGCCACAGAGGTAGCAGTATGGAGTGATGTGAAATTGTTTTTGCTTTTCAGGTAAAGAAACACATTATATATTCTTTATAACAGAGTTTCAAGCTTTCCAGTCAGGGCGCCCTTAAAGTTTTTAGTCTCGCAGCACCCCAGTCTAAAGACTTGATTGACATTTCTGAGTGTTGGGGCACACAAAATTGGTCGACATGCAGAGTTACTGCTACGCATTGAAAGCAAGGTACAATATATATATATATATATATATATATATATATATATATATATATAAAAATATATATCCCATGTATACAAGTATTCACAGCCTTTTCTCAATACTTTGTTGAAGCACCTTTGGCACCAATTACAGCCTCAAGTCTTTGTGAGTATAATGCTACAAGCTTGGCACACCTTTTTGGGCAGTTTCTCCCATTCTTTGCAGGACCTCTCAAGCTCCATCAGGTTGGATGGGGAGTCAGTACACAAACATTTTTCAGATCTTTCTAGAGAGGTTCAATCGGGTTCAAGTCTGGGCCACTCAAGGATAATCAGACTTATCCTCTAGCGACTCCATCGTTATCATGGCTGTGTGCATTAGGGTTGTTGTCCTGTTGGAAGATGAACCTTCGCCACAGTCTTGAGGTCCAGAGCGCTCTGGAGCAGGTTATCAAGGATGTCCCTGTACATCGCTAAATTCATCTTTGCCTCAATCCTGACTAGTCTCCTAGTTCCTGCTGCTGAAAAAGATCCCAACATGATGCTACCACCATGCTTCACTGTAGGGATGGTAATGGCCAGGGGATGAGTGGTGCCAGTTTCCCCCAGACATGCCGCTTGCCATTCAGGCCAAAAAGCGTTCAATCTTTGTTTCATCAGACCAGAGAATTTTGTTTCTCATGGTCTGAGTGTCCTTCAGGTGCCTTTTGGCAAACTCTTGGTGGGCTGTCATGTGCCTTTTACTGAGTGGCTTCCATCTGGCCACACTACCATACAAGACTGATTGGTGGAGTGCTGCAGAGATGGTTGTTCTTCTAGAAAGTTCTCTCCACAGAGAAATGCTGGAGTTCTGTCAGAGTGACCATCTGGTTCTTGGTCATCTCCCCGACTAAGGCTCTTCTCCCTGGATCGTTCAGTTTGACCAGATGGCCCGCTTTAGGTCCTGGTGGTTCCAAAAACTTAGGATGGAGGCCACTTCAATACTGCAGAAATGTCTGTACCCTTCCCCAGATCTGTGTCGCCATTCAATGTCTTGGACTTCATGGCTTGGTTTGTGCTCTGACATGCACTGTCAACTGTGGGACCTTGTATAGACAGGTGTGTGCGCGCGCCTTTCCAAATCATAACCAACTGAATTTACCACAGGTGGACACCAATCAAGTTGTAGAAACATCTCAAGTATGATCAGTGGAAAACCGAATGCACCTGAGCTCAATTTTGAGTGTCATGGCAAAGGCTGTGAATACTTATTTTTTTAAATAAAAATTTGAAACAAACTTTTCACATTGTCATTATGGGGTATGGTTTGTAGAATTTGGAGGAAAATAATGAATTTAATCCATTTTGGAATAAGGCTGCAACAAAAATGGAAAAAGTGAAGCGCTGTGAATGCTTTCCGGATGCACTGTAGCACTTATCGACTGAGTGATGCAAGCCCTTCGCAATGTCTTTTACTAAACTACTAAACACTCCCACTCAGATCTTTACAAAAAGAATCATTTTGTAGTCATAAGATGAGGACTAGCAAGGCTCTTTAAGAAAGCCAGGTATTGTGCAGACATGGGGCAACTCTGAACTTCAGACAGGATCCAACAACAGGTTTTTAGGGCACCTAACATATGTACAACGCACGCACTCTCAAGGAATATATTAAACAGTCTAGGGCAGAAAAGACAGCTCATGCTATGGTTAATATTACCTTTAAAATAATCTTCCTAATGAGAATGTGGAATATTTAATGCTTTAAAAAGGTTCAAAACTTTTGACCAACCAATGAGACAGAAGAGGACTTACATCCCAGAATTCAAACATGTTGGCGGTGTCTATTCCAAAATCCTTTACTTTTGGCTGTAATGAGAGTAAAAAATCAATTTGAACAATGTGAGAAAAATAAAAAAAATTCTACATGGTATTTTTAAGTAAATTGTAGAACACTACTTACTGCATTGGTAGACAGAGCAACAAAGTGCTTTGCCACTGCGGATGCCTGGATAGAGAGGAAAGGAGGGTCAGTGGACCATCTATTAAATACCAGCTATGAGCAATAGCAAGAGTATGGGCCCTGCTCAGGAGGTAGCTGAACACGGCTCACATTGTGGAACTGATCAAGATTTAAAGCCAGTATAGTGGAGAAAAAAAAAAAAAAAAAAAACCCCCACACTAAGATTTGTTTAACCAAAAGACTGCCATTCCGGGTTGCAGTTTATGGGCAATGCCTCAATGGGCACTGCACAAATATGCAGCAGAGAATGCCCCCCCCCCCCCCCAGAGTGCTGCTCCCAATATCTTCAAGATTCCTTAAACCCTCCCCCAGGTCATGCCAGTCTGCCCCAGCCTAGACATACTTTCCCAAAGGACATCCAGAGTTCAACACTCACAAAACATTTTCCTAAAGATCTGCACTCTTGTACTCTACCACCATAGCCACTATTGGAATGCGCCTCAGTCCTGCTTTTACAGGATTAACCAAGCTGTAGTTGACAGGAGCTCCAGAGGGTGGGACCTAAAGATTCCCCATTTAAGCCAGCCCCTGCTGAGCAACCGTCACAAAACTTTAGACACATTTGGCACAAACTACTGAAGTTGTATATATTTTCTAAAAAACTGCCACCACAGCAGACAAATTTTACAGACAGCTAAAGCAGGGGTTGGCAACCTTGGCACTTCAGCTGTTGTGAAACTATAAATCCCAACATTCCCTTTGAAGTCACGCAATGCTTCACAGGACTTGGTTCTACAACTGGAGTGCAGAGCTTGCCTAACCCTGAACTAAAGCCATTTTTTTCATCTGGTGGCAGTTTTCCCGTCCCAGGATTGGATGGGTGATCTGTCTATCAAAGTGCCCCGGACAAGAAAGGTTTTATACGACGGCACGTGGCAGGGAACACAGCTATTGAAATGAAAGCCATCATGTTCCCCGCGCTCTGATCAACCAGCGGCGGCTCTCCTCTGAACGCTGGGGAGAATGGATCCCCCCCCCACCCCCCCCTCCCAGGCAGCCCACACTCACCAGCCCTCAAATCCACTCACAAAATGCGAGTGGAATTTGAGGGCTGATAGAGGATGCTTAACACGTTGTGTATTGTGGTGGCATCTTTAAAAGTAATGCGACATGCCCATCTTCTCCCCATCTTGCTCTGTAGACAAACAGAAGGTCACTCGGAAGCATCTTGACTTAAGGACACTGTAGAATTGAGTCTACGAATAGCTGAGGTTTTCCTCCCTTCTGACCCAGCACAGGAATCCACACACTTATTTATAGCACAGAAATAAGTTCATTAAAAATGTACCACACTGTATTGCAGATGCTCCACTGATCTTTTTTTTTTTTTTTTTTTCTGAGCAGAAGACCACACATTCCAGTGAATGACATTTGACAGAAAAGGAAAGCCAAACGTGACTGCTACTTGGGCCAGAAGGGCAGTGAAGCCGTCAACTATTACAGCTACCAGGACACACATGCCAAGACGTCACTAGATGTGTAATGTGGTGAAGGTTTAAGCCAACGATATTTGAAGACTAGTAAGATTATTATTATTAGCAGAGTTGGGACCATGGATGTCTAGCAATATTAAGTTTGTTTTTATATCGGCGCATCTTAGAAATGTCTTTTATACAATTTTACTAGCTAAGGAACACCTCCATTTTATTTCCTTATACAATTTTACCAGACATGTGCCCCCATGTCACAAGATACAAGAACCTGTATCTGGTGTGATGGGCTGTAAGGACATCTGTTTAGAAACCAACTTTACCCAAGCCATCTTAAGTATCCCTTACCACCCAAAGGGCAGCCCACCCGCCTCAAACATTACTTGCTCCTTGTTCTGCCGATTGTCTCTGCAAAGAAAAGGTTTGACTGGACCCTTCCAACTCAACATGTTCACTGTGGCCCCATTTTCTATGGGCGAGTCAAACTCCTCTATAAGCTGCCATTACAGTTCATCCATAAGAATGAATTCTGCACTACAAATAGGACGCAAGACGGTTTCTTTGCAGGCTGCACAAACAATCACTGGAACGATATGCAAGTTGAATTTTACTATACTTATATATCCCCCCCCCCCCCCCCCCCCCCAGCAGCCGCTCAAACTCAGCTTCAGCAGTGCTAGTCTCCTCTTGCAGGAGTGTAGTTTGAATGGCCCAAAGCGGCCACTAAGGTTAGCGCTAAAGCTCAACTGTTCATGCTGCACAGTTTAAGATAGGAAAAATGGCAGGGTGGAGGAGGTATGGCGGCCAGGGCTTTCAGGAGAACCTTCACCATTCCAACAGGAGGAGCTGTGCTATGCACTATTAGTAGAATTGCATAGGAGGATTTTCAAAATCATACTGAAAGGTGGATAGATTTCACACACACACTAAAAGATATTCCCTCCCCCCCCCCCCTTACACAAAAAGGTTTGTCATAGTCGCCCCCCCCACCCCCCCCTTTCAAATCTGAACTTTTATTTTACCAACAGCTTCAGCCTGGTGCAGCCTGTTCTCCGTAATTTAAAATACCACGGAGCCGGCAGGTTTGTTTTCCAGACATTAGTGCAAGACGAATGCTTTCTATGACAGCGGTCTCCCAACTAGGAGCACTGCTTGGACTTACATCTTTGGCAGACTGTAGGAACCATTCCTTGGCGGTCTCAGCATTGGTGATTGTTTCCTGGGTGGTGAAAGTCTGAAAGAAAAGAAAACCATGTTTGTCATTTTGGGTATTTACATTCAGCAGCTGCAGAAAATGACCAATTCTAGTACACGATTCCAAAAGATATAGAACAGATTGATGCCATTTTAGGTCATCTGAACCTGCGCTGGAGGACTTGTTCAATCTCCCTCCCCCAGTTAACATGTGGTGTCACCAACACCCTTACTACATTTAGATTGCCTAATTTCAGACTATACTTCAGGGATTTTTTTTTAAAATAAATACAAAATTTACATTTTGCTACTTGTTTAAGCCCTGATGAAGTAAGATTCTTCTGCCCCTGAAAAGGGACAGCCTGTTTTATTTGTGGACTATGATGAATGGGTTGGTGCCCTTTTACTCTTCCACTTAGGAACCCCACACCTTGGTTGTAAGCCTGCCAAGGTCAAGCCATCAAGTCTCGTCACTACTAGTGATGAGCCGAACACCCCCGGGTTCGGTTCGCACCCAGAACCCGCGAACGGACCGAAAGTTCGTACGAACATTAGAACCCTATTAAATACAATGGATGCGAACGTTCGAATTCTAAAGTGCTAATTATAACAACTATTATGCATGTTATTGTCCTAAAAAGGGTTTGGGAACCCGGGTTGTGCACCAGGGGACATGTATCAATGCAAAAAGAAGTTTTAAAAACGGTCGTTTTTCGGGAGCAGTCATTTTAATGATGCATAAAGTGAAAAAAAAAAGTCAAATATTCCTTTAATATCGTACCTGGGGGGTGTCTAAATTATGCCTGTGAAGTTCCACGTGTTTCCCGTGTTTAGAACTATCCCTGCACAAAATGACACTTCTAAAGGAAAAAAAAAAGCCATTTAAAACTGCTTGCGGCTTTAATGTAATGTCTGGTCCCGGTAATATGGATGAAAATCTTTAAGAAAAATGGCATAGCTACCCCATGACCCCCCCCCCCCTACCCCAGCCCATTACCAAGCCCCTTTGGGTCTTGTATGGATATTAAGGGGAACCCCGCACATAAATAAAAAAGGCCCTATATACTCTGACAGCCGTATACAGGCGGTGCATACAAGACAGGGACTGTAGGTTTGTTCTTATGTAGACATCTGTTTGTAATTTTGAACAGGTACATTGTTGAAGTGTAGCTCCAGCCCAAAAATCTATTTTTAAACTTTTTGGAAAACATAGGTAAGGGTTATCACCCCTGTAACATTTGTTTTGCTGTCTGTGCCCCTGTTCAGAACATTTCACCTCACTTTCCGTCCCAATGACAACTGTTTTTGAAATGTGGTGTTTTTCTTGAAACAAGGATTGCTGATAAAGCATCAGTACAGAGGAGACACCTTTCTCCCATATTTATTCTTACAGGAGAGAATTTTCCTTCCTAGTGGTAGATTTCCTCTCACTTCCTGTTGTCTTCTTGCGTTTGCAAGTAGGAGTCGTTTGTAAGTTGGATGTTTGAAAGTAGGGACCTGCCGTATATACTCTGCAGAAATAGGCCCCTTAGTTGTTGGTGTTGGCACAACACTGTAAGCACTCACAGTTACTCTTGGTTGGTGCTGGAACGCCCTGCTGTCAACTATTATATCAGGAATTTTAATTACTATAATTGTTGAACAGTGGTAGTAAAAATTGGGCCTTTGATGGTGGTGCTGGTGCCACAACACTGTAAGCCCTGACAGTTACTCTTGGTGGGTGCAGCAATGGGCCCATGCTGTGAATTATTAGATCAGAATTGTAATTACATGCCCCTTTTGAGCAGGGGCTGAAAATTGGGCCTTTCGTGGTGGTGGTGTTGCCACAACACTGTAAGCCCTCAGAGTTACTCTTGGTGGGTGCAGCAATGGGCCCTGCTGTGAATTATTAGATCAAGAATTGTAATTGCATGCCCCTGTTGAACAGGGGCTGAAAAATTGGGCCTTAGGCACTGGTGGCACAACACTCCAACCCCTCACAGATACTGTACTTGGAGCACAGCAATGAGCCCTGTTGCAAGTATTGCTTCAAAAATTGTAATGACACGCCCCTGTTAAACAGGGGCTGAAAAATTGGGCCTTAGCCACTGGTGGCGGCACCCATAAACAAAAATGATCTTCCAAGCTATCATCATCAATCGTATCATTGAGGACTCGGAGGAGGAGGATAGCCAGTCAACATACAGCACAGGCACTCAGCATCAGCATCAGTCTTGAAGGGATGTGACATGTTAAAATCAATTAGTCTGTTATATCAGCATCAGGTGTGGTAGCTGGTGGTGATCCAAGACTGGTTCATCTTGATGAAAGTCAGTCGATCAACCGAGTCGGTGGACAGGCGCACCCTGTGATCCGTGACAAATCCTCCAGCAGCACTGAATGTGCGTTCCGAAAGAACGCTGGATGCAGGACAGGCCAGTAGCTCCAATTGCATACTGTGCAAGCTCTGGCCAGTGATCCACCTCAAGACCCAGTAAGCCAGAGGATTTTCGGTGGGGAAGGTGTCCAAGTCTGACCTTGCCCCTAGATATTCCTGCACCATGTTTATCAGACGCTGGCGATGGTTGCTGGAACCGATCATACTTTGGGGCTGCGGACTAAAGAATTGTCTGAACGCATCGGTCAGACGGCCACCTTCCCCACCGCTCCTTTGACTGGCCGAAGCCCTCAGCAACTCGTTGTCCAGGACCAGGAGTTTGTAACCTCCCAGTCTCTGGGAACGCATTGCACAGACCTTTCTGCAAGGCCTCCCGGAGTTGTCTCATCCTCTGCGACGGTAACATAAGGTCCGCAACCTTACCCTTGTACCGTGGATCAAGGAGAGTGGCCAGCCAGTAATGGTCCCCTTTCCTTGATCCGAAGAATACGAGGATCCTTCCGCAGACTTTGCAGGATCAGGGAGGCCATGCAGCGTAGGTTTGCTGAGGCATTCGCTCCGGAGTCCTCTGGGTCACTAAGGACGACATGATCCGCAGCCACCTCCTTCCAGCCACGTACAAGTCCACTGGTTTCTTGGGACTGTAAATCATCCCTAAAAGACTGCTGCTGATGATGCCGAGTGCCAGCCTCCACCTCCATGCTGACACAATCCCTCCTCCTCCTCTTCCTGTGCGATGGGTGGGACAGAAGGAACACTGTCTGGGTAAAGGGGGCCTTGAGAGGCAAGGAAGTCCTCCTCTTCCTGCCTCTGTTCTGCCTCAAGTGCCCTGTCCATTATTCCACCGCAGCGTGTGCTCCAACAGGTGGACAAGAGGTACAGTGTCACTGATGCATGCACTGTCACTGCTCACCATCCTCGTGGCCTCCTCAAATGGTGCCAGGACAGTGCATGCATCCCTGATCATGCCCCACTGGCGTGGAGAAAAAAAAACAAGCTCCCCTGACCCTGTCCTGGTGCCGTAGTCGCACAGGTACTCATTGATGGCCCTCTGCTGCGTGTGCAGCCGCTGCAGCATGGCCAACGTTGAGTTCCACCTGGTGGGCATGTCACATATAAGGCGGTTCTTGGGCAGGTTCAACTCCTTTTGCAGCTCAGCCAGGCGAGCACTGGCATTATAAGATCTGCGGAAATGCACACAGACTTTCCTGGCCTGCCTCAGGACATCCTGTAAGCCCGGGTACCTGCCCAAGAACCGCTGCACCACCAGGTTAAGGACGTGAGCCACACAGGGCACATGGGTCAGTTGTCCCTGTCGGAGGGCGGAGAGGAGGTTGGTGCCATTGTCGCAAACCACCATTCCTGGCTTAAGCTGGCGTGGCGTCAACCACCTCTCGGCCTGGCCCTCACCTCTCGGCCTGGCCCTGCAGAGCAGACAGGACCTCTGCCCCAGTGTGGCTTCTGTCCCCCAAAACACACCAGCGCAAGCACGGCATGGCATCTTTTTGCCTCCGTACTTGCGTAGCCCCTTGAAACGCCTACGGAGCACCGCTGGTTCCGAGGACAAACCACAGGAAGAGGCCATGGAGGAAGAAGAAGAGGGGGTGGAGGAGAGAGGTGTGTCACAACCAGTAGTAGCATTTGGAGGCGTGGCGGTGGAACAACCTCCAACACTACTGCACCTTGTCCTGCATCCTTCCCAGCTGCCAAAAGAGTGACCCAATGGGCCGTGAAAGAAAGGTAACGTCCCTGTCCATGCCTGCTGGACCATGAGTCAGCGGTAATATGCACCTTACCGCTGACCGCCCTGTCCAGCGAGGCCAAGACATTGCCTTCCACATGCCGGTAGAGAGCGGAATAGCCTTCCGTGAGAAAAAAGTGGCGTTTGGGAACCTGCCACTGAGGAACCGCACATTGCACAAACTCACGGAAGGGGGCCGAGTCTACCAACTGAAAAGGCAGCAGTTGAAGCGCTAGCAATTTAGCCAAGCTAGCATTCAACCGCTGGGCATGTGGATGGCTGGGAGTGAAACTTCTTTCGACGGTCCAGCAGCTGGGGCAGGGAAATTTGCCTGCTAGAATCGGACGTCGGTGTACTGCTAGCAGAGTGGCCGCAAGTACTTGGCTGTGACACACCTAATTCTACACCTTCATTCCTCTCAGTGCATGTTTCAGAGAGGACTGAAGTTATAGTGGGGTTGGAGATCCCAGCTGATGCGGTGCAAGGAGAGGTCCGCTTTGTTCTTTGGTGTGGGTCTTTGAGGTAGGCTTGCCAACGAGCTGCATGGCAGGTCAACATATGTCTGGTCAGGCATGTGGTACCCAAGCGGCTGATGTTTTGGCCACGCGATATACGCTAGACATATGTTGCAAACAGCAGCTGTGCGATCTGATGCACTAGCCTCAAAAAAGGCCCACACAAAAGAACTTTTTGAATGACGGGCAGAGGCAGCGCCCTGCACAGGCGGAGCTCTGCGGTGTGATTCCGTCGGTGTACTGCCCTTACGCTGGCCACCAAAGGGCATCCTGCCTCGTTGGAGATGTGCCTCCTCCTCATCCTCCTCCTCTCTCCTATTAGGCACCCACGTGGAGTCAGTGACCTCATCATCCCCTCCCATCCTCATCACTGGAGCCAATCTGGCAGTATGCTGCAGCTGCTGGAACATGACTGCCAGATTGGTGTCCTTCTGAGCATCCCCTCTGTCTGCTCTCACCCTACTGCCTTCCTGTAGCTGGGTTTCATCATCAGACCCTTCGAAACGCTGGGCATCCTCCTGAGGCATGTACCCAACACTGTGCTCAAACAGTTCGGGGGACTCCTCAGGAGGAGGACATGGTGGGTCTAGGGAAGGAGTGACTGATGATTTGTCTGACATTGATACCAGGGAAGAGGACGCTTTGGCAGCTGCTTTTCCAGTACCCTGAGCCTGGGTGAGAGAGGATGAGGAGGAGGAGGAGGAGGAGGGCTTGGTCATCCACTCTACCAAGTCTTCGGCATGATGTGGCTCAACATGTCCAGCTGCCGAAAAGAAGGACAAGCGTGTCCCATGGCCATGTGCTGATGACAATGCACCGCGTCCACGACCAGCACTGTTGCCCCAGACACAGAGCCTGCTTGCCCTCTTTTATTGCCTCCTGACTGTCTGCCTCTCCTTGTTTGCCTTCCAGACATTCTAATAGATGGCCTGCAGGGAGATGGGAAAAAAGCAATAAGGGCTACCTTCAGGTGTCCTTCTCTGTCCCTTTACTTAAGGATTTCTAAATATGGTTGAGGATGATTGCTTTTGCACAGAATAGCACAACGACAATTTCCCTGACTGTCCAAAAAAACAAGGATTTCAAAGATGGTTGATGAGGAATGCTTTAGCACACTATAGCACAAGGAGAATTTCCCTCACTGTCCTTCCCTGTCCCTAGAAACAAGGATTATCACAGTGAAAGACACTGACACTCTCCCTACCTATAGTTTTCTGTCCCTAGAAAAAATGTTTTTTTAAAGCACACTATAGCACAAGGAGAATTCCCTCACTGTCCTTCCCTGTCCCTAGAAACAAGGATTCGCACAGTAAAACACACTGACACTCTCCCTACCTATCCTTTTTCCCTAAACTAAAGGAATCCAGGTTAAGCAAGAAAAAAATAAATGTCACTGTCCCTGCCTATGCTTCTCTTTCCCTGCTCCGGAACACACTACACTAGGCCGCCGTGCTGGCGGCCTTTTATAGCGTGGGGCGTGTACTAAACACCCTCAGCAATAATTGGCCACAGGCATCCTGCCTGTGGCCAATCATTGCTCTCCTCGCTGCCGGCGCTGTGATTGGCCAAGCATGCGGGGTCACAGTGCATGCTTGGCCAATCACAGCGCCTGGATGACACTGCGATGGCGTAGTGCATTGTGGGCCGTTCGCAGTCACTCGAATTTGGCGCGAACGGCCCAAATCGTTCGATCGTCGAACGATCGAACAGCCGATGTTCGAGTCGAACGTATGTTCGACTCGAACACGAAGCTCATCCCTAGTCACTACCTTACCATTGATGGGTGAGAGAACAGAGTCCAGTCTCTCTAAATTTAATCTCTCTCCAAAAGGGATCATACAAGGAAAGTTAATATACCATGTTAAAGTGCCCCAGACTGCTCCCCAGGTACAGAAGAAATTGGGAAAGGAGGAGATTAAAATTGGAGCACTTTTAGATGATTTCCAGAGGATTTGAATGAAGAATATCTGGCAAAAAACTGCTTAAGCACACAAAGCGCATCAATTTCCATCACACACCCAAGAGACAAGGGTGCCACGCCTCTTTGCTGGTTAATTTATGGCATCTGTAACAGGTAACCCAACTGTCCATCCAGAGCTGCTTGGCTATGGACCAGATACATCTTAGACATTTATTCAACTTAAAGGAGCAGTTAAGGCATGTTACCTCTTGTCAGTTAAAAAAAAAAAAAAAAAAAAAAAAAAAAATCCCCAGCAAAAGGCTTAGGAAGCACAAGACAGAACAGCATACCAATGTCACAAGATGGCATAAAAATGTGCCATGAGAAGCGAGATTTGCCAAGAACATTAAAGGGGTTGTAAAGGTACACATTTTTTCCACCTTAAACGCATTAAGGTGAAACATCTGAGAATTAGCTTCCCCCCCACCCATTTACCTGACCCCCTCGAAAGTCCTGTGCCGTGAATGCGCTGGCTTCTTGGCTCATTCATCGGTTGAGTGAAAGCAGTGCAGCCATTGGCTCACGTAGCGTGCCAGGGCCGAGTGATACAGTGAGCGGCTATAGCCGCCTGCTGTATCACGCCCGCAAGAACTTGCCACCATGCGAGCTCGCATGAAGGTGGTGAATTCTTGCGGGGAGGAGCCGAGCCAGCCGCCAAGGGACCCCAGAAGACCAGGTTTGGAGCCACTCTGCAAAACGAGCTGCACAGTGGAGGCAAGTACAACATGTTTGTAAAATAAAAACAGATATTCTGGTAGGTTAATTGGCTCTAGTATGCATGAGAGTTGGGGACCTTAGAGATTGTAAGCTCCTTGAGGCCAAGGACTGATGTGAATGTACAATGTATATATAAAGTGCTGTGTAAATTGACAATACTATACAGTGCCTTGAAAAAAAAAACGTATTCATACCCCCTTGAAATTTTGCACATTTTCTCATTTTAGAACCAAAAACGTAAAAGTATTTTATTGGATTTTATGTGATAGACCAACACAAAGTGGTACTTAAAATTGTGAAGTGGAAGGAAAACGATAAATGGTTTGCAAAAGGTTTTACAAATATGTGAAAAGTGTAGCGTGCATTTGTATTCAGCCCCTTTACTCCGATACACACACCCCCCCACTAAAGTCTAGTGGAACCAATTGCCCCAATTGGTAAATGGAGTCCACCTGTGTGTAATTTAATATCAGTATAAATACAGCTTTACAATTATGTGCCACTTTGTGTTGGTCTATCACACAAAATCCCAATAAAATGTAAGTTTTTGGTTGTAACATGACAAAATGTGGAAAATTTCAAGGGGTATGAAGACTTGCAAAGCACTGCAATTACCTGTAAATAAAATAAATCTGTACTAGTTCTTGGAAAGATTAACACATGAGGAGAATCTTAAAAACTATTCCTCTCTACACTTCAGAATCTGTGCCCCAAACTGATCATCCACAGCAACCCTACATGTAACAGGTCAGTGATAGAACGACTACAAAATCCAGGGATGACTAGTGGATGCTGAATACCAAATTCAGAAGACAGCAGTGTAATAGGATTACCTTGGATGCAACGATGAAGAGGGTGGTCTCCGGGTTCAACTCCGCCAGCGTTTTGGCCATGTGTGTGCCATCAATGTTTGATACAAACCAAACACGGGGGCCACCTTTGGAGTATGGCTTCAGGGCTTCTGTACCATCAATGGACCCTGAAAAACAGCATCAGCAGGTTAGACAAGGACAGATTTTCCAAGCACCAGTTCAATAAAGTCAGTGAAAAAAAAAAAAAAAAAAAACACACATGATTAACCCAAACATCTTAAATGCCTGATGGGCAGTGGAAAGATAATGCCTATATACCCTCCAACCTGTATGTCTTGTCTATAAAAGGGGCCATTTTAATCTTTACATTATGGAATTTGTATTAAAGGTGAACCTTCACCATTCAAGGTCCATTACTGCTTAAACAGAAGGTTAGATGCCTACTGGAAATATCTGAAGGCTGACACCACAAGGATGTCCCAAAGTTTAAGCATGCGCCCTCCCCCCAAAGCTTGTCAAATTTACTGCGACACATTAATTAAAAAGCCAAACATTTCAGGGGCTCCAAACTCCATCAGCGCTAGACAGTGGCAATAAAAGATTTACCAATGGCACAATGAGCTGACTGTCAAGTTTACAAAGAGGTTTCTGATCATTTAAACCCACAAAACCAGCAGACCATTTCATCTGGGAAGGGGTGAACCACCTTTTGTGTACCATCTTGCATAAAGCAAATTTACTAACAATCAAGGGTAGAAGAAAAAAATATAGTTACCAGATCAGAGCCACCAATGCCAACATTTACCACATCGGTCATGGCCTTTCCAGTGTAGCCCTTCCAATCTCCACTGCGGACTTTCTATAAAGAAAAAAAAAAACACATTAGTCCCAGTCCAGTCATGTATGAACTAATAGCTATAACCTTCTAATCTGAGCAGACTATACCTGGCAAAATCCCTTCATTTTCTCCAAGACTGCATTGACCTCGGGCATGACATCTTTACCGTCCACATTAATAGGAGTGTTGGAGCGATTTCGCAGAGCGACATGAAGCACGGCGCGGTTCTGGAACGGTAAACACAGGATGAAGAGGTCTGATAGGCGTACAATTCACTATATGCATAGAATACATTATATAATTATGGGGTGAGCTGAAACAATTTAGACAAGGAAAGCTTGCCACTGCGGGCGAGATGAGGAAGCCTGATTGAACTAGTGGGTGCCCGCCTCCGCAATCAGTGTATGAAAATAGGCTGCACACCACAATTGTGATCCAAATTTTTTTGGGGACATCCGAGTGACACCACAAGACCAAAGAGCCCTGTAGACGCGTTTCACGATTATAAGCACTTAGTCAAGTCGTGTACAACGCATCTACCGGGCACTCTGGGATGTCCCAATAAAAGGATTTGGGATCACAAGCGTGGTGTGCAGCCTATTTTCATACATTGATCTGCAATAACCATGCTCCAATGCTGGGAATGAAAAAGGGTGCTAAACCCCCTCCATTGGCAGTCCTTTTCATCTCTGACTGTTGGTGGAATCTCTGCACCAAGTTCCCAGATCTGCACACCTGTTGTGCCCATTATAAGGGGTTCCCACATTCCCTGTGCCAAGTTCCTAGGTCTGTACACATTAAAGAGTTCCCACCTTTTTTGCAGATTTTTCTGGTCTGTAACCATTAAAAAAAAAAAAAAAAAAAAGAGTTCCCACCGCCCCTGCCAAGCTTGCATTCGCTATATATTATGGGGAATGTAAAGAGGAGCTGGAACTCAAATCTCAGGTAGACAGGAAAAGAGCCCAAAAATCTAGCAGATTTGAGTATCTAAGAGATAAGGTTTGGGGCTGCCGCAACACATTAGCCTCTACATACATTTAAAATTACACTTCTGGATAGATGTAGTGGTTGCTTTAATTACACACACACACACACACTTTTAATTTGGTGATCCTGCCACCACTTCCTGTTCTGGGGTGATAACACTCACTGCATTTATATAGCAGCACCATCACCCCGAGACAGGACTAGAGAACACGTCCATCCCCTCTTCATGCCAAAGTGCTGCTCCTTAACACGCTAGCAGTGACATTTTTTTTCTGCCTCTAAACGGCTGTGTGTACATGGACACAGACTGACATGGAGGGGCATTTAGAGGCAAAAGAAAAAAAAAAAAAAAAAAAAAAAAAAAAAAAAAAAAAAAGGAACCCCACATACCACACCCTTTACTTGTCTTAATGCATTTTTTCTTACCTGGGCTGATCCAGTGACATGACCGAGAGCAGTGCCGCCCCCCCTCCTATCTCATTGGACATGCAGCAGGACCCATTGTCAATCAAAAGCTGTGACACAGGAGCAGGGCCAAGTCCCGGTCTGTTAATGGATGCAGCAGCGGGACCCGGGAGAAAGCATGCACAGGTGCCCCCATGGAATGCGGCTTACCAGGGACGCACCTGCAGCGCTGTCGGGAGACCCCAGAAGGGGGATCAGGGTTGCTCTGTGCAAAACCCATCGCACAAAGCAGGCAAGTATAAGCATGTTTATTTTTAAGACTTAAAAATTGGATAGGAGTACTGTGTCTAAGAAGCAGAGTTGCCTCCCTAGGGCAGGTGTGTTAGGACTACAGAACACCTTCCCATCGCCACACCATAAGGGTGAGTTCTGTAGTGCAGAGAACCGAGTAGGGCCAATTTGCACTTATTGGACAGGTATTACAATTCACTTTCAATAGTATGCTATTGAACCCTGAAAATATTTGCTTTCCAGTGAGATCGTATTTTAGGATAACGGCCAATACAAACCAAAACACACCCAGAAAAGGGTAGAGCAATTCACTTTCATACAATGAACAAAAAAAGAACCCTCAGGTGAACCCGCTACTTGCGGTGTGAGCCACTCCCTGTTATATTATAAAGATTATTGCAGAGTCATTACACAGACAGTTTATCTGATGAGATTGAACAGGACTGTGGAGGGCGGCAATGCTGGAGGAGCCAAGATGTGCCATGGACTGTATGGGAACAAATTGGCAAAAAACTGCTGAATGCTTGGCAACATTCTCCTCATTTTACTATGAACACCAATGCATTTTACAAAGGCAATGCACTACAGTCCAACATTTTTCCCTCCCCACCCCTCTACAAAGACCAGCACAGGACTTGCAAAATCAATGTAATCCCCTATGCACAATGTTTTCTTACATGGCATATGCTTAAAAAGGCAAATGACTTTACATGTACTGGTCCTAGTCCTGCTCCTGTTCTAAATCCCTAGCCCCCTGCCCCTATATTACTCCAGTGAATTGCCATCAGTCATAGTGCAATTGTGTTATGGGGCAGAACAGATCACTTTAGGTACACATTTTCTTATGTTCAAAAAAATTATATTGAGTAAATATACTGCACACTAACCATCTGCAGCCAGGTGGAGCACTCAGGGCTTTTTCATCCGGCCAAAGTACTAATATGCTGTGAATAGCCTGTGTGGTGAATGGACCTGTATCGGTTGCTATTGGTAAATAACCTTTAGTTTTTTTTTTTTTTTTATAAATGTATGGTTCACACTCCCCTCATCCATGCATGGAAGATGTACTATAGCTTCTATGAATGGAGGTGGACCATGCATTTTATTTTAACCCATCCACCATTCATAGACCGCTTTTCTTTAATGGAAGCTATGCCACAGCTTCTATGAATATTGGAGGGGGGGGGGGGGGAAGCTGGGCATACTTTGAAAGTGCCTGCAACAGGTCCCCTCGGCTCCATTAACCCCCCCCCCCCCCACAGCACCAAAACATTAAAGCTGCAGTCCTTCAGAGGGGGCGAGGACAGGACAGAGGATTTTAACTATGGCAGCCAGCACCAAGGACATGTTGGACTAAATCTAAGCAATGTACCTTGTGCCGATTGATCATAATTATGCTTCAAATAAAGATTGATGTACAGAAGATTTGGCTGTCAAGTTAAGGTTTGTACCTCAGTGAAGTTTATCTTCTCCGCAGTGAACATGCGCTTTCTAGCTGCCTCAACACCTCTTGATTTGGCCTGAAAAAAAATAAAAAAAATTGGGGTGAAAGAAGAGGTTAGACATACCCATACGGCAAGCAGAGAGAACCCCCCCCCCCCCCATGCAGCAAGCAAAGAGAACCCCCCACCCCCATTTCCAAGTAGCAAGCATCGAAGACCCTCCTGCTCTCCCACATAGCATGCATGAGATATTTAGAAGAGGTGTACAACAAGTTACTTCATACATTGAAATAGATTTTGGTGCTGCATGACATCTACAACTGGTCATGACATTGTGTATGCTCAATGAACTGCACCGAGAACAGCCATTATGTATGTTATCCCACGATAGAGATGCTGCAAGTGGTTTTCGATATTCCCCTTATGCTGTGGCCTAAATCAGCCCAATGTAGGCTTTTGGATTCATTGGACAAATAAAATTACAGTAATCCATTAGATTTGTCCCATGCTGAAGCCCAAAACCTGTGTGGTCTATTTTATGGAACACACAGCCTCTGCTGCTGAAGGACTACAACTCCCAGAATACACAACACTGAAATGAACAGACTACCTACCAGTTCTATGAGCAGCTTTACGACCTCTTCAGTGACGAGATTCTTGGAGTAATCCACCAAGATGTCTCCATTGCCGGTCTGCAGAGTTTTACTGGAAAGAGAAAAACACGGAAGAAACCGATTGAATAGAATATATTACATAAACTCTCCATACATCAATGCCATCTGACCACATGATAAAAATTACCAGGTTGCATCAGCCTGTTTCAACCAGGTTTCCTTCAGCAGGTTGCTTGGGGGGGGTTCCTTGAGTAATGGTGGATTGATCTTCTGTTTGAGTTGGACCATCAGGTTAAGAGGACACCGATTACCACCAACCACTGAAAACCAGGACTACATCACCAATGTTGGGGGGGGTCCCTTATGATTTTTTTGGTGATCTGACAAGCGAGAGGTGTTAAATGATCTGCTATGGTCTGATTCTGCCTTTCCCAGAGGTTTTTCTATTTTAAAATGCTCCTTTGTCCCTTGTAAACATGTCAATGTATGACTAGCGGAATCTAGGTAAACAAAATGATCACGCGTGTCACCATATGAAACTACTTTTGATGAATGTGCTTGACTCATGTAATCTGCTTTAAATTAAGTTGGTTTTTCCAAAAAAAAAAAAAAAAAAAAGGGATCTGCTATGGGCATCATGTTCACCAAATACCACACTTTAAAAATTTAAGGTTTTTAGCCAGTTTCCAGGGCAACAAGAACCTGTTACATATGGAATTAACAGCAAACTTTAATGGTACATCTACACGCTAAAGTATCGAGCTATAGATTTTTTTAGCTGGTGTTGAAAGTCCTGAAAGGATTCACCTGGGGTAAAAAGGTTGAGAAAGCCCACTTTAAATAAAACACAGTACATTTAAAGTCAGTCAATCTAAACCAAAATTCCAATCATCTCATATCCAGTCATGCAGCAAGTCAAGGCAATGCATGGAATACCATCTATGCAATCAGCGCAAAATATCCTGACCATGCCACCAGATCCCATTGCACATAATGGCCTTGATGCCTAGTGCCACCGATGTAGCAGTCCATACACTAACAGCCCCAGAGTGAGTATCCATGATGCTTGCAATGGGAAGAACACATTGGTCATCGTGGTTACATGCTTGTGTTGACCAAAGAGAAGTACATTTGTGGCTTCTTTTGGTAAGGTTTGCCAGAGGATAGAAGCGCTTCTCACTTGTCAGCATGGTCACCTGGCTAAACTAAATAAATGCTTTTCATTGCAAGCACTATGAAGGGGACTCACTTCGAGGCTGGTATTGCGGTGTACTGACTTTTGCAGTCTGAACACTGGAGGGGTGGGGAGACTGAGGAAATGCTTCCTCCTGCATGCAGCAGATTCATGATCTCATCTCAGCCTTGGCAAAGTCACTGACTGGAGCTCTTTAAAGCAAGTCAATTTCTGCAGCACTGTACATGATCAGTCTCTAGCCTCAAGAAACTTAGTCTAAGGTCCCCATCTGATACATACAGGGCTGCTTTTAGAAACCACAGGGCCCAATACAGCCAACCTGACAGGATCCCCACCCCCAAACAGTTTACCATCACTTCAGTTATGAATGAACACAGTGAGTGATTCAGTACCGATCATTAATAGAATTCAAGCAGGAAAGGAAGGGGCTTGTAAAAGTGACATTTACAGGACCCTCCCACTTAATAGGATCCTATTAAGTGCTTGCAGCTGCCAGTGGGAAGGAGAGGGGGGGGAAGCTGGCAGCACTGCAGGGGAGTCTGGGTAGCAGGGGGGAATGTATGATAAACAGGGTGGGTGATCAGTGTGATGGGGGGGCAATTACTGGAACCAATCCCCTGGATGGCTCTTTGCAACAGGTGAAAAATAAGCGGGAGGGAGGAGAAGCTAGCTTTCAGCTGCTGCAGAGAGCCATGCAGGGGATCAATTCCAGTAATAAAAATAAGTATGAATGGATATTGATTTCCATTGTTGTGCAAAGTGAAGTTGCGTCTGAAATGGACTACAGGCGGTCCCCTACTTACAAACATTCGACTTACGACTCCTACTTACAAACGGAGGGAGATAACAGGAAGTGAGAGGAAATTCACTCTAGTAAGCATTTTTATGTCCATGTTTCCCTAACAACCAAAAATTTTCAAAATCCATTTGTCATTGGGATGGAAAGTGAGGTGAAATGTTGTGAACAGGGGCACAGACCGCAAAACAAATGTTACAGGGGTGTAACCCCTCCCTATGTCATCTAAAAAGTAGGAATTTTTTTTGGCTGAAGCTACCCCTAAAAATTTACCTGTTGCGACTTACAAATTCAACAGAACAAACCTACAGTCCCTATATTGTTTGTAACCCGGGGACCCCCTGTCGTGTGAACCAGGCCTGAAAAGATTGAAATTGTTGTTAGACTTGCAATTTTATTTCATCTGATTAAAAAAATTAAAAAAAATTATTCATTTTATTCTCCACCTACTGGACATTACTTCTAGCTTTCTTTCTCCACTTACAGACTTGGCTTCATGACCTTATAAAATAAAAAAATAAAAAATTGCAGAACAATTGGCATTTCCCCAAAATGATGACAGCGACACATTTTGCTCAAGTGGTCCTCTTATGAAAGCGGACGTTGTTTGCCAACTCACTTCTGCCCGGAGATCACAGCTGCTTCTTCTGCCAACCAGAGGGCAGTTGAGGTTATACGGCATATCTGAAGGTCGGCTATAGATAGACATGGTGAAGTATGCGAGAGGACCATGTACAGTGCAGTCCTATCTGCTGCTCTCTCCATTATTATTCAGATTAAGGACCAGAATCGGGCTTAATATATGGCCAATAAAGAAGAATTGATTTTAGAAGACCCCCCCCCCCCCCCAAAAAAAAAAAAAAAAAAAAAAAAACCTAATTGAGGGATAAAACATGCCCAGTATTCATGTTGCTATTACTTTTGAATGGCATGCCAATGTCCATATACTCTATACAGAAACATGCCTGCCCTTATCATACAGTAGGTATGACGGCTCTATGTACTGCAGTGTGTTGTGCCATGTTTTTTTGTGTTGAGGCTCATTGAAGGCCCAATACATGCATAGGTGTAAATGGACCCCTAAAGTCAACATCTCTTGTCAAGGTCACTTTATGAGGTGTACATCTGAAAATGTAACTTGCAACCATCATAATTATACAATAATTACTGGAAACATTTTGGAGTGAAGGGCCACAGACCATTACCAAACTCTGCTCAGTATGGTGAGATGGTTTGTGTGGTCAGAAAATGTGGAACCAAAAACCGCATGTTTCCAAATCCCTATTACATGAGGCAAGTATGTGTCAACCTGTATGAAGAAAGCGATCCGAGCCCAACCCCCCCAAATCTGCAGAGTCATGCTAGGTGTACAAAGACTTTTAGTTTTAAATGGGAGGGGGGTGTCCACTAGAGGTTTGTGGGGTCACCTTACACCCATTGGGTCATAAGATGCATTTAGAAAAAAAAAAAAAAAAAAAAAGTAAATGTTTTACATTTGCGGACCACACAAACCCTCTCACCATATGCCAGTGACGATTCTGACCTAGTGGCCCAAATATCAGTTTGGATGAAGGGTCTGGTGTTCAACAAGTTGCCGGTTGGTTCTGCGTGTGGCCTGCCACAGCGTTGGGCACCTTGCACAGTGCCAGCAGGATGCCAGGTAGGGACACTTCTGTATTCCCTCACCTGGCATTAAAATCAACCCCAGAACCATCAGAAGGAATGATCTGTGGCAACAGTAGAAGTAAAGTACCAGCCTGACATCATCAGGGAGAGGGGGGGGTGTGAGTGGATGATCTGAAGTAATCAGTGAGTGGGATACGGCGATGCTGCCCATTGATTTCAATGGGCAGGAGTGGTGAGTTCACCGCTCCAAAGAAGCTGCTGGCAGGACTTTCGGACACCCTGCCAGCGCACTGCTTGTGTGAAAGCCCTCTGGCTTTCACACTGGTGTGAATGGAGCAGCTGTTTTAGGGCGGTTTGCACTCGCCATTTTTTAATGCTATAGCGCCTGCAAAAACGCCCCCAGTGTGAAAGGGGTCTTATGTAGCATAAGGCTGTATATTTTGGAATATTTACCTTTTGGTAAACTCAATGAATCCAAGCTCTGCAAGCTGAGATAACATGCACTGCATTGATGCATTCACAGTAACCATGAGATAAAACAAGGTTCAGGAATAGATTTCTTTATCCCATTGTTTTGCAAATCTATGTAAACAAACTGTATGATTGAATTGGTTCTGATATCGCTGTTTTACTAACCCGACAGCTTATTCTTAATTGGAAAATCTTCATTTTGTTTGCAAATATTAAAGATTCTAACTACCAGCAAGAATGAGTCCTTACATTTAAAGAGCACCTGTCATTTCAGATCCATCACGGCAGCACCTATTAGCGGGCATCCCCTCACCTGCTACCGCCACGTCCCTCCCCTTGTGTCACTGCCGCATCACCAGCCGTCCCATTATAGTGAATGGGACTGTTGGTGAGTCAACAGCAGGTCAGAGGAGGAGCTGCAGGACAGATGCTCAAAAAAAAAAATTTAAAGCGAGTCGATTCCAATCGAATCCATCATAAGCGCTGCATAAATGTTCAACATTAAATAAATCCTGCATAGTAATAAGTAATACTGCGGCCGACACCAAGGCTGAGGGACATTATTGCGGCCACTGACACCAATCTAGGGGGGCGACTACTGCAGCCACCAACGCCAAGGCTGGGGGGGGGGGGGGGGGGGGGGGGTTATTGCAGTCATGGACACCAAATGCTGGAGTCACAGCTCTATTCTCCCAGCGAATAATCAGATATCAGAAGTACCTAAGAAGACACATATAGGCCATTATTAAAAGTGGATGGTGCTTGCTGCATGATGGATCGAACGCCTCTTACACATCACGACGCTCGCACAAGGACGCAGGATGCTGCCTAGGAGACGGTGCACAGCCCCCCACTCACTCCTATGATGAGTGTGCAGGAAAGCTGAGCAATCACAGAGCAGCAGAGACGTGTGCCCCACGGCACGTACCAAACCACAAGGGTGAATGAAGGACACAGCGCCGGGGTCACCAAAGAAAATTCACTTTGAGGCCTGACTTCTTCCTACACTGGGGGGTCTCCCACTCCGCTAACTAAACCGACACGCCACAGCTGACGGAAGTCATTCAGCAAAGCCACGAGCATTAACCCTTCCTGCACAGGATCCCATACAGGCTGCAGCTCATCAACTACCTACAGCTACTCAACAGCCTGAAAGAGAAGACGTGACAGAGGGAGACCTACCATGGGTACAGAGTGTGCAGCTGCACAGGGGCCCTATTTACGAGTGTTAGTGTGTGGACTGTATTTGGCGATGAGGCCCAAAAATGGTGGTCGCCCAGGGGGCCCACAGTAGGCATGAGTGTGAGCAGCACCCACAGACCAAACAGCTCACACCAGTGCAACTTGTCCTGCGATGTGAGAGGTCCAAATCGCAATAAGTCACACCCTATTGTCAGCAATTCAACTGTTCGAAAGAGCGACGCCAACTTTGTGGTGCAGCACCAATTTTGAAAAGGGAAAAAAAAAAAAAAAAAAAGGCTCCTGCACCATTTTTGGCGATTTCAGGCACAGCTTGCATTGACAAGCGTGCATGAAGTCGCACAGATGTCAGTCAAGTTGCACCTGAAGTCACTGACATGTGGCTTTGAAATTGTGCGGTTTCAAGTGAAGTTGCACAATGTCGGATTTGGTGTGAACAGGGGCTACTGGTCCTACCAGGTGTGTCCCTGGAGACCGCCACTGACTGAAAAACTGATTTGGGACTTTAATCTGCATCGATTGATCAGTTTCTGATTAATAGATTGAAGGCCATAGACACTGATATCTGATCGCTGAGCGATTCAATCAAAGTGATCAAATCAGCAATCATAACTTCTCTTCTGATAGATTTGAATTTAGTTCAACCAAACCTATTGATGAGGGCAGAAAATATTGATCACGGTCAGTCATTCGGCAGCACAGAGATGCTTTGCTCATGAATTTGATAAATCCAATTATAAGATTGCATGGTGACAGCAGAGACAATTGTATCTTCCGGGAAGTCAATCACAATCTACTTCCCAGAGATCCAATAGGTTGGCGACTATAGATCAATTATTCCGATTACATTTTTTTTAATTAGTAATTTATCGAAGCGTGGATGGACGCAATAATATACATCAGGGGTCTCCAAACTTTCTAAGCAAGGGGCCATTTTACTGCCCTTCAGGCTTTGGGGGGGGGGGGGCAGACTACAGCCATCAGGAGTAGAAAGTGCACCAGTGTCAGTGCCCCATCATTGGTTAGAATGGGAGAAATAGTGCCCCATTGATGGTATTAGTAAGGGGGAATGGTGCCCAGAGGGCAAGATAAAGGTAAGCAAAGGGCCACAGTTTGGGGACCACTGATAAACACTATAAAGCTGATCCAGGTCCATAGTCAGGATTTACTTCTGTTTCATATTGCCTTTATGTCTGATTTACGAGACAATTGTTACTTTGTATCGATGGACGGATTGCCAGTTTGGTTTCTTTTACATGCCCAAAATGTCACATATAGCCTTACAGGGCCAATAAATTACAGATTATCTGTAATAAAAATAAATAATAATAAACCATATTTATTATTATTCCCTCCCCTTTTAAATCAGGCATTAGCGGGGGGCAGCCCAAAGCCCTTGCAGCACTGGGGTTCTGGGTTCAATTTGCAGTAGGGATTACCTCTGCATGCAAATTGCAATGCATTCATTTTTTTTTTTCGCATGTTCCAATTATCAAACATAGGTGGGCATTCACCACCCAAACACCTCCCCTCCCCCACCCATGTCCAGCTTAGGACAATTCCAGAGTGTTTTATCAGCTAAAGCAGCCCTTCCTCCCTGGCACACAGGAGGTTAACCCAGAGCAGTGCTGCCCTCTGCAGGAGACCCCTCTTCCCTGACAGGTGAGTCATCCAATGACAGCAAGCTGGCAGGTAAGAGGGGGGGTCTGATGACGTCACTGCAGATGGCACCTTGACCATTGCACCCTCCACTACCCAGGGCGCCCCCTGCTGGGAGGTCTCACCTGAATTTGGAGAATCTGTCCTTTTCGCCATCAAACAGTTTCCTGAGGTTGAGGGTGTCTTTGTTGGCCTCGTAGAACTTGCTGAGTTTCTGGTAGACGGGGTCACTGGTGAGGGACATGGCTGATCTTACAATGGAGGACTATGATGAGCCCCGGAGCTGGAGGAGACAGGAGGAGCGGAGTGGGCTCGGCCTCTTATAAAGGGGACACGGTTGACACTGCGGGAGGAGACTGACACGCCCACCTGATGCTCCGTGCTCGGCCAATAAGGACCTCCACAGGGCCAAGCCCACTCGCTGATCGTGTTGCTGTGTGATGGCAGGCACGCCCCCTAAGCGCAGGAAGAGTGTCCGCAGAATAGGAGGGCTGGCGGCCATGTTGGCGGAGTCCAACTGTACTGAAGAAGGTAGGATAGTGTCCATATTTGTCTGGCTGGAAGTGGAGACAGGTGGTAGGGGGACTGGGAGGGACTGGGGAGGAGGAGGAGAGGAGAAGCCATCTTATGGACTGTGTTCAGGGATCAAATGTCATGTGTGCTGGAGAGTAGACGTGATACATGGATCTCTGTGTGATAATTATGTATTGAGATATATTGAATCATCTTGTATATAAAGAAAAAATTATATATATATAATATATAAATGTGCAAACATGAATGTCAATAAATAAATATTGATAATTTTTCCTATAAATATGTATCATAAATGTTTAATATGTATGATTATCCTATTATTATTATTACAAATTTTATTTATATATATATATATATATATATATATATATATTTTTTTTTTTTTTTTTTTTCATTGTATAAAATATAATTTGGAGCATATATGAAATCAATTATACAGGTCCTTCTCAAAAAATTAGCATATTGTGATAAAGTTCATTATTTTCTGTAATGTACTGATAAACATTAGACTTTCATATATTTTAGATTCATTACACACAACTGAAGTAGTTCAAGCCTTTTCTTGTTTTAATATTGATGATTTTGGCATACAGCTCATGACAACCCAAAATTCCTATCTCAAAAAATTAGCATATCATGAAAAGGTTCTCTAAACGAGCTATTACCTAATCATCTGAATCAACTAATTAACTCTAAACACCTGCAAAAGATTCCTGAGGCTTTTAAAAACTCCCAGCCTGGTTCATTACTCAAAACCGCAATCATGGGTAAGACTGCCGACCTGACTGCTGTCCAGAAGGCCATCATTGACACCCTCAAGCAAGAGGGTAAGACACAGAAAGAAATTTCTGAACGAATAGGCTGTTCCCAGAGTGCTGTATCAAGGCACCTCAGTGGGAAGTCTGTGGGAAGGAAAAGGTGTGGCAGAAAACGCTGCACAACGAGAAGAGGTGACCTGACCCTGAAGAAGATTGTGGAGAAGGACCGATTCCAGACCTTGGAGGACCTGCGGAAGCAGTGGACTGAGTCTGGAGTAGAAACATCCAGAGCCACTGTGAACAGGCGTGTGCAGGAAATGGGCTACAGGTGCCGCATTCCCCAGGTCAAGCCACTTTTGAAACAGAAACAGCAGCAGAAGCGCCTGACCTGGGCTACAGAGAAGCAGCACTGGACTGTTGCTCAGTGGTCCAAAGTACTTTTTTCGGATGAAAGCAAATTTTGCATGTCATTCGGAAATCAAGGTGCCAGAGTCTGGAGGAAGACTGGGGAGAGGGAAATGCCAAAATTCCTGAAGTCCAGTGTCAAGTACCCACAGTCAGTGATGGTCTGGGGTGCCATGTCAGCTGCTGGTGTTGGTCCACTGTGTTTTATCAAGGGCAGGGTCAATGCAGCTAGCTATCAGGAGATTTTGGAGCACTTCATGCTTCCATCTGCTGAAAAGCTTTATGGAGATGAAGATTTCATTTTTCAGCACGACCTGGCACCTGCTCACAGTGCCAAAACCACTGGTAAATGGTTTACTGACCATGGTATTACTGTGCTCAATTGGCCTGCCAACTCTCCTGACCTGAACCCCATAGAGAATCTGTGGGATATTGGGAAGAGAAAGTTGAGAGACGCAAGACCCAACACTCTGGATGAGCTTAAGGCCGCTATCGAAGCATCCTGGGCCTCCATAACACCTCAGCAGTGCCACAGGCTGGTTGCCTCCATGCCACGCCGCATTGAAGCAGTCATTTCTGCAAAAGGATTCCCGACCAAGTATTGAGTGCATAACTGAACATAATTATTTGAAGGTTGACTTTTTTTGTATTAAAAACACTTTTCTTTTATTGGTCGGATGAAATATGCTAATTTTTTGAGATAGGATTTTTGGGTTTTCATGAGCTGTATGCCAAAATCATCAATATTAAAACAAGAAAAGGCTTGAACTACTTCAGTTGTGTGTAATGAATCTAAAATATATGAAAGTCTAATGTTTATCAGTACATTACAGAAAATAATGACCTTTATCACAATATGCTAATTTTTTGAGAAGGACCTGTATATATATTAGGCTGGCCGATGCAAGCACGCTGAGAACCGCGGAATTGTTTTACATGCCTTGATGTTTTTCTGCCATTTGTAAGTAGACTACAATAAATGTTTTTGCCTTTTACCTATGGGCTTCACTATGCTGCCTTTTTTTCTCTATATTGGGTAAATTTACTGGCTGAGATTTGCTCAACATCTTTATTCGCCTGCTGAGACTTGGAAATTTCCTTGATGTTGGTCTTTCCTATGAATACCTGATTTGGAGTTTCTGCTGTCACCGTTTGACCCTCTACATCAGTTGAATACATTGTCTACTTATTTCCACTTTCTGGTAAGCAGATTGTGAGCACGTTGGTGTGGTGTGCTTTAAAATCCTTTTTCGCACACTGAAGATTGGTGGTGGGATTACATCATTTTCATCATTATTCAATATTGATTGGTTTCAATGCTTTGGACTTTTTTTCATTATATATATTTTTTTTTATATAGCGCTGCATTCTGGACTAAATTATAAATATACTATATATATATATATATATATATATATATATATATATATATATATATATATATATATATATAGTAAAGCCCTGTACACACGATCGGTTTTCCTATGGATTCTAATCCGATGGATTTTTCCATCGGAAATCCGATGAAGCTGAAACTTCCATCAGTCTTGCCTACACACCATCAGTCAAAAAAACGATCGTCCAAAACGACCGTGACGTACGACGGCACTATAAATGGGAAGTTCAAATCCAATGGCGCCTCCCTTTGGGCTGCTTTTGCTGATTTTGTGTTACCGCGTGTTAGTAAAAGTTTGGTGAGAGCCGATTCGCGCTTTTCAGTCTCCAAGCTTTTCAGTCCGTTACAGCATGACGAATGTGCTATCTCCATTACGAATGCTAGTTTTACCAGAACGAGCGCCCCCGTCTCCTAATTCAGTCTGAGCATGCGTGGGTTTTTTATCGGATGGAGTTCCCCACTGACGATCGGAATTTGCTATCGTTTTTTTTCCCATCGGATAAATTTAAAACAGGTTCTATTTTTTCACACCGATGGAAAATAGACCAATGGGGCCCATACACGATCGGTTTGTCCGATGACAAAAGTCCATTAGACTGTTTTCATCGGTAAAACCGATCGTATGTACACGGCTTAAGGGAAAAAAGTATTTGATCCCCAGCTGATTTTGTACGTTTGCCCACTGACAAAGAAATGATCAGTCTATAATTTTAATGGTTGGTTTATTATAACAGTGAGAGACAGAAAAACAACAAAAATATCCAGAAAAACGCATTTCAAAAAAGTTATGTAGCGGGGTCTCCTTTAAGGCCCCGGGACTATGTTACCCAGAACCCCGTTCAACACCCAGGGTGCATTTAGCCACCGCAGAGACTCATGGGAGGGGCTATAAAAGAAGAGGAAGAGGCTGAGCTCGGCCTCTTTGGACACCGCGCTGCAATCAACAGGTCTTCCTGTGCGGATCTGCTGCAGTGCAGGGCCGGAAGCCAGGGCCTTGCACAACTTCCAGAGAGCCTTCCACCCCACTGCGGAGCTTGGGTGGCACCTGACTTTGTCGAGTTTGGACATGAGTCTCTGCGGTGGAAAATAAAAAGAAGAATGAACCCCTCATAGGAGACTACTCAACTCAGTTCCGCCACTAGTCTCCTGTGGGACAGTAAAATAGAACCCGGAGGGCCAAGGCAGTCTCTAGGCCGAATCAAAGTACAGTCTATATGAATGAGCAGGTGCTCGCTCACCACTCCGGACGCGATCCCAGCCCGGGAGTTCCACCTACTGTGTCTCCGCACACAGTATCCGCAACGACCGGGTCTCCGGTCCAACTGATGTCCAAACTCGACAAAGTCAGGTGCCACCCAAGCTCCGCAGTGGGGTGGAAGTCTCTCTGGAAGTTGTGCAAGGCCCTGGCTTCCGGCCCTGCACTGCAGCAGATCCGCACAGGAAGACCTGTTGATTGCAGCGCGGTGTCCAAAGAGGCCGAGCTCAGCCTCTTCCTCTTCTTATATAGCCCCTCCCATGAGTCTCTGCGGTGGCTAAATGCACCCTGGGTGTTGAACGGGGTTCTGGGTAACGTAGTCCCGGGGCCTTAAAGGAGACCCCGCTACAGTTATAAATTGATTTGCATTTTAATGAGTGAAATAAGTATTTGACCCCTTCGCAAAACATGACTTAGTACTTGGTGGAGAAACCCTTGTTGGCAATCGGAGGTCAGACGTTTCTTGTAGTTGGCCACCAGGTTTGCACATCTCGGGAGGAATTTTGTCCCACTCCTCTTTGCAGATCCTCTCCAAGTCATTAAGACCCCTTTCACACTGAGGCAGTTTTCAGGTGTTTTAGCGCTAGAAATAGTGCCTGAAAACAGCCTCCCATGCCGCCGAAATGTAAAAGCCCGAGTGCTTTCACACTGGGGCGGTGCGCTTGTGGGACATTAGGAAAAGTCCTGTAAGCAGCATCTTTGGGGTGGTTTGGAAGCGCTGTATACAGCACTCCCAAAATGCCCTGCCTATTGAAATGAATGCCTGAAAAGCACTTTGGAAGCGCCGCAACAAGGGCGCTTTTAGCCCCTTTTTCGGCCGCTAGCGGAGGTTAAAAGCACCCCGCTAGCGGCCGAAATGCACCGCTTAAACAGCGCTAAAGCGCCGCTAAAATGAGCGATGCTTTAGCGCTGACGTACAGGCGGATCCATTGTGAAAGGGGTCTAAGGTTTCCAGGCTGACGTTTGGTAACTCGAATCTTCAGCTCCCTCCACATAGTTTCTATGGGATTAAGACCTGGGGACTGGCTAGGCCACTCCTTAATGTGTGGACTCCAGGACTAATGTGTGGACTCCACTCCAGGACCTTAATTTGCTTCTTCTTGAGCCACTCCTTTGTTGCCTTGGCCGTGTGTTTTGGGTCATTGTCATGCTGGAATTCCCATCCATGACCCATTTTCAATGCCCTGGCTGAGGGAAGAAGGTTCTCACCCCAGATTTGACATGGCCCTGTCCATCATTCCTTTGATGTGGTGAAGTTGTTCTGTCCCTTTAGCAGAAAAACACTCCCAAAGCATAATGTTTCCACCTCCATGTTTGACGATGGGAATGGTGTTCTTGGGGTCATAGGCACCATTCCTCCTCCTCCAAACACAGCCAGTTGAGTTGATGCCATAGAGCTTGATTTTGGTGTCATCTGACGGCAACACTTTCACCCAGCTCTCCTCTGAATCATTCAGATGTTCATTAGCAAACTTCAGATGGGCCTGTACATGTTTCTTGAGCAGGGGGACCTTGCGGGCGCTGACCGATTTCAGTCCTTCACGTCGTGGTGTGTTACCAATTGTTTTCTTGGTGACTATGGTCCCAGCTACCTTAAAGCGGGAATCCACCCGCAATTTTTTTTTTTTTAAAAGTCAGCAGCTACAAACACTGTAGCTGCTGACTTTTAATAAGGACAATTATCTGTCCTAGGCGCCCGTAATGTCGGCCCCCCCCCAAGGCTGACCCCTCGATCCTGGCAGGTCCCAGCGCCGCCATCTTCACTAAGGGTGTCACATTCTTGGTAGGAGGCTGAGATACTGGGAGGGCTACCCTTGCGGCCGAGCACAGCACAGCCCTTAAGATGACACAGGGGGTGTGGTGCCCACAGAAGCAAGGGTTGCCTGGTAGGTAGTGCTGGTTGCCAGGAAGTCAGCAGGAGCAGGTCAGGCAAGCCGGGTTTGGTACACAGGAGATCAGACAGGCAGGAGATACAGGGCACAGGAACACAGGGGAAGCTGAAGATAAACCAGCGATGCGCCATTGTCAGCAGCGGGCTTTAATAGTCAGTGGTTACCCTATCACGCCGTGTGTGCGCCATTGCGCATGCGCGTGCGCATGACCCTGGCACCACGCGTCTGTCTGGTAGTGACACTTGCACGCTGATGCGCGTTAGCGCGTCCTTGCCTATGCCGGTTTGCCAACCTTGTGGCATTGTGCACAGGGAAGCGCCTGTTACCCTGACAAAGGTAAACAGGCAGTGAAGCCTTGCGGCTAGTTTCCTACTGCGCTTGCGCGAGTCTCGCAGTGTTTTCTGAATGGGCGGCTGCTCTCTGGGATACACACAGTTCCCAGAAGGCAGCGCGCCCCATTCACCAGAAGACACCACGAGTAGGACGAGGAAGAAGACCTGCCAAGGACTAGGAAGAGGCAGATTAGGAACATCCGCATAGCAACCGCCTTTTCTGGTGAGTAAAACATATTTTTTTTGTTCAATTTTTATTTTTTTGCAGGATTTTTGTGTATTTCCTTTTTTTTAAGGGTGGAACTCCACTTTAAGATCATTGGTGAGATCTTGCATGGAGCCCCAGACAGAGGGAGATTGACATTTATTTTGTGTTTCTTCCATTTGCGAATAATCGTACCAACTGTTGTCACCCTCTCACCAAACTGCTTGGCGATGGCCTTGTAACCCATTCCAGCCTTGTGTAGGTCTACAATCTTGTCCCTGACATCCTTGGACAGCTCTTTGGTCTTGGCCATGGTGGAGAGATTGGAATCTGATTGATTGCTTCTGTCTTTTAAACTGGAAACAAGCTTAGATTAGGAGCACTCCCTTTAAGAGAGTGCTCCTTATCTCATCTTGTTACCTGTATATATATATATATATATATATATATATATATATATATATATATATATATATATATATATATATAATTATTATTATTATAGATAGATTGATAGATATACAGTAAATATGCTTATACTTTTTAAAGCATTCTAATTTATAAACTCAAGAATATTAACTTTTCTATTCAGATCTCTATTTTATTTTTTACTGCAATATATAAATTATCCGATTCCCTATAGATGACACACCTAGAAGAATATGTTTTCAGTTTCTACCCTGCTGTGATCTCATTCGCAGATGTGCTCTGCCCGTCCCCACCACTGACACCTCTGACATGATGGACATGAGGTAGAGTTGGCACAAGCAACACTTTGTGTTCATGTTTTTTTTTTTCTTTCACATGTAGCGATAGGAGCTGCTGGATTAATTTCGGGTCCTGCCGTTACCCCACATTTCACCGTACCAGAACTTAAGAGTCTATGTTAGTAGTTTTGAAAAAGGTGATTGCCAGTCACTTCAGTCTTTTTCTCAATTGCTTTATTACATAACTTCAGGTAGGGGATAGAGGGTTAGGGGAAGTTCAGATACCTTGGCTTCTTTCAGATCACTAACACGATTCTTGAATCCAGATGACACAGCTTTCTGCCTCTGGTTCTTTCAACTACCGGATAGGCCTCTTACACCAACCTAGCAGCTGGTATGAAGCACAGACAAAGTCTCTGCCACAGACTTGAGTAATAACGGACAATGTCTCTGCCACAGACTTGAGTGAAAAGTGGAAACTCTTGGATAATCCCCTGCCACAGGATTGTTTAGCCAGTACTCAGTTAGTTAGGTCAGCTGCACAGTACCTGAACCTTTAAGCCATCCGGCAGTACTGTGAGGTAGGTTACTTGGGTGTATCCTCCAAACGAGTCACCAGGCCCTTCCTGAGATACCAGCCATCAGCTCGGTCCTCTCCAGTAAGGTCCTCCCCTGGAATATTCTCCGCTTGAGTGGCTTTCTCTTTCCGCAGGACAGACAGCACAGGATCACCTTCAGTTAAGTAGGCCCCAGACAGGCTTTTGGGCCAACTTGCAGCAAACACAGCACCATAGCCTCCGGCCTGGAGGGCCATGAGGCAAGACGAAAAAAACCATGAAGCACATGACACTGCCCCTTAAATATCCTTCCCCCAGCATGCCCAGCTTCAAAGAAGGTCCTGATTGGGCTGTTTTCTGGGAGAAAGAATATCCAATACACTTCAGCTGGCTGTATTTCTCACACTGGCTTGTGACAACAGTGACACCTACTGGCAACAGTGGGAAATGCGCATGTAGCACACAAACCTTTTTCTCGCCTGGCTCACTTACAAGTCAAGGCACACTGTGCTATATGCCCGTACCCTCCTGTTTGAGGAGGTTAAGTGGTGTTCACAATTTTGGGTCCTGCAGCGAGTTACCTTCCTCCACTGGTTCTCTTCCCCAGAGTATGGGGTCAAGTCTCTATTTCTTCCCCAAAGAAACAATGTCCAGAACACTTTAACTCCAACAGAGAGTTTATTTTCTATTTTGCTGCGTAGTAGATAGAGACAGATAGATGAAAGAAGGAATAGTGTGAGATTAGATCCAGGCACAATCAGTAACCTCGTCGCCACTCGATCCCGAGTGGGTTTAGCTCACCCGGATAGTCCTCTCTCACAGTCCTAGCAGCCGGTGTGGAGCTCAAACTGTCTTGTCACTATAGCCCCTCCAGGGACAGGCACAGGAAATCCTCTAACCTCTGTAGACTTTTAAGAACAGGATAATGCCAATGGGCACTCTACAGGTTAGTCCTCCCAAACATGGAATCCTTCCCTCTGACAGGTCACCAGGCCTCTCCCGAGACAGCCATCTTCCATTACTCATTTCCTCAGTGGGACCAATCCTCCCCTGGCTTCCTCACGGTCAGAGCGGGTACCCTCACCCGGGCACCCTGGGACTCCAATGGGCGAATTGTAGACCCAGTTAAAGGTACTGGGCCTACCTGGAACGCTGAAGCCTCGGGTCGAAGGTGCCCGAGGCTTCTCGGCGAGTCACCGCACCCCCGAGGGGCACACCCCTCCGACTGCTCCTCTCCACTTCAACCTCCAACTCCCCTAAAGATGGCGTCTGCCCCTTATGTAACCTCTCCCGGCATGCACAGCAGGCCAACCACGCCCACTGTACCGCTGCCGAGAGAGGACACCCTAAGGCCTGCAATGCTACCCCTGGCTCAACCCTGACCTGGTATGGCAGCGCCACCCACAGGCCACAGGGAACCATACACCAGGCAGCATCACATAGGCAGAAGTAAATACCTAGCAATCAAAAATGGTCCGAGCCTGGCTACCAGCTCAGACCAACCCCTAAATTTAGGCACATAACATCCCTAAAAAGTAAATGCCCCCTACACGCACAAACAGCCAAAGCTGAAACAGAAATCAACAAATTTACATAGATCACTCTGAGCTATTTACAGCTCAGATACCCCTAAATTTACAGAATAGCACCTTTTCAAAAGTAGCAGGGTGCTACACACTCACCCCACTACAATTGACGATGTCCCCATTGTCTGAAAAAAAAAATGACTCTCAATCCTGAGAGTCGGTATCTGAACCACAAAACTTAGATGGGGAAGGGAAGGGTGAGATAGTAAGAAAAATATTTACAGACTTAACATGAACACACACAATAATATTACATCACATATGTTACCAACCCTCACTCTCTATCTAACCACCCACTCTCCAGCAGCTCGATAGGAGATCCGGTCACCTGAAAAACGAAATTATGCACACACAAAAATATCACAGCACATCTAATTAACATAGGAGCAAAGCTTCACTCTGGAGGGCCATGAGGCAAGACGAAAAAAACCCCGAAGCATATGACACTGCCCCTTAAATATCCTTCCCCCAGCATGCCCAGCTACAAAGAAGCTCCTGATTGGGCTGTTTTCTGGGAGAAAGAATATCCAATACACTTCAACTGGCTGTATTTCTCACACTGGCCTGTGACAACAGTGACAACTACTGGCAACAATGGGAAATGCGCACAAACAGCCAAAGCTGGAACAGAAATCAACAAATTTACATAGATCACTCTGAGCTATTTACAGCTCAGATACCCCTAAATTTACAGAATAGCGCCTGTTCAAAATTAGCAGGTCGCTACACACATGTCTTTGAGTGGCATAGATAGAGGTTTACAATTTCTGAGATAAAGAAGAAGGTCACATTTGAGCACAAACTTTGTAGTAGAAGGACACACCTCCTGCAATGCCCACAAGTTACAGGGACCATTCAATAAATGATTGGTTAAACCCGGAAGTGCTTTTTTTCTCCTTCCTTCATTACAAAATAAAATAAAATCATTAAAAGAAAATAGCATAACAAAATACATGAAATAATAACTTCAAAAGAAAAGTTTCAAATAAATTTACAAAAACTCATTTGGAAATTGCTTTATTCTCTCATCTCTAAATCTTCTTCCTCTTCTACTCCTTATATATACCATCAGTGGCGGCTGGTGCTCAAAATTTTTTGGGGGGGGTGCAAACAAACTGAAAAAAATAAAAACATCAATTGCAGCCACTGTGCCCATCAAAAGCAGCTACTGTGCCCATCAAACGTCACCACTGTGCCATCAAACGCAGCCCCATCAAACGCAGCCACTGTGCCCATCAAACGCAGCCACTGTGCCATCAAGCGCAGCCACTGTGCCCATCAAACGCAGCCACTGTGCCCATCAAACGCAGCCACTGTGCCCATAAATTGCCGCCACTGTTCCATCAAACGCAGCTACTGTGCCCATCAATTGCCGCTACTGTGCCCCATCAATTGCCACTACTGTGCCCCATCAATTGCCACTACTGTGCCCCATCAATTGCTGGCAGTGTGCCCATCAATTGTCGCTACTGTGCCCCATCAAATGCTGCCAGTGTGCATCGCCCAGGACTTACCTGTCTCGCAGCGGGTCACAGTGGCGTCCTCCACATCCACGCTCCTCAATGTCTTCTCCCGTCCTCTCTATCAGGCGTCCAATCACAGAGCCTGTTGTTTCAGCCAATAGGGTGACAGGTAACAGACCCAAGCAACTGATTGGCTAAGAGGCGGGTCAGTGTTAGGAAAGCAATTTATTCGCTTTCCTAACACAAGGCTGAGTGAACAGCGAATGCACAGCATGGCACCCGCTGTTCACCATTTTGGACGCCTATTAGAGCCTGCGGCTCTAATCAGGTGCTTCCAAAAACACCCCCGCTGCTGTAATTCAGGTGCCCGGCACCCGACAAGGGACCAGACACCTGAATAGGGGGTGGCAGCGGCAACCATAGATAGATTCATGCATTGCATGAATCTATCTATCTATGGTGAGAGAGAAGTGACAGGAGAGAGGGGGCGGCGCCCGTGCACCCTTTATGGACGCACCGCCACTGTATACAATACATTATGACACCTTATTAGAGCTTCTCCAAGTTGTCCAGACAATGCCCCATCAATATACTCTTCTGTATTGGCGAGCTGCATGTTCATGTAGCCATCCACAGAGACCAGGTATCCCTTGTATTCCATACCCCACTTCAGTTTCACTGCTACTGGTTTACTAGTAAGGCCATTAAGGAATGGTTTTGGGGTTAATGGCAAACTCATTCTGCCACTGAAGCCGCCGCTAATCTACAGACCAGTGAAAGGAAGAAAAAATGTTACCATGGAATGCTCCGAGAACACACCGTCAGAGAGAGCAGGAAATGGCTAGAGGTACTCTTGATGAAAGTAAGAATTGGCCTTTCTTTAAAAATTTGAAAGTACATGCACCTGTCAAACAGGTACGTAACCGTATAGAAGTACATTTGAGGAAAGCAAGAACTGGTCTTTATGTAAAAGATTTAAATTATATGCACCTGTCAAACAGGTGGAGAAAAATTGGGCTTTGGGTGTTTGGAGTGCCTTCACCCTGTAACCCTATAAGAGGTACTCTTGATGAAAGAAAGAATTAGCTTTGCTTTAATTTTTTTTAATTATATGCACCTGTCAAACAGGTTCAGAAAATTGGCCCTTGGGTGTTACTTGTGCCCATGAAACCTATACCAAAAAATGACTTCAAGATAAAATCAACACCCACAAAGCTAGGTAGTGGCACTGGCAGCCTAGACAGTCTTGCAGAGATTCCAGATCCCAAAAACAATTTATCAGCTGCATTGGCATCAGGGGCTTTTCATAGCTGCTACTATCCAGGACTGATTTATATTGACAAATGTCAGCCGGTCAACGGAGTCTGTGGACAGACACGCTCTTTTATCTGTCACAAAAACCTCCAGAAGCACTGAATGCCCCTTCGGTAAGCACGCTAGATGCAGGGAGACCCAGCAGCTCAATTGCATACTGGGCAAGTTCTGGCCAGTGGTCTAGTCTCATGACCCAGTGGATCATCTACTGGAAAGCTCTCCATGTCTGTTTTCACCCTTAGATAATCTCCCACTATATGATGCAGACGTTGCCGATAGGGTATGGAAGCTGACAGCTCTGAGCGCCGAGGACTAAAATATTTTTTGAAATGCATCACTTGGCTGACCCCCTTCTCCACTGCTCTGTCTTTGACCAACAGAAGCCTCAAAACTACCTTTTCCATGAGACTGTAACCTACCAGGGTCTGGAAAGGTGTTACATAAACTCCTCTTTAAGGTGTCAAGATATTTCCTCCTGTGCTCCCTCTGCGAGGGCAGGATGTGTTCTGAAACTTTACCCTTGTAACGGAGGTCAAGGAGGGTTGCCAACTAATAATGATCATTCTCCTTGATGCCACAAATTCTCGGGTCCTTTTGCAGGCTTTGAAGAATGAGGAAGCCATGCACTGCAAGTTTGCGGAGGCATGAGAAGCAGAGTCCTCGGTGTCACTGAGGATTACACTTTCTGGAACTGCCTCCTCCCAGCCACGCACTACTCCCAAGGTTTCTGGGGACTGAAAACCATCTCTTAAGGTTTGACGTATGTCTTCCTCTGCTTCAATGGCAAATGGATATTCTTTTCAACCTGCGTTATAAGCACCTTACCGTAATCAATACACCATGCTTGCTTTTCAGGAAGGACATGGATGGGTTGGACTCCTGCTGGTGGGATGCTTTAGCCCCTCTAACCTCCTCTGTATTCTCCCATGCAACCCCCTTCAATCCCCCTTCATGCCAACTCTAGGATGATGAATGCCAGTCCACTTTAAAGTTGTTGTATAAATCCGCAACACTACAAATGCAGTACCTCATGGGCTTTAGTTGCACTATTAGCCTACAGGTACACTAATGTATGATGAGAGTTTTTATTTTCCTTATCCCCTTTACGTATGGATATGCATTGTGTTTTACCTGCCCTTCTTTTTTTTATGTTATATTTCTGTGTAGCGGGGTATTCCCCTATATTGGGAAGAAACTACATTACCCATAACCCCATTCTTGTGATGTTCCACCGCAGAGACTCATGGGAGGGGTTATAAAAGGAGGAGGCGAGGCCGGGCTCGGCCTCTTTGGGGACACGAGACTTCGCAGACGGATCCTCCTGTGCGGATGTGTCGGAGTGCAAGGCCTGAAGCCTGAGGCCTTGCTCTGCACCAAAGAGCCTTCCACCCTCCCCTCTGCGAGCCTGGGTGGCATCTGACTTTGTGAGCTACAGCCTTGTCGGATCGGGGGCCCGATCGTTGGAGAGATCGAGTGTGTGTGACACGACCGGTGGAGGTTTCCCGGACTGGATCCGTAGTCCGGCGGGTGAGAGGGCGTAAGCCCAGCTAAGATACTGTTGCTGTATATAGGCCTATAGACTGCCGTGACCTACAAGTTATTTTCATACCCCTTGGATTACAAAGTTATACTCTGTTTAAAGTGCACCACCATTACAGACCTGCCGGTGAAGAAAGAAGGACTAAGTTAAATATTAGAACCAGGCCTGGTGGGGATTCTAGCGTGTTTGATTACTGCGCCATAGGGCACTTAGTTAACGGTCGCCCGTATGGCGCACCTGTAGCGTGTGTTACTATATAGTGTGTTAGAGTGGCAGGACGCTGCCCTTAGGAGTGATTATCTGGAACTGTGATTACTGTTACCCCTTTATCCATATTGAGAATTAATGAGTAAAACACTTTACCTATTACAATTCATTACTGTGTCCTTGCTTAGTTATTCTATTGCATAGGACATATCATTGATTGTTAGTACTAGCTGTGCCAGAAGGGGGTAGAGCCTATTGCCGGGGGTTGGTGGAGCTGCACTCAGGGCCCAAATCTAATTCTGTGGCCTCCTTAGTTGGAGGTATCGCTACACGTGGGGGTTCTCGTCCGGGATCCTGATGCAGCAAGCGAACGCCAGAAGTGCCGGCATGGACCCCATGGATCCAAGAGCGGTAGAAGAGTGGTGCAAAGCCGCTAATACAGAGCCAAAACAGTCGATAGCCATTAGTCTCCCTGGCGAGAAATGGTCAAGTGAGACGGTAGAGGAACTGATGAGTTCAGTGTCCCCAGATCACACACCGTGGGTGATAGACATGAAGACAGACCCAAACATCTCATATCAATACGCATTAGTGGAATATTGGGACGGGATGCCAGAGGCCTGTAAGCACAAGTGTCTGCGGACGCCAGACAACAGAACATTTAGGCTGGCGCATGCAATAACTGTAGAAAGGGAACCATCCCCTACGGGATCGCCACAGGCTGCGGCCCGAACTACACCTGAAAGAGAAGACAGGGCGACACCCCCGGTGGCACCTGCATCGGCCACTGCTATATCACCAGAACTGATAAATGCAATAGGGGATTTGCTAGCCAAATGTCAGAAGACAAGTACGGTGCATGTGGAAACTAGCTACCGGAGACTAAAAATATTCTCAGGGAAGCTCCCTGTCCCGGCAGGGGAAGAAGATTTTGATACTTGGGTGGAACAGGCATTACAGGCGGTGGAGGCATGGGAGGTGCCGGAGGCACAGAAGAGGCAGCGAGTGTTAGAAAGCCTTAAAGGTGCAGCAGCAGAAGCAGTGAAAAGTTTCCGGTTTGGGAATGCAGGGTGCACGGCGCAGGATTGTCTAGCTATGCTGCAGGAAGAGTTTGGTCAATTAGACAAGGTGACAGAGACGGTCTACCAGTTTGAACACACTTTCCAAAAACCGGAGGAGAAACTTTCCGAGTATGTCAGAAGGCTAAACAGGCTGCTGTGCAAGATTGTGTTAAAGAAAGGGATGAAGCCCCAAGATGCCGATGCGGCAAGAATGAAGCAAGTCTTAAAGGGAGCGCTACGCTCCGATCCAGTCTGGCTGCACCTGAAAACCTTGGGAGGAGGAATGTTGCTGACTTATGCTGATTTAATAAAAATTATCAGAGATGAGGAGGCGCTGCAACAGGACCAGCAGAAGGATAAGACAATTGTTGTACCTGCACAGGTGCTGGTCAATCCAGTAATGACCCCTGAAAGAGAGGCGGAGATAGACACCCTAAAAACTCAGATGTCCAAGGTGTTAGAGATATTGACCTCTCTGATAGCAAAAGACACAGAGTCTCCCAAGAAGAAGGAAAGTCCAAGGAAGGAATTGTTCCCGATTGCCTCAGCACCCGAACCTTTACAAGAATGGGGAGATATAGTCTGCTTCAACTGTGGGGGAGTTGGCCACATTGCAGCCACATGTTCTAGTCCGAAGAAGAAGAGACCAGACAACCGCAAGCCGGCGGGAAACTCCAGAGGGCCCCGGTGAAGGAGTCAACCGGGTGCCCACCATCTTCAGTAAACTCCAAGCTGAATGCGAAGAAAAACAAAAAGAAAGATAGAACACCAAAGGGGAAACGCAATACCCCTCAACAAAGCTATACTCCAAGAAGAAGGGGGGAGACCCCTCAGGAGAGGCACGGCACCCCCCAAAGGGGGTGCCCACCCAAGAAAAATAATAGTACGCCTCAGCGGGTTCCTACACCCATTAAAAGGAGGGAAGTCAGTGCATAACAGGCTCAAGAAAGGTTCAAGTCCAAAGGGAATAGGACAAGAGAGAGTCCAAAGGGAAAAGGTCTGAAGAAGGCGGCTCCTGCCGGACCATATCCAGAGAAGCTGGTAGGCCCATCCCCTATAGTGCCCATTCAAGTGGAGGGAGTCTACACCAGGGGCCTCCTGGATACCGGGGCACAAGTGACCCTACTATACCGGGACTTCTACGACAGGCACCTGAGTCATCTGCCTATCCAGAAGATAGAGGAGCTGGAAATATGGGGAATTGGAACCCAGAGTTTCCCTTACGACGGCTACCTTCCCATCCAAATGACCTTTGACCCATCCGTGGCTGGGAAGGCCGAAGTGTTTGACACCCTGGCAGTTGTGTGTCCTAGGCCGCCTGGAGCCAACAAGAATTCCCTTATAATAGGGACAAACACGGACCTGGTCCGAAGACTCCTGACCCCTCTCGTGACAGAAGAAAGACAGGCAGCTACCAAGATCCATCCCATGCTGAAGACAGCCTACCAACGGCTGGTCCAAGAGCGGGAGACCCCTGGAGAGGAGATAGGGAAGGTGTGGAGACTTGGAAGAGAAGGGGTAGTGTTGCAGCCCGGTGAAGTAACCTGTCTCAGGGCCACTGTGAAGCTTACTTGGGAGCAGCCTGGTCCCTTTGTCATGCTGGAGTCAGACCCAAGGGGTGAGTCCTCAGGCCTGGAGGTGATACCGGAAGTGATTCCGCTGAAGGTCCTGAAGAAGGCCCATTATAGAGTTCCAGTGAGTGTTAGGAATACTACCAAAGACCCCATGGACATCCCAGCCAGAATGTTGCTAGGCCAGGTGAGCCCGGCGGCCCCTGTTACCCTGTCAGAAGTGAAGAGGACAGGTGAAGAAGGGGATGTTTGGGAGAAGCTGACCATGGAAAACCCGAATCTGTCCAGGGCTTGGAAAGAGAGAGCCAAGGCCCAGTTGAATAGATGGGAGAAGATCTTCTCTAAGGATGAGTTTGATGTGGGGTGTGCAAGGAGTGCCACCCATCGGATCCGCCTCCAGGAAGATAAGCCCTTCCGAGAGAGGGTCAGGCGGGTCCCGCTAGCAGATCTGGAGGATCTGAGGGAACAACTTGCAGAACTCAAGAGGACTGGTGTGATACGGGAGTCCAGAAGCCCCTATGCCTCTCCCATAGTGGTGGTCCGAAAGAAGAATGGATCATTGAGGCTCTGTATAGACTACAGGACTCTCAACAGGAGAACCATACCTGACCAATACACCACTCCGAGGATAGAGGATGCCCTACAGAGCTTGTCTGGAGCCAAATGGTTCAGCGTTATGGATCTCAAGAGTGGGTACTATCAGATTCCGATGCACCCAGCAGACAAGGAGAAGACAGCTTTCATAACCCCAGTGGGGTTCTTTGAATTCGACCGGATGCCCCAAGGTCTGTCTGGAGCCCCAGCTACTTTCCAACGCCTCATGGAGAAGACAGTAGGGGACATGAACTTGATCGAAGTCCTTGTATACCTAGACGATGTCATTGTCTTTGGGAGAACCTTGGAGGAACATGAAGAGAGGCTGGAGAAAGTGTTGAGAAGACTCAGTGAGGAAGGACTTAAGCTTTCGCCTGAGAAGTGTCGGTTCTACCAGTCTTCTGTGAACTATCTGGGGCACATAGTATCTGAAGAAGGGGTGGCCACAGACCCTGAGAAATTGGAGGCAGTTACCTCCTGGCCACAGCCCACCACAGTAACAGAACTCAGATCCTTCTTGGGCTTCTGCTCCTACTACAGGAGGTTTGTGGAGGGATTTGCCCGAATTGCTAGACCATTGAATGAGTTGCTCAAGACTGAAGGAGAGGAGGATGGATCGGGCCCAGGAGGCCAGGAGAGTCCATCAGAGATCAGTGGAATCAGAAGTGTGAAGAGGCTTTCCAGGAATTGAAGAGGAGCCTGACCACTGCACCAGTCTTGGCCTATGCAGACCCAACCAAACCCTATGAACTGCACGTGGATGCTAGTCATGACGGTCTGGGAGGAGTACTTTACCAAGAACATGAGGGGCAATTGCGGCCTGTTGCCTATGTGAGTAGGAGCCTGACCCCCTCTGAGAAGAACTACCCCACTCACAAGCTGGAGTTCCTGGCCCTCAAGTGGGCGGTAGTAGACAAGCTCAAAGACTACCTGTATGGAGCAGAGTTCACTGTGAAGACCGACAACAACCCCCTTACCTACCTGTTCACCACGGCCAAGCTGGATGCCACTGGACACAGGTGGCTGGCCGCACTGTCTGGATTCAACTTCAGCCTTAAGTATAGACCAGGAGTGGGGAATCGAGACGCAGACGCCCTGTCCAGAAGATCTCATTCCCCGACCATTGAAATAGAAGATTGGACCCAAGTGGCACCGGACGGGGTGCAGGCCCTTTGTCAAGGAGCTGCATTCCAAGCCCGAGGATGCTCCAGAGCAGAGGAAATAGGAGTTACCACGGTGGGAGTCCCCAAACACTACTGTGGAGTAGCTCAATTGGAAGAGGACAACCTACCAAGACTGTCCAAGAAGGAATTGAGGTGTGACCAATTGGAAGACCCCATGGGGAGATTGGTCCTGGAGGCCTTGAAAAATCAGGATCCAAACATACTCATGCGTCAACCTTCAAAAGAAGCTCGCCTACTGAGGAAGGAGTGGGATAGGTTGCAGTTACATCAGGGAGTGGTCTACCGAAGGGGCCCCTCTGATGACTCAGAAGATAAGTGGCAGATGTTCCTCCCAGAGAAACATCGGGAGACTGTTCTGATGGCCTTGCATGACAATCATGGCCACCTAGGGGCTGAAAGGACCTTTCAACTTGTCAGAAGTCGGTTCTATTGGCCCTGCATGAGGGCAGAGGTAGAGGAGTACTGCCACTCATGTGCGCGATGCATCCAGAGGAAGACTTTGCCTCATCAAGCTGCCCCAATGGGCCATCTACAGAGCCAAGGGCCCATGGACCTGGTGTGCATTGATTTTCTCTGCCTCGAACCCGACCTGAGTGGACTAGGAAATGTTCTGGTGATAACCGACCATTTCACCCGGTATGCCCAGGCCTTCCCCACCAAAGATCAGAAGGCCTCCACCGTGGCCAAGGTACTTATGGAGAAGTATTTTGTCCATTATGGGCTGCCACAGAGACTCCATTCAGACCAAGGGAGGGACTTCGAGAGTAAGCTGATCCGGAAGCTCTTGGATTCGTTGGGAATTAAGAAGACTCGAACTACACCTTACCATCCTCAGGGAGATGCTCAGCCGGAAAGGTTCAACCGAACCTTGCTCAACATGTTGGGGACTCTGGAAAGCGAGAAAAAGCAACATTGGAGCAAACACATAGCAGCCATAGTACATGCTTACAACTGCACCATCAGTGATGCTACAGGCTATTCCCCATATCGACTCATGTTTGGGAGAGAAGCGAGACTACCGGTGGACCTGGCTTTTGGCACCTCACTGGACCATTCCTCAGTCACCTCCCACAAAGGATATGTGGACAGGCTCAGACACAGCCTGAAAGTAGCATATGAACAAGCTCAAGCGGCCTCAGATCAAAGGGGAGCTCGGAATAAAAGAAATTACGACTTGAAGGTCCGGGTACAAGACCTACAGCCCGGGGATCGAGTACTGTTGCGCAATCTGGGAGTCCCCGGAAAGCACAAACTTGCAGACAGATGGAGATCTGAACCCTATGTCATCTGCAGGAAGTTGCCGGGCCTACCTGTCTACAAGGTGAAGCCAGAGGGAAAGGTAGGCCCACTGAAGACATGGCATCGAAACCACCTGCTCCCACTTGCGGAGGCAGTTAGAATACCTTCCGTGGGAGACTCCCCTGCACCGGCCTCTATCTTGGATACTCCTAGGCCGCACACTCGGTCACAGACCTCCCGAGCTGGAAATGGAGAAGCCTCCCAACTTAGTGGAGATGAAGAAGGAGAGCTTGATTGGCTGTGGTCTTCCCCAACTCCAGGAACTTCTATCATAGATCTTCCAGTCACCCAAGATACCACAGATGAAACACTGAACCCAGAGGCTACAGAATTCATCCCTTTCAGTCCTTCAGCAGATTACTGGGAAGATGCCCATGATAGTTGCTCCGAGGAAGAGGAGCCTGTGGCGCCAGAGCCAGAGATTCCAGGAGAGCAAAGAGCTCGAAGAGTCATTCGACCTCCTAAGAAGCTGACCTACCCCCAGATGGGGAACAGTTCGGAAGACTCTGTGGTCACTGCTAGGAGAAATGCTGAGATTCCGGATCCCTCCACTGTCCATTTGGTGGAGGGCAACCCCAGCTCACTCTCTGGCACAGTTAGGCAGGCCACCCATGATAATGTGACCTGTGGGCAAGGGAATTCAACCCCTCAGTTATGGTGGGAATCCCCTATCCCAACATCGTTTTCAGAATTGTCCAATGTTGTATATAGTTGTTGCTAAAATTTTTCTTTGGGGACCAAAGAGTTTAAGTGGGGGGGGTGTGTAGCGGGGTATTCCCCTATATTGGGAAGAAACTACATTACCCATAACCCCATTCTTGTGATGTTCCACCGCAGAGACTCATGGGAGGGGTTATAAAAGGAGGAGGCGAGGCCGGGCTCGGCCTCTTTGGGGACACGAGACTTCGCAGACGGATCCTCCTGTGCGGATGTGTCGGAGTGCAAGGCCTGAAGCCTGAGGCCTTGCTCTGCACCAAAGAGCCTTCCACCCTCCCCTCTGCGAGCCTGGGTGGCATCTGACTTTGTGAGCTACAGCCTTGTCGGATCGGGGGCCCGATCGTTGGAGAGATCGAGTGTGTGTGACACGACCGGTGGAGGTTTCCCGGACTGGATCCGTAGTCCGGCGGGTGAGAGGGCGTAAGCCCAGCTAAGATACTGTTGCTGTATATAGGCCTATAGACTGCCGTGGCCTACAAGTTATTTTCATACCCCTTGGATTACAAAGTTATACTCTGTTTAAAGTGCACCACCATTACAGACCTGCCGGTGAAGAAAGAAGGACTAAGTTAAATATTAGAACCAGGCCTGGTGGGGATTCTAGCGTGTTTGATTACTGCGCCATAGGGCACTTAGTTAACGGTCGCCCGTATGGCGCACCTGTAGCGTGTGTTACTATATAGTGTGTTAGAGTGGCAGGACGCTGCCCTTAGGAGTGATTATCTGGAACTGTGATTACTGTTACCCCTTTATCCATATTGAGAATTAATGAGTAAAACACTTTACCTATTACAATTCATTACTGTGTCCTTGCTTAGTTATTCTATTGCATAGGACATATCATTGATTGTTAGTACTAGCTGTGCCAGAAGGGGGTAGAGCCTATTGCCGGGGGTTGGCGGAGCTGCACTCAGGGCCCAAATCTAATTCTGCGGCCTCCTTAGTTGGAGGTATCGCTACATCTGATTTTGCAAATGTATAATTATACTATACAAACTACGCTTCTTTGTATTGTACATGATATATATTTTCAATAAAACATGTTTGGAAATAAATAAATAAATTGCAGTATATATACAGTATCTCACAATTTTGAAAAATAAACAATATTTTTTACTTAGTGCTATAATATATATAAAAAAAAATGTAAAAAAAAATATTTCAAAAATCAATTTAGGCCAATATAAAAAAAAATCCCAATAAGCGTATATTGATTGGTTTGCGCAAAAGTTATAGCGTCTACAAACTATGGTATAGATTTATGGACTTTTTTTTAATTGTTTTTACTGGTAATGTCGGCGATCAGCGATTTTTAGCGGAACTGCGACATTGCGGCAGACAAATCTGACCCTAAATGACACGTTTTGGGGACCAGTGACACCAATACAGTGAGCAGTGCTAAAAAAAAATGCACTGATCACTGTATAAATTACACTGGCAGGGAAGGGGTTAACATCAGGGGCGATCAAAGGGTTAAATGTGTTCCCTGTTTGTGCTTTCTTACTGCGTGGGGGTACTGACAGGAAGAACACAGAGATTGATGTTCCTGATTACTAGTGTAGCGGGTACTTGAATTTAGGGGAAGCATCTGGGTGGTAGTGTAACCCAGATGCCTTGATTGTTAGGAAATTCAAGGTTCCCTTTGTGAATCTTAGAGGACTCTGGTGGTGTGAAGTTCCCGCCGGCCTATAGGTGGCATTGTTGCCTTGGACCAGGGTTGGGCTCGCACCGCAAGACTGTACCTTTTTGTCCCCCCCTTGAGCTGGTACAGCGGGGCGGGGAACCCGCTGTGGCGCGAAGGGAGAGGTCATAAAAGGGGTGGACGCCCTGATCACGGGGTTAGAGTCCGGAGCCAGAAGATGCGGCTGCACCCAGGCACCTTCAGCCTGGGTGCTGGCGTTCCAGTGTTCCAGGCCTAGGTGCCCTTGACCTAGCCGGAGCGGAGATGGAGTCCATCTCAGGCACCTTTAGCCTGGGGTGAGGTACTATGGCGGATGCCTGGGGCTTAGTACCTTCGACTGAGTTCCGCGAGGGTGGAGGAATCCGAGGGGCCCTAACTCCTTTGGTGCCCGTGTCTGAGTTCGTGAGGACTGGTGTGCAGTAACTTCTCTGAAGAATCCCGCGCAGCATCGCTGGTGACGGAGAGGCCTCCATTTCTCCCTTGGACGGATTTCTTCCTCTGACAGGGGCAGAGTGAGCGAAGGTAATTCACGTTCTATATCACCTAGTCAGTGGCAGTGACTATTCACCACTGGTGACAGCACAGTGGGCAGCAGCAGAAGGGAAAGGATTGTGCCTCGATCTGTCCCCATTTTCCAAAGTAAAGAGACTGTTTTATTGCTTGGCAAGAAGAATAAAACTGAGTTGGACCTATTCACTGTGTGGAACTCTGGTTACTAAAAGCAAAGGAGTCAGGGACGAAGTACTGGACTTGACTCTAGGACACCTACACAGGACCCCAATTTGCTGGCCTTCACCTTCTAGCTATGGAGGACATGGGCCGTGGTGTGTCTTATCCCTCTCTCCCAGGTACCCCTAGACAACAGCCATATAACCGATAAAGAAAGAGAGAGGAGGGAGCGGCCCTGCTACACTAGGAAAAGAAGATCTCCATGTTCTCCCATCAGAATGGGGATCTGCCTTGTTTACATAGGCAGATCCCCGTTCAGCCTCTCTGTGAAGAGATTGCAGTTCGCCGGCAGATATCAGGTCTGCTGGACTCGCGCATTGGCTCCCCCTCCGTACAGTGGGAACGAACGCGCAAATGCCTTAGACGCGCGCCCACAATATCTATTGCATGAAACAACGTACAGGTACGTTGTTTCCCGCAATAGAGCCATCCTGCCGCAGTATACAATGCCTTGAAATTTTCCACATTTTGCCATGTTGCAACCAAAATTGTGAATGTATTTTATTGGGATTTTATGGTATAGACCAACACAAAGGGGCACATAATTGTGAAGTGGAAGGAAAATGATAAATGGTTTTTACATTTTTTTACAAATAAATATCTGAAAAGTATGGCGTGCATTTGTATTCAGCCCCCCTGAGTCAATACTTCGTAGAAACACCTTTCGCTGCAAATACAGCTGCAAGTCTTTTTAGGTATGTCTATCTAGAGAGTAAAATTTTGGCCCATTCTTCTTTGCAAAATAGCTCAAGCTCTGTCAGATTGTATGGTGCGCGTCTGTGAACAGCAATTTTCAAGCCTTGCCACAGATTCCCAATTGGATTTAGGTCTGTACTTTGACTGGACCATTCTAACCCATGAATATACTTTGATCTCAACCATTCTATTGTAGCTCTGGCTGTATGTTTAGGGTTGTTGTCCTGCTGGAAGGTGAACCACTGCCCCCAGTCTCAAGTCTTTTGCAGACTCTAATGCCTTGTACACACGCCCGGTTTTCCCGTCGGAATAAACTTGTATGGTTTTTCCGACGGAATTCCGATGGAATTCCGCTCAAGCTGTCTTGCATACACACGGTCACACCAAATTTTGACCGTCAAGAACGCGGTGACGTACAACACTACGACGAGCCGAGAAAAATGAAATTCAATGCTTCCGAGCATGCGTCAACTTAATTCTGAGCATGCATGGTTTTTAGTACGTCGGAATTGCATACAGACGAACGGAATTTCCGATGGAACAGAATTCCCGTCGGAAAAAAAGAGAACATGTTCTCTATCTAATTCCGTCGGGCATACACACGGTCGGAATATCCAATGAAAAACTCCCATCGGACTTTTTCCATCGGAAATTCCGACGTGTGTACGCGGCATAACAGGTTTTCTTCTAAGATTGCCTTGTATTTGGCTCCATCCATCTTCCCATCAACTCTGATCAGCTTCCCTGTCTCTGTTGAAGAAAGGCATCCCCACAACATGATGATGCCACCACCATGTTTCACGGTGGGGATGGTGTGTTCAGGTGATGTGCAGTGTTAGTTTTGCGCAATACATAGCTTTTGCTTTTAGGCCAAAAAGTTAAATTATGTCTCAACTGACCAGAGCAACTTCTTCCACATGTTTGCTGTGTCCCCCACATGGCTTCTTGCAAACTGCAAACGGGACTTTTCTCTCCGTCGGAAAAACTGCGATGGAGCATACACACGGCCGGAATTCCCGGCCAAAAGCTCTCATAGCAGTTTTCCCGTCAGAAAAACCGGTCGTGTGTACGAGGCATTAATAGTTTTCCTGTGGACAGAGTCTCCCACCTGAGCTGTGGATCTCTGCAGCTCCTCCAGAGTTAATATGGGCCTATCAGGGAAACGGCCTGAAGAAGGACTGGCAATTCCGCCCAAGACAATCATGGCCACCACAGTGCAAAGTGTGACTGATGTGGGCAGTACTTACGGGTCTATTTAAGCCTGCTGTTGGAGCCGCCCCTTGCTGGATTATCATCAGCTCCCCAGTGTTTCCTGTGCTCCTGTGTTTCCGTGATTCTGTTCCCTTTACCGACTCATTTTTGACTTCTGCTTCTGATCCGCTCCTGATTGACCTCTGGCTTGCACCATCGACTACGCTCCTGTCTGCTCCTTCATCTGTACTTCGTCTCTGGCATTTCTGGACTGATCTCTCGTGTATGACCCCTGGCTTGTCTTCAGTTCCTGCTACTGGTTTGCACCTACTGACGCCTTCTGCCCAGCATCCCGTGCTCAGTGGCTCTGCGGGTCATCCGAGCAACTACCAGTGCACTCCAAGTGACCGGCTCATCACCATCAACACCTGGCAAACCGTGCACCTTTGGGCACTGCTCCCTCTGTATCACTCCCAGGGGAGCACTGCACTTAGCCACAAGGAGTGCCCTCTCAACAATCATCCTCCTCCTTGGAACCTGACAGGGCCTATTGACTGCTTCTCTGATTAATGCTCTCCTTGCTCGGCCTGACAGTTTAGGTGGACGACCATGTCTTAGTAGGTTTGCAGTTGTGCCATACTCTTTCTATTTTTGGATGATGGATTGCACCTGGGTGACATCTGCCAGAGGGGTGACACCTGTGGGCAGCGGCACCGCTAACACTGCGCGGTCTGCACCCCTACACTGATCTCTCATGTCTAGCCGGATGTGTCCCTCAGCAGAGCGGACCAAAGCCGCCTCCCCCTCCTCAGGAGGAGGGAGTCAGAGGGACACACAACTGTGTATATCCCGAGCTGTTCTGGGGTCTGGACAGTGTATTGTAATGCAGATGGGCATGTGCTGGGGGCGCTATGGGAGGGGAGAGGGGGTCTATACTGAGGGAGGTCTACACTGAGGGGGGTCTGGACTGATGGAGGGGGGTCGGCACTAATGGAGGGGGGTCGACACTGAGGGTGTGTCTATACTGATGGAGGTGGGTCTGCACTGAGAGGGGGTCTTTACTGATGTAGGGGGGTCTTCACTGAGGGGGTGTCTATACTGATGAGGGGTCTGCACTGAGGGGGGTCTATACTGATGGAGGTGGGTCTGCACTGAGGTGGGTCTATATGGATGGAGGGGGGTTTGCACTGAGGGGGTGTCTATACTGATGGAGGGGGTCTGCACTGAGGGGGGCTATATTGATGGAGGGGGGTCTGCACTGAGGGGGTGTCTATACTAATGAAGCGGGATCTGCACTGAGGGCGGTGTCTATACTGATGGAGGATGGTCTGTACTGAGGGGGGTTTTATACTGGTGGAGGGGGATCTGCACTAAGGGGGTGTCTATATTTATGGAGGGGGTCTGCACTGAGGGGGTGTCCATATTGATGGAGGGGGGTCTGCACTGAGGGGGTGTCTATATTGATGGAGGGGGTCTGTACTGAGGGGGCTGTCTATATTGATGGAGGGGGGTCTGCACTGAGGGGGTGTCTATATTGATGGAGGGGGTCTGTACTGAAGAGGTGTCTATATTGATCGAGGGAATCTGCACTGCGGGTGTGTCTATACTATTAACATCACCTTCTGATGCAGTCTTCATGTAAAGGTCACATTCTGGTGGAGTCCCACTGCAAAAGTCACTTCTTAGTGAAGTCTCAATGTGGATTTCACATTCTGTTGGAGTCTCAATGTGGATTTCACATTGTGATGGAGTCTCAATGGGAACGTCACATTGTGGTGGAGTCTCAATGTGAACGTCACAAGCTGGTGGAGTTTCAATTTAACCACTTGACGACCGCTGCACAACGAAATACGTTGAAAGAATGGCACAGATGGGCATAAGGGCGTACAGGTACGTCCCCTTTAAGATGCGAGCCGGCGGCACGCTCGCGACCCAGTCAGGAGCTCCGTGACCGCGCCCGCGGGACCCGCAGACCTGATCGCCGCCGGTGTCCCGTGATCGGGTCACAGAGCTGAAGAACGGGGAGAGGTAAGTGTAAACAAACATATCCCCGTTCTTCCTAGTGAAACTGTCAGTGATCATCTGTACCCTGTCATCGGGAACAGCGATCAGTGATGTGTCACGCCAAGCCACGCCCCCTAACAGTTACAAGCACTCCCTAGGTCACACTTAACCCCTTCAGCGGCCCCTACAGGTTAACCCCTTCACTGCCAGTGTCATTTTTACAGTAATCAGTGCATTTTTATAGCACTGATCGCTGTAAAAATGACAATGGTCCCAAAATGGTGTCATAAAGTGTCCGATGTGTCCACCATAATGTCGCAGTCACAATAAAAATCGCTGATCGCCGCCATTACTAGTAAAAATAAAATTATTAATAAAAATGCCAAAAAACTATCCCCTATTTTGTAGACGCTATAACTTTTGCGCAAACCAATCAATAAATGCTTATTGCGATTTTTTTACCAAAAATATGTAGAAGAATACGTGTCGGCCTAAACTGAGGAAAAAAATTTTTTTATATATTTTTTGGAGATATTTATTATAGCAAAAAGTAAAAAATAGGGTTAGGGTTAAGGGTTAGGGTTAGGGTTAAGAGTTAGGGGTTAGGGTTAGGGTTTTCCCTTTAAGAACAAGGCTAGGACCCAGGATTTGGAACAGGGACCTCCCCCAGAGGTCAAAGGTCAGAAGGCGGGTTCCCAGAGGTCAAAGGTCACTGGGCGTGGCTGACCCACCCCCACCAAAGTGTACCGCCTACCCCAACTATGTCGGGGAATGAACAAGTCGGGGTAAGAACAAGTCAGGGAAATCACTCTATTTTTGTTCATAGGGCAAAAATAAAAACCGCAGAGGTGATCAAATACCACCAAAAGAAAGCTCTATTTGTGGGAAAAAAAGGACGTCAATTTTGTTTGGGAGCCACGTCGCACGACCGCGCAATTGACAGTTAAAGCAACGCAGTGCCGAATCGCAAAAAGTGGCTTGGTCTTTGACCAGCGAAATGGTCCGGGGCTGAAGTGGTTAAACGTTACATGCTTGTGGAGTCTCAATGTGAACGTCACATGCTAGTGGAGTCTCCGTTTTGGTGGACTTTCAATGTGGATGTCGACTTCGGTCAAGCTCACTGGGGCAGGCCTGCCATGTGAGATGCGTCTGCAGTAAATCTCACCTTCAACTGCAATAAAAAAGAGATCTCTGATTTAGCACCTTCACCTACATTTCATATATTTCTCTTTATACAACATCAATTTATAGAGAGAAAAGCTGAAAACTCCTGTGCCAGGAACAATAAATAAATACAACATGACAGGAACGACTACTATTGGCTTTTGTATAAAAAATGCTGGTTGCCTGGCAGTTATGCCGACGCACTAAAATTCAGTGACTCAGGCAGCCGGAAACAAGTATTTTCAGCAGTGTGATGATACAATTTCATAGTTAAATGAGATGGCCGGGTCACAGAGGAAGTTGTGACAGGAAGTTGTCATGTCACCTGCCTGGCTGTGCATTATGGCAGGGGTTTCTGAATCATCAGACCAGCTAAGCAGAGGATTTGTTAACTGGCAGTTTTGTCCAGAAAGTGTGTGATTTATCAGCCCTGAGATCAGACAGGAGACTGGTCACCTGCTATGGAGGTCATACACCAGCTGATATGTTTACATTGGCAGGGAGAGAAAACAAAAGACTAATGTAGTAGGAATCGTTATGTATGGTTGCCCTATATTGGTATCATTTTTTTATAGATATTCATACTGTTCCTTTAATTGCTATATGTTAGTTATGCTTAACCACTTCCTTTTAACAGGGTCTTTACCCTGGCGGGGACAGAAGGATCCAGCCAATCACAGGAATGTTTCCCAATCATTGGTAGAGACTGAGAGCTGGTCACTGTGCTGGGAGGTGCTATCTGAATAAAAAGCTCTGCCACCCATGGATGCATATGTGGGGTATGTGGGTGTTAAAGACCCCCTTCTTTGAGCCGCACATATGCTCTCACTCTCTCTCTCTCAAGAGTGTTTTTGTGCCATTACAAATGTTCAGAAACCATTACCCATTAACTGCTTGCTGACCAGCCACCGTCATACTGCAGCAGGTCGGCTTGTTTACGCAAATCGCGTACCGGTACGTTGGCTCCTTCAAAACCTACAGTGGGCACACGCGTGTGCACGCTGTGTGGTGGGGAAGCCGATGCGCATGCCTGGCGGTCGCGATGTCTGCCGGCCACCCGTGATTGCTCCACAGAGAGCCAGAACGGGGATCTGTCAATGTAAACAAACCGATCCCCGCTCTAGCAGGGGAGTACAGAGAGATTGTCTGTTCCTAGTGATTAGGAACAGCGATCGCTCTGTACTTCCAGTCAGTCCCCTCCTTCCACTGTTAGAAACACCTCACTAGGACACATTTAACCCCTTGATTGCCCCCTAGTGTTAACCCCTTCCCTTCCAGTGTCATTTATACAGTAATCAGTGCATTTTTATAGCACTGATCGCTGTATAAGGGCCCTTTCACACGGGCTTGTCCATGTACCGACTCTGCTTTGCTCTGCAGGGATCGATCCGCTGATCCCCACTGAGCAGGCGGATGACAGGTCCATCTCCGCTCACTGTGCGGAGATTGACCTGCCAAAGTCCTGCTGTCCTCTACTGGACTGTCTGTTCGTTTTCATCTGATCCTATCCGATCCGATTCTCCAGACAGATGGAAAATAGGGTTTCCATCTGTCTGGATTTCATGGACTGGATCGGATCGGATAGTGGCAGATTTCAGCGGACATGTCACCAATGACATCAGCCGCTCCATAGAGGTGCATGGAGCATCCGATCAGGTCCGCCTGAAAAACTGACAGGCGGACTTGATCGGAAAGCCTATGCAAAAGGGGCCTAAATGTCACTGGTCCCAAAAAAGTGTCAAAAGCTATAAGTGTCAAAAGTTCATCCACTCTTAGGCATGTGGACATGGATTGATGACGGGGCTGGAGGATGGGGTCCATGATTGCGATGGCTGGCTCTTCATGGAACTACACATCCCAGACTGCCTTGCTGACGATGTAGACTTCACGACGGAGCGGCGCTGGATGATAAGTTCTGTGTTGGTAAGTAGGGATGAGCTCGGTGTTCGAGTCGAACATAAGTTTGACTCGAACATCGGCTGTTCGACCGTTCGGCGAACATCGAACGATTTGGGCCGTTCGCGCCAAATTCGAGTGACGCGAATGGCCCACAATACACTGCGCCATCACAGTGCAATCCCGGCGCTGTGATTGGCCATGCATGCACTTTGACCCCGCATGCTTGGCCAATCACAGCGCCGGCAGCTAGGAGAGCCATAATTGGCCACAGGCAGGTTGCCTGTGGCCAATTATAGCTCAGGGGGTTTAGCACACGCCCCACACTATAAAAGGCCGCCAGCGTGGCGCCCTTGTGTAGTGTGTTCCGGCGCAGCGAAAGAGTTACATAGGCAGGGACAGTGTCAGTGCTATTTGTACCTCAAACTTGTGTGTACGGAGAGAGAAGGATAGGCAGGGAGAGTGCCAGTGTCATATTCTTTGCTAAACCTTGTGTGCAGGGAGAGAGAAGGATAGGCAGGGGACAGTGTCAGTGTCACATTCTTTGCTAAACCTTGTGTGCAGGGAGAGAGAAGGATAGGCAGGGAGAGTGTCAGTGTCATATTCTTTGATAAACCTTGTGTGCAGGGAGAGAGAAGGATAGGCAGGGAACAGTGTCAGTGTCATATTCTTTGCTAAACCTTGTGTGCAGGGAGAGAGAAGGATAGGCAGGGAGAGTGTCAGTGTCATATACTTTGATAAACCTTGTGTGCAGGGAGAGAGAAGGATAGGCAGGGGACAGTGTCAGTGTCATATTCTTTGCTAAACCTTGTGTGCAGGGAGAGAGAAGGATAGGCAGGGAGAGTGTCAGTGTCATATACTTTGATAAACCTTGTGTGCAGGGAAAGAGAAGGATAGGCAGGGGACAGTGTCAGTGTCATTGTTGCTAAGCCTCCTGCACATTATACACCTGAAGTTAGCCCGTATTGCTGTGTTTTCCTGGTGTGTTACACCAACAGGCATTTGCAGCACTTACAGCGGGCGGAGTGTGCCTCCTGCACCTTATACACCTGAACTTAGCCTGTATTGCTGCGTTTTCCTGGTGTGTTACACCAACAGTCATTTGCAGCACTTACAGCGGGCGGAGTGTGCCTCCTGATCATATTACACCTGAAGTTAGCCTGTATTGCTGCTTTTTCCTGGTGTGTTACACCAACAGGCATTTGCAGCACTTACAGCGGGCAGAGTGTGCCTCCTGATCATATTACACCTGAAGTTAGCCTGTATTGCTGCTTTTTCCTGGTGTGTTACACCAACAGGCATTTGCAGCACTTACAGTGGGCGGAGTGTGCCTCCTGATCATATTACACCTGAAGTTAGCCTATATTGCTGCTTTTTCCTGGTGTGTTACACCAACAGGCATTTGCAGCACTTACACCGGGTGGAGTGTGCCTCCTGATCATATTACACCTGAAGTTAGCCTGTATTGCTGCTTTTTCCTGGTGTGTTACACCAACAGGCATTTGCAGCACTTACAGCGGGCGGAATGTGCCTCCTGATCATATTGCACCTGAGGTTAGCCTGTAGTGCTGCTTTTTCCTGGTGTGTTATACAAACAGGCATTTGCAGCACTTACAGCGGGCGGAGTGTGCCTCCTGATCATATTACACCTGAAGTTAGCCTGTATTGCTGCTTTTTCCTGGTGTGTTACACCAACAGGCATTTGCAGCACTTACAGCGGGCGGAGTGTGCCTCCTGATCATATTACACCTGAAGTTAGCCTGTATTGCTGCTTTTTCCTGGTGTGTTACACCAACAGGCATTTGCAGCACTTACAGCGGGCGGAGTGTGCCTCCTGATCATATTACACCTGAAGTTAGCCTGTTTTGCTGCGTTTTCCTGGTGTGTTACACCAACAGGCATTTGCAGCACCTACAGCAGGCGTAGTGTGATTCCTGCAAAATATACTCCTGAAGCTAGGCCTTATTGCTGGTTTTCCCATTTCCCTGCAGGCCATTAGAATGTCTGGAAGGCAAACAAGGAGAGGCAGACAGTCAGGAGCCAATAAAAGAGGGCAAGCAGGCTCTGTGTCTAGAGACAACAGTGCTGGTCGTGGATGCGTTGCATCGCCATCAGCACGTGGCCATGGGACACGCTTGTCCTTCTTTTCGGCAGCTGGACGTGTTGAGCCGCATCATGCCGAAGCATTGGTAGAGTGGATGACCAAGCCCTCCTCATCCTCTCTCACCCAGGCTCAGGGTACTGGCAAAGCAGCTGCCAAAGCGTCCTCTTCCCTGGTATCAATGTCATCATCAGTCACTCCTTCCCTAGACCAACCATGTCCTCCTGAGGAGTCCCCCGAACTGTTTAAGCACAGTGTTGGGTACATGCTCCGGGAGGATGCCCAGCGTTTCGAAGGGTCTGATGATGATACCCAGCTAGAGGAAGGCAGTAGCGTGAGAGCAGAGAGAGGGGATGCTCAAGAAGGACACCAATCTGGCAGTCATGTTCCAGCAGCTGCAGCATACTGCCAGATTGGCTCCAGTGATGAGGAGGGAGGGGATGATGAGGTCACTGACTCCACGTGGGTGCCTAATAGGAGAGAGGAGGAGGAGAATGAGGAGGAGGCACATCTCCAATGAGGCAGGATGCCCTCGGGGGGCCAGCGCAAGGGCAGCACACCGACAGAATCACACCGCAGAGCTCCGCCTGTGCAGGGCACTGCCTCTGCCCGTTATTCAAAAAGTTCTTTGGTGTGGGCCTTTTTTGAGCCGAGTACATCAGATCGCACAGCTGCTGTTTGCAACATATGTCTCAAACGTATATCGCGTGGCCAAAACATCACCCGCTTGGGCACCACATGCTTGACCAGACATATGTTGACCTTCCATGCAGCTCGTTGGCAAGCCTACCTTAAAGACCCACACCAAAGAACAAAGCGGACCTCTCCTTGCACCGCATCAGCTGGGATCTCCAACCCCACTATACCTTCAGTCCTCTCTGAAACCTGCACTGAGAGGAATGAAGGTGTAGAATTAGGTGTGTCACAGCCAAGTACTTGCGGGCACTCTGCTAGCAGTACACCGACGTCCGATTCTAGCAGGCAAATTTCCCTGCCCCAGCTGCTGGACTGTCGAAAGAAGTTCACTCCCAGCCATCCACATGCCCAGCGGTTGAATGCTAGCTTGGCTAAATTGCTAGCGCTTCAACTGCTGCCTTTTCAGTTGGTAGACTCGGCCCCCTTCCGTGAGTTTGTGCAATGTGCGGTTCCTCAGTGGCAGGTTCCCAAACGCCACTTTTTCTCACGGAAGGCGATTCCGGCTCTCTACCGGCATGTGGAAGGCAATGTCTTGGCCTCGCTGGACAGGGCGGTCAGCGGTAAGGTGCATATTACCGCTGACTCATGGTCCAGCAGGCATGGACAGAGACGTTACCTTTCTTTCACGGCCCATTGGGTCACTCTTTTGGCAGCTGGGAAGGATGCAGGACAAGGTGCAGTAGTGTTGGAGGTTGTTCCACCGCCACGCCTCCAAAATGCTACTAGTGGTTGTGACACACCTCTCTCCTCCACCCCCTCCTCTTCTTCTTCCTCCATGGCCTCTTCCTGTGCTTTGTCCTCGGAACCAGCGGTGCTCCGTAGGCGTTCAAGGGGCTACGCAAGTACGCAGGCAAAAAGATGCCATGCCGTGCTTGCGCTGGTGTGTTTGGGGGACAGGAGCCACACTGGGGCAGAGGTTCTGTCTGCTCTGCAGGGGCAGGCCGAGAGGTGGTTGATGCCACGCCAGCTTAAGCCAGGAATGGTAGTTTGCGACAATGGCACCAACCTCCTCTCCGCTCTCCGACAGGGACAACTGACCCATGTGCCCTGTGTGGCTCACGTCCTTAACCTGGTGGTGCAGCGGTTCTTGGGCAGGTACCCAGGCTTACAGGATGTCCTGAGGCAGGCCAGGAAAGTCTGTGTGCATTTTCGCAGATCTTATAATGCCAGTGCTCACCTGGCTGAGCTGCAAAAGGAGTTGAACCTGCCCAAAAACCGCCTTATATGTGACATGCCCACCAGGTGGAACTCAACGTTGGCCATGCTGCAGCGGCTGCACACGCAGCAGAGGGCCATCAATGAGTACCTGTGCGACTACGGCACCAGGACAGGGTCAGGGGAGCTTGGGTTTTTTTCACCACGCCAGTGGGGCATGATCAGGGATGCATGCACTGTCCTGGCACCATTTGAGGAGGCCACGAGGATGGTGAGCAGTGACAGTGCATGCATCAGTGACACTGTACCTCTTGTCCACCTGTTGGAACATACGCTGCGTGGAATAATGGACAGGGCACTTGAGGCAGAACAGAGGCAGGAAGAGGAGGACTTCCTTGCCTCTCAAGGCCCCCTTTACCCAGACAGTGTTCCTTCTGTCCCACCCATCGCACAGGAAGAGGAGGAGGAGGATTGTGTCAGCATGGAGGTGGAGCCTGGCACTCAGCATCATCAGCAGCAGTCTTTTAGGGATGATTTACAGTCCCAAGAAACCAGTGGACTTGTACGTGGCTGGAAGGAGGTGGCTGCGGATCATGTCGTCCTTAGTGACCCAGAGGACTCCAGACCGAATGCCTCAGCTAACCTACGCTGCATGGCCTCCCTGATCCTGCAAAGTCTGCGGAAGGATCCTCGTATTCTTCGGATCAAGGAGAGGGACCATTACTGGCTGGCCACTCTCCTTGATCCACGGTACAAGGGTAAGGTTGCGGACCTTATCTTACCGTCGCAGAGGGAGCAGAGGATGAGACAACTCCGGGAGGCCTTGCAGAAAGGTCTGTGCAACGCATTCCCAGAGACTGGGAGGTTACAAACTCCTGGTCCTGGACAACGAGTTGCTGAGGCTTCGGTCAGTCAAAGAGGGAGCGGTGGGGAAAGTGGCCGTCTGACCGATGCATTCAGACAATTCTTTAGTCCGCAGCCCCAAGGTATGATCGGTTCCAGCAACCATCGCCAGCGTCTGATATACATGGTGCAGGAATACCTAGGGGCAAGGTCAGACTTGGACACCTTCCCCTCCGAAAATCCTCTGGCTTACTTGGTCTTGAGGATGGATCACTGGCCAGAGCTTGCACAGTATGCAATTGAGCTACTGGCCTGTCCTGCATCCAGCGTTCTTTCAGAACGCACATTCAGTGCTGCTGGAGGATTTGTCACGGATCACAGGGTGCGCCTGTCCACCGACTCTGTTGATCGACTGACCTTCATAAAGATGAACCAGTCTTGGATCACCACCAGCTACCAAACACCTGAAGCTGATATAACAGACTAATTTATTTTTAAATGTCACATCCCTTCAAGACTGATGCTGATGCTGAGAGACTGTCCTGTTATGTTGACTGACAATCCTCCTCCTCCGATTGATGCGATTGATGATGATAGCTTGGAAGAACATTTTTGTTTCTGGGTGCCACCACCAGTGGCTATGGCCCAATTTTTCAGCCCCTGTTTAACAGGGGCATGTAATTACAATTTTTTATGCAATGCTTTGCAGCAGGGCTCATTCCTGCACTCCAACTAGAGTATCTGGGAGAGGTTGCAGTGTCGTGGCACCAGCACCAGTGGCTAAGGCCCAATTTTTCAGCCAATGTTTAACAGGGGCGTGTTATTACAATTTTTTATTCAATGCTTTGCAGCAGGGCTCATTCCTGCACTCCAACTAGAGTATCTGGGAGAGGTTGCAGTGTCGTGGCACCAGCACCAGTGGCTAAGGCCCAATTTTTCAGCCCCTGTTTAACAGGGGCGTGTAATTACAATTTTTGATGCAATACTTTGCAACAGGGCTCATTGCTGTGCTCCAAGTACAGTATCTGTGAGGGGTTGCAGTGTTGTGGCACCAGTACCTAAGGCCTAGGCTTGTGCAATTCGTTTCGTAACGAATCGAAATTCGTCCGAATTTAGCAACTTTCGGACATTCGGAAGCATTCGAATTTCCGAACAAAGCAATTACGAATAAGACCGAATCCGAAATAAATTATACCGCAAATAGCGAATGCCCGAATGTCTTCGGCATAATTCGTTATGAAAAAGTTACGACTGTACGAATCCATACGAAGCACAATAACACTCACTCTGCTCTGCTCTCTGCTTCTCCCACACCGTGCTGAACTCCCTCTCAAAATGGTGTACAGGGGCGGAGGCTATAGCCGCATGTAAAAAACGAAAGTAAAATACGAGATTTCGACTCGTTACAAATAACCGCTATGTATTTAGAAAAGTACAAATCCATTCGAAGCACATTAGGCATAATAGGCAGCGTCGTCGTGAGAGAGACACAGAAAATTACGAATCAACGAACCCAAAAAAAGTTACGAAAGTAGGAGTTGTGTCCAGAATCAACGAAAAACAACGTACTCTACCGAAAGTACGAATTATAAATCAACTAAAAATTCAACGAAAAATGTCGCTTGCGAAAATACGAATTAGTCCGAACACGAAAAATCCCGTCTAGCAAAATTACGAATGATTACGAATCAACAGGACCGAAAAGAAACGAACCGAAACTAACCAAATTTTTTCGTTGTGCACAAGCCTACTAAGGCCCAATTTTTCTGCCCCTGTTTAATAGGGGCATGTAATTACAATTCTTGATCTAATAATTCACAGCAGGGCCCATTCCTGCGCCCACCAAGACTAACTGTGAGGCCTTACAGTGTTTGTTGTGTCAACACCACCACCACCAAAGGCCCAATTTTTCAGCCCCTGTTCAACAGGGGCATGCAATTACAATTATTGATCTAATAATTCACAGCAGGGCCCATTCATGCGCCCACCAAGAGTAACTGTGAGGGCTCACAGTGTTGTGGCAACACCAACATGTAAGGGGCAAATTTCAGCTGAGTATATACGGCAGGCCCCTACTTTCAAACATCCAACTTACAAACGACTCCTCCTTGCAAACGGAAGGATACAACAGGAAGTGAGAGGAAATCTACCCCTAGGAAGGCAAATTCTCTCCTGTAAGAGTTAATATGGGAAAAAAAGTGTCTCCTCTCCACTGATGCTTTATCACCAATTCTTGTTTCAATAAAAAAACAACATTTTCAAAAAACATTTGTCATTAGGACGGAAAGTGAGGTGAACTGTTCTGAACAGGTGCACACTGCACAGACAGCAAAACAAATGTTACAGGGGTGATAACCCTTCCCTATGTTTTCCAAAAAGCTTAAAAATAGATTTTTTGGCTGGAGCTACACTTAAACAATGTACCTGTTCAAAATTACAAACAGATTCTACATAAGAACAAACCTACAGTCCCTGTCTTGCATGCACCGCCTGTATACGGCTGTTCAGAGTATATAGGGCCTTTTTTATTTTGTGTGCGGGGTTCCCCTTAATATCCATACAAGACCCAAAGGGGCTGGTAATGGGCTGGGGTAGGGGGGGGGGCTGTGATGGGGTAGCTATGCCATTTTTCTTAAAGATTTTCATCCATATTACCGGGACCAGACATTACATTAAAGCCGCAAGCAGTTTTAAATGGCTTTTTTTCCTTTAGAAATGTAATTTTGTGCAGGGACAGTTCTAAACACGGGAAACACGTGGCACTTCACAGGCATATTTTAGACACCCCCCTGGTACGATATTTAAAGGAATATTTGACTTTTTTTTTTCACTTTATGCATCATTAAAATGACTGCTCCCGAAAAACGGCCGTTTTTAAAACTTTTTTTTGGATTGATACATGTCCCCTGGTGCAGAACCCGGGTTCCCAAACCCTTTTTAGGACAATAACATGCATAATAGTCGTTATAATTAGCACTTTAGATTTCGAATGTTCGTATCCATTGTATTTAATAGGGTTCTAAAGTTCGTGCGAACTTTCGGTCCGTTCGCGGGTTCTGGTGCGAACCGAACCCGGGGGTGTTCGGCTCATCACTATTGATAAGAGTCGGCTTTGCATGAGACTACACTCCCCAGACTGCCTTGCGGATGACGCTCATGTTACGATGGAGCGTCACGACCATATAGATAGTGGCGGATGACGCGGCGAGGTTCCTCATTGATACACGTCACCCTATTGGCTCTCCACCACAGGGGGTTGGATTCATAACACTATCAGTTCTTTCTATAGGATATGGGGATCCCGGAGGTGGGAAAGCAAGTAAGATGACAACTGTTTCGAATTATACTATTATTTCTTCCTGTATATAAGCGTGGAGGACAGAGAGCTCAGGTATTCCCCAGTTGAAGTCTGTTTGGACGAAACCGGTCGGAATAATACGTCAGCTCCAGCTGTCCTTACCACGCCGCCTTTTTTATATTCTGTGCTGTGGATTGTTTTGGACTTTCTTTGATTTTTTGGATTTTATGGATTTTTACTGATGTTCATAGTGTATGAACTTTTACGGATGTTTTTACAATAAATCTTTTTGGATTTACACCATGTGGAGAATTTTTTCCTGTTTTCCATGGTTATGATCTATTGAGGTGTTCGCTACCCGGAATTTGGATCCTTCCTGACTTGGGAATACAGATCAGAAGTGCTGCTTGCACTAAGAGGAAGTGCTCTACAGATCCTGGTTGTCGTTTCTGTCCAAGAAGTGGACAAAGCTTTGACGATCCACCGCCATATTGTGTGTTGGATCCATTCCAGTTGGTAAGAGTACGTGTAGCGATACCTCCAACTAAGAAGGCCGCAGATTTAGTTTGGGCCCTGAAGACAGCTCCGCCAACCCCCGGCAATATGCTCTACCCCCTACTGGCACAGCTAGTACTGACAGTAAATTGTATATCTTATACTGTATGAATAACTGAGCATTGAGACAATATTAAATTGAAATAAAGGTAAGATTTTACTTGAGCTATTGGTAAAGAAAAGGGTAACATCAATGACAGTTTACAGAATAATCATTTGTAATGCAGAGCCCAGCCACACTAACACACTATAAGGTTAACACATAACAAGTGCGCCACGCGGGCGACCGTTAGCTAAGTGCCCTGTGGCGCAGTAACCAAAACACCTTAGAAATCCCACCAGGCCTGGTTCTGATATCTACAACTTAGTCCTTTTTCTTCACCGGCAGATCTTTAACGGTGGTGCACATTAATAGAGTACAAACTTTGTAATCCAATGGGGTAGGTAAAGATGGAGTAGAAACTTGACTATGTGAACGGTAGGTTCAGTTCTAACAAGGGGTCTTCAATAAGAGCACTAAGAACAACTCATAGGCCACGGCAGTCTATAGGCCTATATGCAGTAACAGTGTATCGTTTGGGTATATGCCCTCTCACCCGCCCGGACTACGATCCCAGTCCGGGAACTTCCACCTGTTGTGTCCTCACACACACACTCCGTCTCTTCAGCGATCGGGTCCCCGATCCAACAAGGCTGTAGTCGAGCAAAGTCAGATGCCACCCAGGCTCGCAGAGGGGTGGAAGGCTCTTTGGTGCTGCGCAAGGTCTCAGGCTTCAGGCCCTGCACTCCGACACATCCGCACAGGAGGATCAGTCTGCGAAGTCTCGTGTCCCAAAGAGGCCGAGCCCAGCCTCGCCTCCTCCTTTTATAACCCCTCCCATGAGTCTCTGCGGCAGAACATTGCCGAATGGGGTTCTGGGTAATGTAGTCTCTCTGCATTAAAGGGGAACACCCCGCTACATACCTTTTTCTCTCCTGTTGATCCAAGGTGAAGGCACTCGCGGGTGACACTATACACTTTATATGCCTGCATAGAACGTCTAATATACCTACAGTATACTTTACAGTTAATATAAGTTCTCCACTGGACCTCAGTTTTGAACTATATTTCAGTGTATGGCAATTTTATGGACATGCACTCATCTGTGATGCCCCATACGAACTCTGTATAATGTTATTGGTGTATGTTTTTTCATTTTTTCATACGTTAAGAGAAATATATCTTTGGAATGCTCAAGTTTGATGATCAGCTATCCATGTAACCTATTACAGATGGGTGGAGGAGGTCATTGATCTATGTCACTTATGATTTTTGCACAATATTTTAGCTCATATCAAATCATATTTGTCACATATGGAAATTCATTTCTTCACCATATATTGTGTTTAAATTCACATCATATTTACTAAGGTTTCCCACTTTAATTTTCATCAGCGCCACACTTTTTAACACACCTGTTAAATTGCTTGGTAACGCAAATTGTTAATCAGCCAATCACATGGCAGCAGCTCAATTTATTTTGGCATCTAGTAGTAGTGAAGACAACTTGCTGAAGTTCAAACCGAGCATCGTGTGTATGTATATATATATATATATATATATATATATTTTATTTTTATTTTTTCTCATCGAATGAACTAATGACCGCATGAGAGCAAATTCTGTAAAAGGGTAAATAATAATTCTCATTGAGAATGCATTTTTATGCACTTAAAATCCCTTCCTTATCATCATGATAACTGCTCCAAAAACAATCATATATTCCACCTAATTGTTGGTCACTAGGTTTACTGATACTCATTGCCTTGAACTCAAATAAGTTACCAATTTCATTCACTAGGTGGCAGTAAAGCACCACCATCTGTTGCTTTTACTAGTTCACTGACTCACAGGGCTGATTATCATCGTCACCAGTATCTGGCGATAAGTGAGAATGAATTCAAGCAACTCGCTATTTGGGTTAATTTACATTTTTGCATTGCGGTTGCTGTATTCATATATAACGCACATAACATTACACAACTACATTACTGCATATTGAATGGCCCCCCCATCATACTAAGGCAACACACCTGTATTGCGCCGTGCCACAACGCATGGCAAAACACGGTAGTGCATTGCGTTATAAAAAATGGGTCCTGTCTAATTTTTTGGCATGTTGTCAGGCTATTCATTTCAATATTAATGCAGCTTATGTTAGCGTGCAACATGTGTTAACACACGGCAAAAATTTAAATGCGGTAATGCATTGTATATATATGCATTGGCATTCATTCTAAGTGCTTGGTCAAAGCACACCCCATGCCAGGGGGTAAGCAAACTCGACACTTCAGCTGTGGTGAAACTACAAATCCCTTTAAGGCTATAGAACCACTTTAACTTAGGGGATCGCAGCCATGAGTGGGGACTGACACCAATATGTTAGTGTCTCCCTGGGCGATCAGTGGGTGACGGCAAACGAGACATCTATTGGCCGGCACCCACTGATCGGCTTCTATTGTGACCAATCACAGCAGAAGTGGGGTGCATAAGCGCCCCCCTACACAGAAGTGCAGAATCACGTGTATATATACGTGATTCTGCACAGAACGGCCACCCTGGAGCAGTAAATCTCTTATAGGCCAATCGGGCAGTGGTTATAAAACACCAAAGAAAGAAGAACATTGGTCAAGGGGACTTTAGATGAGGCTTATCACTAGAAGAGTCAATAGTGTACATAATGGTAAATTCATTACATGATAACAAGTAAAAAATACAACAATTTTACAGACATGATGGAGTATAGGTAGAAAATATTTCACAGAGCTGAACCATACTAGATGATCATCGTAATTAAAACAGAACTATATATGTATTCATATAGTGTTAATATCATTACTGTACATGGTAAAACCAAACAATAGGGAATACATAATAGCAGATGATATAACGATCCAAACATTTAAAAGCTTCCTACGCATTTCGCGGATTTATCTCCACTTCCTCAGGAGTAGATGCAGAAAATAGAGTGTGTCAGCTCAATTGGAGGGGGAGGGAAAATCTAGCAGCCCTGCGGTTGGGGGGCAATAAGGAACGTCTACCCCGGGGTCTGAGGCGGCAGAACCCAGGTGAACCTCCCAAAGAAGGGGGGGGGAGGGTGGACCAGGTATCCATGTTCAAGTGAATCCATAAGTAATGAGTATTGTCATATTAGCCCGTAGTCATATGTCAAGTTCCTTGGTGTACAAATTAGCAGTGTCCACCGGTGAGAGAGACAGAAAAGCATGGAATGCTCATGGTGCGCCACCCACACCCCAAGCTGAGGGCAAGAGACGTGACCACCGCCAACGCCATGTGCGCTTCACTTAGGGTTGTCACCTGTCCAAGATTCACCCGGACAGTTCAGGTTTTGAATCATGTGTCTGGGTTTCAGTCCGCCTTAAACCCGGACACATTATTCAGACAGGAATGTGGCTTGGAACAGGGCTTGACAGGAGGCTGAGGGGGCACCATGTGCACCGCATTACTATTCTCTTTGGAGTGACCAAAGGTGTCCCAGGTCTGTTACAAACCTATAGTGCATACTAAAACAATTTTTTTTACTGTGCACCGCTAAAGTGTTCAAGTTTGGCTTGAAGAAAACGTAGAACCCTAGCTCCACTGATGTGGGAGGAGGGAAGGAAAAAAAACCACAACCACTGTCATTGTTGATGGCACCCATCCATGCATCTACAAACTTGCTTGTCAAACCACACCATGCGGTTCAGTATGTTGCAATTTTGAAAAAGTATCAGGGATTTCTTTGCACATAGGGCAGCCCATTGAAATGAATAGACTACTCTATGCGCAACATACGGGAATGCGTGGAAACGCACAGAAATGCGTGCGCGCTCAATCACAACGACATGGTGTGAACCGAGCCTTAGATAAAGAACAGTCATACTGCTGCTAATCTAAATACAAAAGGTATTGTTTATAGAACGCAACCACTGACATTTTCTCCTGTGCCAGAGTCTGGTTACGAATTGCATTCTTGTGGTTTTGCGGTCTAATTCCATCGGAATTGTTCACTGCAATGAAAACACAGAAGGAGCTTTGAGAATAGTGAGTCATCTGAGAGATCACATAAACAGTAAAACATTTATACAGAGGATCAGGAAATGAGAAGAGAAATCTCGCCCCGTGACTGTAGGTGCAAAAAACTGTAAAATAACATAGAAAAAAAAGTTACTCCCACACCCCAAAGGGGTGACAAAGGGGAATCAAATGACAAAAAGCGAAAACTGAAACTCTAACAGGATATCGAGTTTCATTTCCTGAACAACAATTGGGGCACTGCCCTTACTGTAAGGAATCAGCTGATCCCTGCCTGAGGCAGTAGGGTAAAGTGCAGCGTATACTGTGTATTTTTTTTGTATTCTTTTCTTTTGTTTCCATTTGGAGTTTTCGAGATGCTTGTGGGAAAATTCAGCTTTCGAACTGAAGAGGGAGCTGCTGAGAGGAGTCACAAGGCTCCTGTAAGGTGAGTTAACCACTTCAGCCCCAGAAGAATTGGCTGCCCAATGACCGGGCCATTTTTTGCGATTCGGCACTGCGTCGCTTTAACTGACAATTGCGCGGTCGTGCGACGCTGTACCCAAACGAAATTGACGTCCTTTTTTTCCCACAAATAGAGCTTTCTTTTGCAGATCACCTCTGCGGTTTTTATTTTTTACGCTATAAACAAAAGAAGAGCGACAATTAAAAAAAAAAAAACACAATGGGGGTTATTTACTACAGGGAAATCCACTTTGCACTACAAGTGCAAACTACAAATGCAAAGTGCACTTGAAATTGCACTGAAAGTGCACTTGGAAGTGCAGTCACTGTAAATCTGAGGGGTAGATCTGAAATGAGGGGAAGCTCTGCTGATTTTATTATCCAATCATGTGCAAGCTAAAATGCTGTTTTTTTTATTTTCCTTGCATGTCCCCCTCGGATCTACAGTGACTGCACTTCCAAGTGCACTTTCAGTGCAATTTCAAGTGCACTTTGCACTTGTAGTTTGCACTTGTAGTGAAAAGTGAATTTGCCTTTAGTAAATAACCCCCGATATATTTTACTTTTTGCTATAATAAATACCCCAATTTAAAAAAATAAAAATAAAAAATTTTCCTCAGTTTAGGCCGCTATGTATTCTTCGACATATTTTTGGTTAAAGAAAAAATCGCAATAAGCGTATATTGATTGGTTTGCGCAAAAGTTATAGCGTCTACAAAATAGGGGGTAGTTTAATGGCATTTTTATTATTATTTAATGTTTTACTAGTAATGGCGGCGATCTGCGATTTTTATCAGGACTGCGACATTATGGCGGACACATGGGACACTTTTGACACATTTTTGGGACCATTGGCATTTATACAGCGATTAGTGCTATAAAAATGCACTGATTACTGTAAAAATGTCACTGGCAGGGAAGGGGTTAACACTAGGGGGTAATCAAGGGGTTAACTGTGTTCCCTATAGTGTGTTCTAACTGTAGGGGGAATGGGACTGACTAGGGGAAGAGATTGATCGGTGTTCATACATTGTATGAACACACGATCAGTCTCCTCGCCCCTGAGTGAACCGGGATGTGTGTGTGTTTACACACACACATCTCCATCCTCGTTCTGTAACGAGCAATCGCGGGTGCCCGGCGGTCGTCTCTGTAACGGGCACTTGCATCGGCTCCGGGGACACGCTTGGGGCATGCACGCGTGCGTGCCGCCAGAGGCCTTTTAAAGAGCCGACGTACAGCTACGACAGCTCGCACAGGGGAGCCAGCCTGCCGCAGTATAACTGCGGCGGCTGGTCCAGAAGCGGTTAAAGTAGATGTGGGACCACTTAAAGAGGTTGTAAATCCCCATGTTTTTTCACCTTAATGCATCCTATGCATTAAGGTGAAAAAACTTCTTCTATAGACCGGCCCCCCAGCCCCCCCGTTTTACTCATCTGAGCCGTGGAATTTCTCACAGCGGAGACGCGCTCTTCCTCTGCCCAGGGTTCTTGGCTCTTGATTGGATAGATTGATAGCAGCACAGCCATTGGCTCCCGCTGCTGTCAATCAAATCCAATGAAGCAGGGGGTGGGGCCGAGTCCTACTGCTGGACTCGGGAGCACGCCCGCAAGGTAACCCCCCCGGGGAGCGCATCTCCTAGGGGGTTATACGATGCGGGGAGGAGCCGCGAGAGCCGCCGAACGGACCCCAGAAGTGGAGGATCGGGGCCACTCTGTGCAAAACTAACTGCACAGTGGAGGTAAGTATGACATGTTTGTTATTTAAAAAAAAAAAAAAAACATAGCTTTACAATCACTTTAAGGCTGGGTTAACGTGTGGCCGCAGTTTACAGCCTGGGGTTCGGTGCGTTTCTGTTAACCGGTTCAGGTGCGATTCAGGTCCGAATTTTTGCCTGAATTCGCATCTGAACCAGACTTGAAAACACACAGGACCCTCTTGGAATTTGCACCGTGGCCGCCCCAGTCACAATCGCATGTCATGCAAATTGGAATGCAGTGAAAACCGCATCCAATTCGCAAATATGTGATCCCGGCCTAACACTTTGTGCTTGACGGGAATGCAAGCAAAATTGCTCGCTTTCCCAACACGCACAGAAACAATCTGCTCTTTAGGGCCGGTGAACGAAATATATCTAAATATCTGCCTAGTGACAAGGACACTGATCACAGCTCCCTGTGATCGGGAGCAGTGATCAGTGTCGTGTCACGCGTAGCCCATCCCCCCTACAGTTAGAACACATCCCTAGGAGACACTTAACCCCTTCAGCGCCCCCTCCTGGTTAACCCCTTCACTGTTTTTACAGTAATCAGTGCATTTTTATAGCACTGATCGCTGTATAAATGACAATGGTCCCAAAATGGCATCAAAAGTGTCCGATGTGTCCGCCATAATGTCGCAGTCACGATAAAAATCGCAGATCGCCGCCATTACTAGTAAAAAAAAAATATATATTAATAAAAATCCACTAAAACTATCCCCTATTTTGTAGAAGCTATAACTTTTGCGCAAACCAATCAATAAACGCTTATTGCAATTTTTTTTACCAAAAATATGTAGAAGAATACGTATCGGCCTAAACTGAGGAAAAAAATTGTTTTTTATATATTTTTTGGAGATATTTATTATAGCAAAAAGTAAAAAATATAGTTTTTTTTTTTTAAATTGTCGCTCTTTTTTTTGTTTATAGCGCAAAAAATAAAGACCGCAGAGGTGATCAAATACCACCAAAAGAAAGCTCTATTTGTGGGGAAAAAAAGGACGTCAATTTTGTTTAGTAGTCACGTCGCAAGACTGCGCAATTGTCAGTTAAAGCGACGCCGTGCCGAATCGCAAAAAGTGCTCTGGTCTTTGGGCAGCCAAATGGTCCGGGGCTGAAGTGGTTAAAAAAAAAAAATCTCCTGTTGAAATCTATGCGTCCAGCGCCCTGCATGTAGATTAGGGGCATAGCTCAGGGGGCGGTGCCCCTAATGGAGGATTGTTTTTCAGAGGGCAGCGGAGCAGTGGCTGCAGACATTCAAGAGGCAATGCTGCCACCTCCTGAATGCCCCTTTTTTTGACAGCTCATTGGGGATTTTGTTTGCTGCAACGCAACCGCAAGCGAAGCGGTTGCATTGTGGCCCTATTCGCTTGAATAAGTCAGGTTCGGCAGGGGGGATTGCGGTAACATCACGGCTGTGGCATGTGTACACCCCCGAGAGGCAGCATACGATCTTGTAGGCTCAACCCGCCTGTTTTTACCGCCGCCTGTGTGAATGAGGCCTTAAAAAATGAATGCCCCCCCCCAACAGTCAGCTTGGAACGTGTGTGGTCAGCTTTAGGCTCTTTGAACTCAGAGATTCTAATCACTGTCCAGCCGCCTGAGTGCTGATGTGAGTCACGGTGACACAGCGTGAGTTTCCACGTCTTCCAGTAAACGCAATTGGAACACTTTGAGACAATAAGAGGTCACCAGTGCTGACCTTTTCACTTGGACCTTCTTAGTCATCTTTAAAAAAGTTGAATAAACAAGTTTCCTTTTGTCCACAGACATGTACAGCTTTGTAACCCTTTGGTCACAAGATTTTCCCTTTTCTCTCTCCCAAGCTATACTTTGCTGCCTCAAGCTGCTGCACATACTCAAACACCAGGATGGAGAGGATGCACGCAGGCTTCTTCACATTGGGTGCTACAGGAGCTTGTGTTCCAGGCCGATCGTTGTCACCAGAAAAGAAAATGCAGGGAAATCACCTATTTTGGTGACAAGTGTCTAAGGCTAGGTTCACACTTATGTTGTTGCCTGCGGCCGTGTTTGCACCATTAAAATGGCTGCTACGTTTGCCACCCGTCCAGGATTGACCCTGACAGTCCAGGTTTTGAATCCTGTGTCCAGATTCCAGACAATCATAGGCGTGCACACAGGGTGCCTGGCAGTGCCGCCCCCCTAATCCATGTGCCTGGCCCCTAATCTACATGCAGGGAATTGGAGGCATGGATTACAATGTTTTTTTGTTTGTTTTTTCGAAGCACGTGAGGCTCTAATTGGCTTCAAAAAGGGTGGGCTCCAGGCGCAGTGGGGGGCGAGTCCTGAGAGCCAATTGGCCGGGAGTCTTAAGACCCGATTGGCCGCCAAGTCCTAAATCCTGATTGGCTGGGAGAAGAAGCGACGGCCGGGACTCGGGAGAAGACGCAGGGGGAGAAGCCGCAACCTGGATAGGGTAAGTGCGGGGCTGGCAGGCAAGCGATGCGGCAATTGAGTGACGGTCGGGGGAAGCTGCGATCGATCAAGTAAATGAGCGCTGGGGGGTGGTTTGTTGGCTGGCACCGGGTTTGTAGCCACCACTGGTTCCTTGGTACACCCTAATCACCCAGTGTGTTGCAGATTTCCCCCTGCGTCAGTCCTCCCCTCGCAGTGCTGCCAGCTTCCCTCCTCTCCCATCGGCTGCTCCAGAATTTAGAAAGCTTGTTTGAAATTTCAAAACACAGGGAGTGGAGGGCTGAAGTTACACTCTACAGAGCTCAGTGAGGAGAGCTCTGAGAGCTGATTGGAGGGAAGGGACACTCCCCCTTCACACATAACACAGGAACATGGCTGAGGTTGTCAATCACAGGCTGTGTGCTGGAGCTCCCTCCCCTGTCACCTTTTTTCTCTTGGTGTCAAGGCTTCCTTACATTGGGTGCTACAGGAACTTGTGTGCCAGGCTGATCGTTGTCACTGAGAAATCAAAAATTTTACATTTGTCACCAGAAAAGGAAATACAGGGAAACCCCCTATTTTGGTGACAACTGTCTAAGGCTAGATTTACACGAATGCGCCCCCTGCGGCCGTGTTTGCACCATTAGAATGCCGCTATGATTGCCACCTGTCCGAGATTCACCCAGACGGTCCGGGTTTTGAATCATGTGTGCAGATTTCAGACCATCTGAAACCCTAACAATCATAGGCGTGCACACAGGATGCTTGGGTACACCTTAATCCCCCAGTGTGGCCCAGGTTTTCCCCCATGTCAGCCCTCCCTCCGCAGCACTGCCAGCTTCCCTCCACTCCCATTGGCTGTTCTAGGATTTATAAAGCTTGTTTGAGTTTTCAGAAAGCAGGGAGCAGAGTACTTGTTTATCTGCAGTCTTCTCTTCTCTACATCCATTCAAAATCATGAATTTTTAAAGCTTATGTGGGTGTTCAGAAAAAAGGGTGGTGGAAATCTGAAGTTACACCATGCAGAGCTCAGTGAGGAGAGCTCTGAGAGCTGATTAAATGGAAGGGACACACCCTCCTTCACACACCACACAGGTACAGAGCTGAGGCTGTCAATTATAGGCTGTGTGCTTGTCATGGCTGGGCTCAGCCCTTCCTTCTCAGAGCTCTGTGCTCAGCTGTCCATAAAGACATGGATGAGTGAGTTTGGGATGGAGGAACTTTACTGGCCTGCACAGAGTCCTGACCTCAACCCGAAAAAACACCTTTGGGATGAATTAGAGCGGAGACTGCGAGCCAGGCCTTCTTGTCCAACATCAGTGCCTGACCTCACAAATGCGCTTCTGGAAGAATGTTCAAACATTCCCACAGACACTCCTAAACCTTGTGGACAGCCTTCCCAGAAGAGTTGAAGCTGTTATTGCTGCAAAGGGTGGGCCAACTCAATATTGAACCCTACGCACTAAGACTGGGATGCCATTAAAGTTCATGTGTGTGTAAAGGCAGGCGTCCCAATACTTTAGACAATATAATGTGTGTGTGAATGAAAGTTTTTTTGTGCCTGGAGCTTTAATGAATATGTGACCAAGGGTATGACAAAAACATGGATAGGATCCCAAAATCTGTAAAGGCGGAATCTGAACTAAAGAAGGATTCCGGAATGTGATCAGACTGCAGTCTGTTTTTAATTTCCAGGGGGGTGCTGAGACGGGCGGACAGTCTGATCCAAACATTGTTTGCTCATTGCACAGGGAGAGCCTCGGCGGGAGCATTTAGGGAGAGTCAGTGTTACAGTGAGGTCAGTCTGAGACCATGCGGTAATGTGTGGACTTTGGCTGCGTTCCCCTGCTGTACATTACAAGGGGCGCACACTGGGGGGGGGGGGGACTTTTTTTTGGGGGGGGATAAAGTTACTTCTTCCTTTGTTCCTACAGACTTGCAAATACCCACCCCAGTCAGACACAATACTTGTCCTATGAACTGTGCTTGTGATTCTTGTGGATCTATTTGTAAAAAATATGCATCGCAGTTCACCAAATGAATGTGCGTGAACATTCGTTCTGTGGGAGTGGGGGGGGGGGAAGGGGTAAAAAAAAAGTAAATGCAATCTGCTGCACACCCACAAAGCCCCAACAGTCTCTATAGTAAGAGCAGGCTCCATTAGGGCCACCCCCCCTCCATGGGTTTTGCCCTGCCCATGAGGCTTAGTCGTGGACCTCCATGACTAAGCCCCGTAGGGCAGGGCGAAACGCATCGGTGAGATGTGGCCTGGATGGAGCCTGGGCTGAGGCTGCTCTTATTATAGAAACTGTTGGGCTTTGTCTATGTGCAGCACCTACTGTGTTCTATTCTTTATAGTGCATTCATCGAGCCGAGATGGGCATGGGCTGTCCCCTAGCCTGCACCCTGTCAGAAACCATGAATCAGACCAAGACAGAAGTACAGTTAAATCACACATATTTAATAAGTAGTACAGTAATCACACTACGCCTGCTGTAAGTGCTGCAAATGCCTGTTGGTGTAACACACTAGGAAAACACAGCAATAAGGCGTAGCTTCAGGAGTATATTTTGCAGGAATCACACTACGCCTGCTGTAAGTGCTGCAAATGCCTGTTGGTGTAACACACTAGGAAAACACAGCAATACGGGCTAGCTTCAGGTGTATAATGTGCAGGAGGCACACTCCGCCCGCTGTAAGTGCTGCAAATGCCTGTTAGTGTAACACACCAGGAAAGGGCTAACTTCAGGTGTATACCGTGCAGGAGGCTTAGCAACAATGACACTGACACTGTCCCCTGCCTATCCTTCTCTCTCCCTGCACACAAGGTTTATCAAAGAATATGACACTGACACTCTCCCTGCCTATCCTTCTCTCTCCCTGCACACAAGGTTTAGCAAAGAATATGACACTGACACTGTCCCCTGCCTATCCTACTCTCTCCCTGCACACAAGGTTTATCAAAGAATATGACACAGACACTCTCCCTGCCTATCCTTCTCTCTCCCTGCACACAAGGTTTAGCAAAGAATATGACACTGACACTGTCCCCTGCCTATCCTTCTCTCTCCCTGCACACAAGGTTTAGCAAAGAATATGACACTGACACTCTCCCTGCCTATCCTTCTCTCTCCCTGCACACAAGAATAGCACAAAGAATATCACACTGTCCCTGCCTATCCTTCTCTTTCCCTGCGCCGGAACACACTACACAAGGCCGCCGCGCTGGCGGCCTTTTATAGTGTGGGGCGTGTGCTAAACCCCCTGAGCTATAATTGGCCACAGGCAACCTGCCTGTGGCCAATTATGGCTCTCCTAGCTGCCGGCGCTGTGATTGGCCAAGCATGCGGGGTCACAGTGCATGCTTGGCCAATCACAGCGCCGGGATTGCACTGCGATGGCGCAGTGTATTGTGGGCCGTTCGTGTCACTCGAATTTGGCACGAACGGCCCAAATCGTTCGATGTTCGCCGAACGATCGAACAGCCGATGTTCGAGTCGAACGTATGTTCGACTCGAACACCGAGCTCATCCCTAGTCTTCAACAGGAACGCAGGAGAAAGTCTCTTGTGATGTTAACACAGGCGAAGGCAGAGAGCAAATGAACTGGAAGGCTTTAAGTAGGCAGAGCTGACGAGCAGGATCATACACAGGTGGATCACTGTGGAGAGATGGGAGCTGGCAATTAGCTGACAGCCTAGCTGCCAGCACAGAGGAGGAAGGGCTGAGCCCAGCCCTGACAGTACCCCCTCCTCAACGACCCCTCCCCCTCGGAGGACCACCGGGCTTGAGGGGAAAACGTCTATGGAAATCACAGAGGAGGACAGGGGCATGTACGTCCGAGAATGGGACCCAAGAGCGTTCCTCCGGACCGTACCCCTTCCAATGCACCAGGTACTGTATGCGCCCACGGAACCTACGGGAGTCAACAATGGACTGTACTTCATACTCCTCATGGTTCTCAACCTGTATAGGGTGAGGACGTGGCACAGAGGTGGTAAAAAGGTTGCAGACCAAAGGTTTCAATAAGGAGACATGAAACACATTAGAGATACGCATACTGGAAGGAAGGTCCAACGCGTAAGCCACTGGGTTTATCCTGCGAAGGATACGGAAAGGCCCAATAAACCGAGGTGCGAACTTCAGAGAAGGAACACGAAGTTGGAGGTTGCGAGATGACAGCCAGACCCTGTTCCTGACCTGGTAGGAAGGCGCAGGCAGGCGTCTGCGGTCAGCATGGAGTCTGTACCTTTCGTTAGCCTGTTGTAAAGCCTCCTGGACTTGTACCCAAGTGGAAGGAAGACCACAGAGATGTTCCTATAATGCAGGAATACTCTGAGGAACAAATGAGTCAGGCAACATGGAAGGTTGGAAACTATAGTTCACCATAAACGGGGACAAACGGGAAGCAGAATTCAGAGTGCTATTGTGAGCAAACTCCGCCCATGGTAAGAGGTCTGACCAGTTGTTGTGATGGTCAGAAATATAGCAACGCAGGAATTACTCCAAGGACTGATTGGCTCGTTCTGCGGCCCCATTAGGCTGCGGGTGATACGCAGAGGAGAAAGCAAGCTGAATTCCCAACTGTGCACAAAAGGCTCGCCAGAACCGGGACACAAACTGACTTCCCCTGTCTGATACAATGACCTTGGGTAGGCCATGTAAGCGAAAGATCTCCTGAGCAAAACTGGAAGCCAGTTCCTTAGACGTAGGCAACTTCTTAAGTGGAATACAGTGAGACATTTTCGAGAACCGGTCTACCGCCATAAGGATAACTGTGTTGCCCTGAGAGTTGGGTAACTCCACAATGAAATCCATAGACAGGTGGGTCCAAGGCCTCTCTCCATTGGGTATGGGTTGTAGGAGGCCCACTGGAAGGTGTCGTGGAGTCTTACTCTGAGCACACACGGAACAGGCAGCTACGAAGGCGGTTACATCAGCACGTAGACTAGGCCACCAGAATTGTTGGGAAATGGCCCAAAAGAGTTGATTCTTCCCAGGGTGGCCAGCAGCCTTGGGAGAATGGTAAGTCTGGAGCACGGCAATACGGAGACTCTCGGGAACAAAGCAGCGGTCACAAGGTTTCTCAGGAGGGGCATCGACCTGAGCAACAAGAATTTTGTCTCCCAAAGGAGAAGTGAGACTGGTGCGAACCGTAGCCAGAATACGATCAGGAGGAATCACAGGAACCGAAACCGACTCAGGATGTGCCAACACAGGAGCAGAAACAAAGGTAGTCTTAAGACTCTCAAAAGCCTTAATGGACTCTGGAGACCAACTCTGTGGGTTACCGTCCTTTCTGGTCATATCAGTCAGGGGCTTGACCAGAGACGAGAAGTTACGAATAAACTTCTGATAATAGTTGGCAAAGCCAAGGAAACGCTGCAGAGGACGTAAACCCACGGGTCGAGGCCACTGTAGGACAGCAGAAAGTTTCTCTGGGTCCATCGAAAAACCAGCCGTGGAAATTACATAACTCAGGAATTTGACCTGTTCCTGATGGAATTCACATTTCTCCAGTTTACAAAAGAGATTGTTCTCTCTTCGTTTTTGTAGCACTCGACAGAAATCTGTGTGGTGGCTCTCCAGGGACTTGGAAAATATGAGGATATCATCGAGATAAACCACCACACATAACTGCAACAAATCTCGGAGGACATCGTTAATAAGCTCCTGGAAAACTGCCGGAGCGTTACAGAGGCCAAAAGGCATTACGAGATACTCATAATGACCTGTTCTGGTATTAAAGGCAGTTTTCCACTCGTTGCCCTCCTTAAAGCGGTTGTAAACCCAGATAATTTTTTTTTTTTTAAATCATCTGCAAGACAAAGCCATAATGAGCTAGTATGACTAGCATACTAGCTCATTATGCATCACTTACCTTAGATCGGGACCCCCGAAGCCATCCTCGTCCCCCGCTCCGTCCGCAGCCATTGCTCCTCAGATACCCGGAAGGTTACTTCCGGGTATCGCCGCTCCAGCCAATCACAGCGCCGCTGCAGCGCTGTGATTGGCCGGAGCGGCGAAGACGTCACTCTGCGCAAGCGCGCGGGAGCTGTCTATTCCGGCAGAGCCGGAATTGTGAATGGGATTAACCCTGTGAATGCACCGTTGTCTACGGCGCGCATGCGCCCTAGACATCGGTGCATGTCTTTTTTTGCAAATATCTCCTAAACCTTGTAGGTTTAGGAGATATTTCTTGCACCTACAGGTAAGCCTTCATCTAGGCTTACCTATAGGTGTTTGTTTACAAAGTGGGTTTACAACCACTTTAATCCTCATGAGATTGTATGCCCCTCTCAAATCAAGCTTCGTGAAAACCGTTGCTCCCTTGAGGCGGTCAAATAACTCCGTAATCAACGGAATCGGATAGGCATTCTTAATGGTGAGACGATTGAGACCCCTATAGTCAATGCAAGGTCTCAGTTCACCACTCTTCTTCTTCTTCACAAAAAAGAAACCAGCACCAGACGAGGATTTGCGGAGGAAACCCCCTCTGTACAGTGACAGTCTCTTGTATCTCTCATCTCTGTACAGTGACAGTCTCTTGTATGTCTCATCTCTGTACAGTGACAGTCTCTTGTATCTCTCATTTCTATACAGTGACAGTCTCTTGTATCTCTGTACAGTGACACAGTCTCTTGTATCTCTCATCTCTGTACAGTGACAGTCTCTTGTAATTCAATAGTTGCCAACAGTCCCGGAACTCCCGGGACATTCATGGATTTAGGACCCTTGTCCCGGATTGGTTTTGTCACGATTTTTTTCCGGGACTTTTTGTTTGTCCCGGGAAATTCGGGAGTGTTTTAGGCAAAAAACGGCAGCGGCAGCTACACCAAAATGGCCTCCGCCACCGCCATTGTGTTGTTTCCTATTGTCCTCTTGTGTTCAGTGCAGAGGAGAGGAACAGCCAATCTGCTTTGCTCTTTTGGCGGCCCCTCCCCGCTCTCCACTGAACATACAATGTGATCGTCCTCCACCCACTGCTTCCGCCGCCGCCGGCTTTGAATCCCATCATCTCAAGCTGGGACTGAGTCAGGAGCAGACAGACCTACAGCTGAAACTGTGATGGGCCAAACTGAGGTGCAGAGACAGGCAGAACTGGAGCAACTGGCACATAAAATGGCATGACTGCCGCACTGAGCAAGGCTGGGTTCGAACTGCTAATACAGGGTCAGATTGCAGCTGCTGATATAAGTAGGCTGAACTTAGGCATTGGGCACAGGCTGAGCCGAGACTGGCTGTGCAGCAGGCACAGGTTCATTGGCATCTGACTAAAATGGTGCCAAAAGTTTTTTTGAAGAAGGTGTAGCACCAGGTAAAAGATAAATGGAATAGTCATAACTGGGAAGGTGCCACCCAACACTTTAGAAGGTACATCCAAAGAGTCCCTAAAACAAGGCAAAATCTGTTCCACTTGGCAGGCAGTAATCTGGATAGAACACAGTATGCAGGTTTGTACACACTGATTGGACCATGCCAAGATATTGCTTGTGCTCCAATCAGTCACTGGGTTGTGACCTTGAAGCCAGGGTAGGCATAGAATCAAGGATGTGGACAGACAATTAATGTCTACTCTAGACAAGAAAACTTCTCCTAGTGTGAAGGTCCCACTTGTAGCTGGAACAGGTTAGTGACCCATAGCACTTGGTTTTATGAGAGACTCTGATTATCCACAGAAATCAGGCAGCTAGGACAGTCCCGACCATGAGTTTTCAGAGACAAGCAGGTGACCAGCGCTCGATCAATAAAATTTTGTTTGGCTCCCGAATCCACGAAGGCCAGTAGCTCATGAGATATGTAGTGAGGGTGTTCTGATGGGAAAGCAGATGGTGGGGGGGGGTGATGGGGGACAGACAATGATGTGGAGGGGCTCTGATGGAGGACACAAGTGTGGAGGGTGCTCTGATGGGGGACACAAATATGGAAATGTGGGGGGGGCTCTGATGGAGGACACAAGTGCGGAGGGAGCTCTGATGGGGGACACAAGTGTGGAGGGGCTCTGATGGAGGACACAAGTGCGGAGGGGGCTCTGATGGGGGACACAAATGTGAGGGGGGGCTCTGATGGAGGACACTAGTGTGGAGGGGACTCTGATAGAGGACATAAGTGTGGAGGGGCTCTGATGGGGGACACAAGTGTGGAGGGAGCTCTGATGGAGGACACAAGTGTGGAGGGGCTCTGATGGAGGACACAAGTGTGGAGGGGCTCTGATGGGGGACACAAGTGTGGAGGGAGCTCTGATGGAGGACACAAGTGTGGAGGGGCTCTGATGGGGGACACAAGTGTGGAGGGAGCTCTGATGGGGGACACAAGTGTGGAGGGGCTCTGATGGAGGACACTAGTGTGGAGGGAGCTCTGATGGAGGACACAAGTGTGGAGGGAGCTCTGATGGAGGACACAAGTGTGGAGGGAGCTCTGATGGGGGACACAAGTGTGGAGGGGGCTCTGATGGGGGACACAAGTGTGGAGGGGCTCTGATGGGGGACACAAGTGTGGAGGGGCTCTGATGGAGGACACTAGTGTGGAGGGAGCTCTGATGGAGGACACAAGTGTGGAGGGAGCTCTGATGGAGGACACAAGTGTGGAGGGAGCTCTGATGGGGGACACAAGTGTGGAGGGGGCTCTGATGGGGGACACAAGTGTGGAGGGGCTCTGATGGGGGACACAAGTGTGGAGAGGCTCTGATGGGGGACACAAGTGTGGAGGGAGCTCTGATGGAGGACACAAGTGTAGAGGGAGCTCTGATGGGGGACACAAGTGTGGAGGGGCTCTGATGGGGGACACAAGTGTGGAGGGAGCTCTGATGGAGGACACAAGTGTGGAGGGGCTCTGATGGAGGACACTAGTGTGGAGGGAGCTCTGATGGAGGACACAAGTGTGGAGGGAGCTCTGATGGAGGACACAAGTGTGGAGGGAGCTCTGATGGGGGACACAAGTGTGGAGGGGCTCTGATGGGGGACACAAGTGTGGAGGGGCTCTGATGGGGGACACAAGTGTGGAGGGGCAATGATGGGGGACACAAGTGTGGAAGGGCTCTGATGGGGGACACAAGTGTGGAGGGGCTCTGATGGGGGACACAAGTGTGGAGGGAGCTCTGATGGGGGACACAAGTGTGGAGGGAGCTCTGATGGAGGACACAAGTGTGGAGGGAGCTCTGATGGGGGACACAAGTGTGGAGGGGCTCTGATGGGGGACACAAGTGTGGAGGGGCTCTGATGGGGGACACAAGTGTGGAGGGGCTCTGATGGGGGACACAAGTGTGGAGGGAGCTCTGATGGGGGACACAAGTGTGGAGGGAGCTCTGATGGGGGACACAAGTGTGGAGGGAGCTCTAATGGGGGACACAAGTGTGGAGGGGCTCTGAGGGGGACACAAGTGTGGAGGGGCTCTGATGGGGGACACAAGTGTGGAGGGGCTCTGATGGAGGACACTAGTGTGGAGGGAGCTCTGATGGAGGACACAAGTGTGGAGGGAGCTCTGATGGAGGACACAAGTGTGGAGGGAGCTCTGATGGGGGACACAAGTGTGGAGGGGCTCTGATGGGGGACACAAGTGTGGAGGGGCTCTGATGGGGGACACAAGTGTGGAGGGGCAATGATGGGGACACAAGTGTGGAGGGGCTCTGATGGGGGACACAAGTGTGGAGGGGCTCTGATGGGGGACACAAGTGTGGAGGGAGCTCTGATGGGGGACACAAGTGTGGAGGGGGCTCTGATGGGGGACACAAGTGTGGAGGGGCTCTGATGGGGGACACAAGTGTGGAGGGGCTCTGATGGGGGACACAAGTGTGGAGGGAGCTCTGATGGAGGACACAAGTGTAGAGGGAGCTCTGATGGGGGACACAAGTGTGGAGGGGCTCTGATGGGGGACACAAGTGTGGAGGGAGCTCTGATGGAGGACACAAGTGTGGAGGGGCTCTGATGGAGGACACTAGTGTGGAGGGAGCTCTGATGGAGGACACAAGTGTGGAGGGAGCTCTGATGGAGGACACAAGTGTGGAGGGAGCTCTGATGGGGGACACAAGTGTGGAGGGGCTCTGATGGGGGACACAAGTGTGGAGGGGCTCTGATGGGGGACACAAGTGTGGAGGGGCAATGATGTGGGACACAAGTGTGGAAGGGCTCTGATGGGGGACACAAGTGTGGAGGGGCTCTGATGGGGGACACAAGTGTGGAGGGAGCTCTGATGGGGGACACAAGTGTGGAGGGAGCTCTGATGGAGGACACAAGTGTGGAGGGAGCTCTGATGGGGGACACAAGTGTGGAGGGGCTCTGATGGGGGACACAAGTGTGGAGGGGCTCTGATGGGGGACACAAGTGTGGAGGGGCTCTGATGGGGGACACAAGTGTGGAGGGAGCTCTGATGGGGGACACAAGTGTGGAGGGAGCTCTGATGGGGGACACAAGTGTGGAGGGAGCTCTAATGGGGGACACAAGTGTGGAGGGGCTCTGAGGGGGACACAAGTGTGGAGGGGCTCTGATGGGGGACACAAGTGTGGAGGGGCAATGATGGGGGACACAAGTGTGGAGGGGCTCTGATGGGGGACACAAGTGTGGAGGGGCTCTGATGGGGGACACAAGTGTGGAGGGGCTCTGATGGGGGACACAAGTGTGGAGGGAGCTCTGATGGAGGACACAAGTGTGGAGGGAGCTCTGATGGGGGACACAAGTGTGGAGGGGCTCTGATGGGGGACACAAGTGTGGAGGGGCTCTGATGGGGGACACAAGTGTGGAGGTGCTCTGATGGGGGACACAAGTGTGGAGGTGCTCTGATGGGGGACACAAGTGTGGAGGGGCTCTGATGGGGGACACAAGTGTGGAGGGAGCTCTGATGGGGGACACAAGTGTGGAGGGGCTTTGATGGGGGACACAAGTGTGGAGGGAGCTCTGATGGGGGACACAAGTGTGGAGGGAGCTCTGATGGGGGACACAAGTGTGGAGGGAGCTCTGATGGGGGACACAAGTGTGGAGGGGCTCTGATAGGGGACACAAGTGTGGAGGGGCTCTGATGGGGGACACAAGTGTGGAGGGAGCTCTGATGGGGGACACAAGTGTGGAGGGGCTCTGATGGGGACACAAGTGTGGAGGGAGCTCTGATGGGGGACACAAGTGTGGAGTGAGCTCTGATGGGGGACACAAGTGTGGAGGGAGCTCTGATGGGGGACACAAGTGTGGAGGGGCTCTGATGGGGGACACAAGTGTGGAGGGGCTCTGATGGGGGACACAAGTGTGGAGGGAGCTCTGATGGGGGACACAAGTGTGGAGGGAGCTCTGATGGGGGACACAAGTGTGGAGGGGCTCTGATGGGGGACACAAGTGTGGAGGGGCTCTGATGGGGGACACAAGTGTGGAGGGAGCTCTGATGGGGGACACAAGTGTGGAGGGGCTCTGATGGGGGACACAAGTGTGGAGGGGCTCTGATGGGGGACACAAGTGTGGAGGGAGCTCTGATGGGGGACACAAGTGTGGAGGGAGCTCTGATGGGGGACACAAGTGTGGAGGAGGACTCTGATGTGGGACACAAATGTGGGGGGGGGGACTCTGATGTGGGACACAAATGTGGGGGGGACTCTGATGTGGGACACAAATGTGGGGGGGGACTCTGATGTGGGACACAAATGTAGGGGGGGACTCTGATGTGGGGGACACAAATGTGGGGGGGGACTCTGATGTGGGGGACACAAATGTGGGGGGGGACTCTGCTGTGGGACACACATGTGGGGGCGCTGATTGGGACATGGGCAGGAAGGGTTTTAATGGGTGTGGAGAGGTGGCTCTGAGGGGACACAAGTGTGTGGCAGGAGTTTTGATGGTGACCCAAATGTGTGGGGGATGGCTGTGATGGGAACAGAATTTTTTTTTAAATTCTATTCTCTTTCATGGCTGGGGATTCATTTATAAATAACTTCCCTCGAAGTAAAAAGTTTGGAGACCCCTGGTAGTGTATTAGTCCGTGTAGTGTAGTAGTGTAGTGAACAGTGTAGTGTGTGTTGCACCTGATGCAAGGACGGACTGCTGGGGAGACATCTGGTGGCAGGTGATGTGGCAGGTGACACGCTCAGGGCTTCCACTGATTCGGCATTATGGTGAGTTGAATGATTTTTATATGATTTGAGTTGAATGAGTTTTATATTACAATGAGGGTTATTTACTAAAGTCAAATCCACTTTGCACTACAAGTGCACTCTCTGCAGATCTGAGGGGGACATGCAAGGAAAATAAAAAACAGCATCTTAGCTTGCACATGATTGGATGATAAAATTTGCCACGCCCACAATTGCGCATAAACCACGCCCATTTTTCTAATACCATCTGACACACCTACAACCGAATGCCCCACCCCCTAATTATAGCAAGGCTCCGCCTCCATCCCAAAAAGTGTCCCGGATTTTTTTTTTGCAATGTTGGCAACTATTTAATTCTGATCTCTGTATAGTGACAGTCTCTTGTATCTCTCATCTCTGTACAGTGACAGTCTCTTGTATCTCTCATCTCTGTACAGTGACAGTCTCTTGTATCTCTCATCTCTGTACAGTGACAGTCTCTTGTATCTCTCATCTCTGTACAGTGACAGTCTCTTGTATCTCTCATCTCTGTACAGTGACAGTCTCTTGTATCTCTCATCTCTGTACAGTGACAGTCTCTTGTATCTGTACAGTGACAGTCTCTTGTATCTCTCATCTCTGTACAGTGACAGTCTCTTGTATCTCTGTACAGTGACAGTCTCTTGTATCTCTCATCTCTGTACAGTGACAGTCTCTTGTATGTCTCATCTCTGTACAGTGACAGCCTCTTGTATCTCTCATCTCTGTACAGTGACAGTCTCTTGTATCTCTGTACAGTGACAGTCTCTTGTATCTCTGTACAGTGACAGTCTCTTGTATGTCTCATCTCTGTACAGTGACAGTCTCTTGTATCTCTCATCTCTGTACAGTGACAGTCTCTTGTATCTCTGTACAGTGACAGTCTCTTGTAGCTCTCATCTCTGTACAGTGACAGTCTCTTGTATCTCTGTACAGTGACAGACTCTTGTATCTCTGTACAGTGACAGACTCTTGTATGTCTCATCTCTGTACAGTGACAGTCTCTTGTATGTCTCATCTCTGTACAGTGACAGTCTCTTGTATCTCTGTACAGTGACAGTCTCTTGTATCTCTGTACAGTGACAGTCTCTTGTATGTCTCATCTCTGTACAGTGACAGTCTCTTGCATGTCTCATCTCTGTACAGTGACAGTCTCTTGTATCTCTGTACAGTGACAGTCTCTTGTATCTCTGTACAGTGACAGTCTCTTGTATGTCTCATCTCTGTACAGTGAGAGTCTCTTGATCTCTCATCTCTGTACAGTGACAGTCTCTTGTAGCTCTCATCTCTGTACAGTGATGTTATGTTGTCAGTTTCTGGTAACACATCACTCTCTCTCTCTCTATTGAAATGATCTCCCACACTGCCACCTCCAGTTCATAGTATGTCCATCGGGGGGCGCCAAAACACACTGGGACCGTAAGGCGCGCTCTGGTAGGAGGTACGCGCTCACACATACACAGAGGTAAGCAGGCAGAGATGATGCGGCGCATGCGCATCTACTCGATGAGAGCCCGGGGGCGCGCCTGTGGAGCGGGCGGGGCCGCGCACGTCGGGAGAAAGAGGGCGGGGCGGGAGGAGAGTGGCCGCACGTCGGGGACGGGGCTGGAAGACGAGAAACATAGGCCCGCTGCGGCTGCGGGGGATCTGAGGTGCGGAGTGAGGGGCGGTGACGTCACTTCCGGTAGGCGGGGCGTCAGAGGGTGAGAGCGGCCCCGGTGGACGGTGAGTTCGGTATGAGGGGGTTTATGTGTGCTGTCAGTGTTGGGGGGAGGACTGAGGGGTGCACTGTGAGGAGGTATGTGTACATTCCGGGGGACGGTGTTGGGGTTGTTCTGTGTTTTGGTTATACTGCACTGTGAGGGGGGGGGGAGGGGGCTGAGGTCCGTTTTATGATTGGGGTCTGTGCTGGGAGGGGGTTATGAGGGGTCAGTGACAGGTCGGTGTTGTGGTGTGTAGTCAGTATCAGTGCTGGAATTCTGCATTGGGGGGGGGGAGTCGGGTCTGGAGTGTTAGTGTTGGGGTGTGATGCACCATGGGTTGGGTGGTCAGTGTTGGAGGTAAGATGCATTGTGTGTGGGGATGGTGACTGTTACGATGAAATGTAGGGGGCAAGTATGGTGTACTGTTGGGAGGGGGTCGGCGTTGGGGTGTGATGCACTGTGGGGGGGTTGGTGTTTGCATTCTGGGGGGGGGGAGGGGTTGGGGTGTGATGCTGTGGGGGGGGGTCGGCGTTGGGATGTAATGCACTGTGGGGGGGTTGGCGTTAGGGTGTGATGCAATCTGGGGGGGGGGGGGTGGGATGCACTGGGGGGGTCAGTGTTTGCATTCTGGGGGGGGGTTGGCGTTGGGGTGTGATGCACTGTGGGGGGGGGCGGCGTTGGGGTGTGATGCACTGTGGGGGGGTGGCGTTGGGGTGTGATGCACTGTGGGGGGTCGGCGTTGGGGTGGGATGCACTGTGGGGGGGGTTTGGCGTTGGGGTGGGATGCACTGTGGGGGGGGGGGCGGTGTTGGGCTGTGATGCACTGTGGGGGGAGGGTCGGCGTTGGGGTGTGATGCACTGTTGGGGGGGGGTCGGCGTTGGGGTGTGATGCACTTTGGGGGGGTGAATCAGTATCGGGTAATGGGGTACTCTGACGTAGTAGTGGGCTTAAGCACTATGTGGAAATACAAAAATACAAAATACAAAAAAAACAGTCACTTCCAGCACTAATTGGTCTTCCATGGTGTGGCGTAACAGATGTCAGATAAAATGGTGTGAAAGGTGTATATGGTATCCCAAAACTAGGTGGATGCTGCCTTCCTCAGAGGAAGGGGATGTGCCCCCGAAATGCGTTAGCTGTACCCTGTGTTCTGTGCATGTCCATGCACTGTGTTTATGGCCTTTTGTCAGTTACGTTTTGTGAGTACTCACTTTTACACAAAAATGTCTTATTAAATTATCTCTGGTAATGCAGTAGGTGTGCGCGGCTTCCATTTCTGTCTTTTCTTAAAGCGGAGGTCCACACAAAAATGGAACCTCCTGCTTTTCGGAACCTTCTCCCCCCCCCCCCTCCGGTGTCACATTTAGCACCTTTCACGGGGGAGGGGGGTGCAGATACCTGTATAATCCAGGTATTTGCACCCACTTTTTTAAAAGTCAGCAGCTGCAGTGTTTGTAGCTGCTGACTTTAAAAAAAAAAATTTGGTGGACATCCGCTTTAAGCACTATGTGACGATATAGTGTCACCAAATCCCCATATTTTTAGCTTATTTGCTGAATATGTTCAGGTGTTTTAAATGTAATTTTTCCCCTGTCAGTCTTATAGCTGCACCATCTAATGTTGTGCATTCTTGGGGTGTGCCCCCCAAGTCTATCTTTGTTCAGTATCAGGGGTGACGCACAGTTTCCTGATTTTGGGGTGTTGTAGGGGCTGTAGAATATTGGGGGGGTGTTGGGGCTGTAGAATATTGGGGGGGGGGTGTTGCAGGGGCTGTAGAATATTGGGGGGGGGGTGTTGCAGGGGCTGTAGAATATTGGGGGGGGGGGGGTGTTGCAGGGGCTGTAGAATATTGGGGGGGGGGGTGTTGCAGGGGCTGTAGAATATGGGGGGGTGTTGCAGAGGCTGTAGAATATTGGGGGGGTTGTTGCAGGGGCTGTAGAATATTGAGGGGGGCTGGGGGCTGTAGAATATTGGGGGGGGGGTGTTGCAGAGGCTGTAGAATATTGGGGGGGGTGTTGCGGGGTCTGGAGAATATTGGGGGGGGGGTGTTGCGGGGTCTGGAGAATATTGGGGGGGGGGTGTTGCGGGGTCTGGAGAATATTGGCGGGGGGATGTTGCAGGGGGATGTTGCAGGGGCTGTAGAATATAGGGATCGATTGATTATCAGCGGGGCCGATATTCACACTTATCAAATTATCGGTCAGAAACGTGCCGATATTTGTCAGACCTCCTATTGGGGTGGTGCAGGGGTAGAAAATTGGGGGTGTTGGGGGTGCGTAGGATGTTGCTGACCTGCCTGTCCCTGTTGAGTTCTGTCTTTAGTATAGTGTGTGACAAATACTGGCTCTTGAGGAGTGCTGGTATTTAGGATGGAGATTGTTCATACCACCTGGTACCATTAATTGGAAATGGTAAAAGAAAAAGCCCCCCCACTTTTTTTGCAATGCAGGTCATCAGATGTTTGTTATTGCAACCAGAACATACATCTGATGTGTATAACTTGTAATCTGCACCCCTCTACAGTGACAACATTGGTGCGCTCTCCACCCGGCTGCACCCCAATATTGATCTGTACAGCAGCGCTTCTTTTTGATGACGATCATCGGATCTATGCCGTCTTCTGTAGGGATGTCTACAGGCAGCCGCTGATGGATCTCAAAATCAGTAACGGGAGGCTGATGTAGAATTCACAATTTTTTCATCTTGTGTGCTGGACGCCCCAGTATATTTCATTATTGGGGTGTTGCAGAGTAAAGAGTATATTGTCACTGTATGGGGGGGGGGGCTTAACATTGTGCTGGGCCCTTCCTTTAGGACTTGTCACCAATGGACACGGCTTCCTCAGTAGGGCCTCCCATTGAAGCTTCCATCCCCCCACCTCATGCTCATTCCAAAAAAATGATGTCATTGTAGTGAAGCCGGAGAGGTTCAACTTCATGTAGATCAAAAGCCAAACTCTAAAATCTCATATAACATGTTCACATTATTCCAGATGTTTTCAGTCTATTTAAAACTGCAACTTTCACTGAAATAACTAGATATAACTAAAGGCAAAACCTTCTTCTTTCTTTTCTTTTGGTTAAGTTTTGGACAGAATGGAGAGGAATTGGAACCCCTGTCCGGTTTTTATTGCTGACTGTGCCCCAATTAGGGAGATTCACCCTCTCCGTTTTGGCCTGCTTACCATTATCAACAAAAGGTGAAAGTAAAAGCAAAATTTGGGGTTGGCCCCACAAAAGTAATAGAGGGGAAATCGTCTGGGGGGGGGGGGGGGGCCCAATGGATCTTCTCTCACTTCCTGTGTTAAATATGGAACAGGAAGTCAAGGGAAATAACACCCAAATGGGACACAGATGGTAATAAAAAAACTGACAGGGGAGATAGCACCCACTCTTAAGCAGACCATACACAGTCGAATTTCGAACAAATTTTCTTTTCAAAATCAGATTTTATTTTTTGTGATTCGATGATGCCACCATTGATTTTCGAAATTCGGCCGACCAAACCTTCATGTTGCTACAGAATTTTTTTTTTCGTGGCTGGGAATATTCTTTTCTCTCTGGGAATTTTCTATTCTTGCACATGCGCATTTTTTTTTTCTTATTACATTTCACACACGATTCTCCCATCATTGATTAGAAAATCATTTGTTTTTCAAAAAATTTACAACATGTCCGATTCCTTAAATTTGATCACCGCATGAAAAATCGGCTGTTGCTGCAGCCCACTAACGGTGTGAAATTCGTACGAAAATTCTTTGATACGATTTTCGAAATAAAATTCTTTCAAAATTCGAACAGAGTATGGCCGGCATTAATGTATCCAAAATGGAAAAATACATGGCTTTGGTTCTCCTTTTTTGAAGCTGAACACCTTACAATTTACACCTGTATATATCCGAGTATAAGTCGAGGCACCTAATTTTACCACAAAAAACAGGGAAAACGTATTGACTCGAGTATAAGCCTAGGGTGTCAATCTGTATGCCTCACTGTGTCCATGACTAGACTGACTTTTAACATGGGAGTCTATGGAAGGGGTGCCCGGCTTTGAAAAATCGGTGCTCCCCGGCCAACAAACTTTGCACACTTGTAGAGGAGAAATGAGGCTACGTGTGTTCCAAGGTCCGGGTCCAGGGGACCTAGGACTGGCCGGTACCGGGTCCCCAAATTCACTGGAGAAATTACAGTTTTTAACATGGGAGTCTATGGAAGGGGTGCCCGGCTTTGAAATATCGGTGCTCCCCGGCCCTGGGTCCCCCGGACAACAAATTTTGCACACTTGTAGAGGAGGAGTGGGGCTACATGTGTGCCAAGTTGGGGTCCAGGGACCCTATGGCCGGCCGGTACCAGGTCCCCAAAGTCCAGGAGATCAGGCGAAAAAGGTGACTCGAGTATAAGCCGAGGGGGCATTTTCAGCACAAAAAAATGTGCTGAAAAACTCGGCTTATACTCGAGTATATACGGTAGGTAGTATGTTCAGCATGCATCCCCGAAATGCCCACACAGGCATGTCTTTTGCAGCTGACATCTTGTAGCTCTCAATAAACTGCAAGAGTGCTCTTGTAGTTCATTGATCTTCCTGTTCTCGAGCAACTGCCTGCCTGTATCTGAGGTATGTGCAAACGGCTATCCTGAGTCTGATCGTACCCGCGATCTGCTGACTTTGTGTGTAATACACTGCTGGCTCCCTAAAAAAAAAAAAAATGTACATTTTATTTACCTGCAAAAAAATGTGCATTTAATATTTTTTTTTAAAGGTGTACTTATCCTTTTAAGGTGCTTATCCAGGCATTACCTGATATGGTGTGCAACAGTTGTGCTTCTGCATTGTCGTCCTGTCACATGCAAGCAGGTGTGCCATCACCTATTGTACTGGTGTGATTATTATACAGGATTTATATAGTGCCAACAGTTTGCGCAGCGCTTAACAAAATGAAGGCAGACAGTACAGTTACAATTTGGTACAAGAGGACCCCGATTTAAAACCTTCTGTGTGCAGCTCCCCCCAATACTTACCTGAGCCCAATCTCAATCCAGTGATGTTGCATGATAGCCTTGGCTGTCCGGAGCTCTCCCTCCTGATTGGCTGAGATGCGGGAGCCATTGGCTGTCAATCTCAACCAGTGAGGCAGGGCTGAGCCATGCCCTCTTTGTCTTATGAACGCAGAGAGCCGCACAAGTGGCTTGCTGTGGTGGCACTCGGCAAGGGGGAGGGGCCCAGAGCACTGGCGGGGGAACATGCAAGAGGAGGCTTGAGGCTGCTCTGTGCAAAACCCTGCACAGAGCAGAAAAATATGACTATTTTTTTTTTCTTACAATCACTTTAAGGAAAGAGAAAAAAACTGCAGTTTCTAACGACACTCGGGGAAAAAATGATTTACTAAAAGGTTTATAGAATTGTCTGCATAATGTCAGTATCTGTCAGTTACTCAGGGATGGGCACAGGCACATAGCGGGTGGATTTACTAATACTGGAGATCTCAAAATCAAGTGCAGCTCTACGTGGTTGAGCTTGTTCAAATAAGCTTTGATAAAAAAAACGGGAAGCTGATTTGTTTCTTTGCAGAGCTGCACCAGTTTTTGCGCTCTCCTGGTTTAGTAAATCAGCCCCAATATATGAATTTTATATTTTTTTTTATTTTTTTTTTATTGCTGTGATTCTTCTATCTAAAGCCCCCATACACACAGACCGAATATTGGTGGAAGACCTTTTGCCAAAAATATCAGCCGACGTTCTGCCCATGTGTATGTCGGTTCTATCAGACGTGCATGCTGAAATACCAGCAGCTGACGACTCCTGATTCAGTGTGCTCTCAGCCAATGGCAGAGAGTGCTGATTGGAGTGCTGTGGTGGGGCAGCTGTCAGAACACAGCAGCTCAACAGGGAGATCGTGCTGGACTAACCTTGCATTGTTAGTACAGCGGCTCCAGACTGGAGTTGTGTGTGTTTTTTTTCAATTTTTTATGCCACCCGTGGGGTTGCACCAAAAAACCTAGTGTGTCAAGATTGTAGGGTTCATTATTGTTTGACACACATGGGATTCGGGTGGGTTACGGGGGAGGATATTTACCATAAAAAGGCTGTTTAGCATACCAGTTTTTTTGGTTATAAAAATTGTTGCAACGTGCATTTTTGGTAAGACCCAGTTTACACATGGGCGACTCGTCAGGCGACTCAGCCACTTGACAAGTCGCACTCCGCTCTGTTCAATAGAACCGTTCTAATAGGAGCGACTCAAGTCTCTCCGACTTAGAAAAAGGTTCTTGTACGACTTTGGGGGCGACTCGGGGCGACTTGCATTGACTTCAATACAGAAGTCATTTTGCAAGTCATCTTGAGATCGCCTTGTCGAGTTGCCCCCAAAGTCGTGCCGCCCCCTGTGTGAACCGGGTCTAACTGTTTTTCTTTTAGTTTGCATCGGTGTAAAACTTTTGCGTTTTTTTTGTTTGGTAAAAACATTTTGTTTTTTTTTTGCACCTTTTTGGCAGAGAACCCTGTCTTTGCCCCGTACGTGCGGACCTTTCCAGTTATTTTAGGAGAGAGGACCATGTTTGTCTTTATTTAGGTGATGGACTCTTTGGGACTGTTTTTAGGGAGAGCGGGTGGAGGGGGGACACTCCTGCTTATGTAGGAAGCTGTGGGTTATTTAAAGAATGGGTGGTATTTAAGAATGACCTAGCCTCAGCCTCTCCCCCCCTCTCTCTCTCTCTCTCTCTCTCTCTCTCTCTCTCTCTCTCTCTCTCTCGCGTGCGCATTTTTTTGAAGGGGGAGGGGTGACTAAAGGGTTTTGGTTCACATTAAGGCCTCATGCCCACTGGCGTTTTTACAGCTGCGTTTTTTGCAGCTTAAAAATGCCTGTCCATGTTATTGTAAATATATATATTTTTTTTAAAAAAAAAACGTCGGAGCTAAAAACGCGACCGCGCGTTAGTGCGCGTTTTTGCGCGTTTTTCGACGCTCAAGTTTTTTTTTCTGCCTAATTCTGACGCTGAGGAACGCACTGGCCCTGGGTTTTTTGTACAGCTCAAACGCCTAGGTGGGCACGAAGCTATAGACTAACATGGACAGGCGTTTTTAAGCTGTAAAAAACACTCAAAAACGCGGCTGTAAAAACGTCCGTGGGCATGAGGCCTAATAAAAAAGGAATCTGGCTGGAGTGACATGGACCATGTAAAGAAAACAATACAGGCAATTCAAAGCGCAGTTGAAAAGTAGGTATTAGAAGTGGCGGCTGATGCATTTTATGTGTATTGGGGAGCTTGCCTGCTATTGGTGTGTAATGCATGCACTGTGAGTTTCAGTGAAACGGAACATAAATTCCACAGAAGTCTCACTGGGTTGAAGTGATTCCGCCTCGGTCCTGGCAGCTCAGTGGATCAGGACTCAGTACTACATATCCCCAGCCCTTTGCCATAAGACAGACATGCACACTAATCCCGGCTTAAAGCAGCTGGAGACCCGCTTACCTAGCCTCGCCTTTGCTCTGGGAATCTCGTTGCGTCGTTCATGCTTTACCTCGCACCAGAGCGATTGTATCACAGAGGTAGGTGTCAGGTTTGTGCATATTTTAGCTTTGATTGCTGGCGGCTAATGAGACTGCAGCACTGACAGCATCATGTTGATGTACTATTAATCTGAACTGTAACGCTTTTTAATTAGCAGAACCTGCCAGCCTGTGTGGTGTCTTATGATGGGATGCAGAGAGGTCCAGTTTGTGTACATTGCTTTATCAGTGGCATGCTCTGTGGATTCATGGATCAGGAAGGGGCTGGAGGGGCTGCAATTTAAAATGCACTCTTATTTGTATGGTGTGCTTTGTAGGTTGTGCAAGCTCTGCAGATTTGTTTTTGTTGAAGTAGAATGAATATTGACATTACATTCCAATCTGTTACAAGTTGGACAATACTGATTGACATCATGTTACATTGTATCTGCTGGCTGGCAGTTGATTGAACAATAAAGGCCCTTTTCACTCGGGGCGGATTCCGTTCTTATCGGCAGTGGATCGGTTCACAAATCTTTTGCTGATCGGAGGAGAGCGAGCGGATGACAAATCTGTGTCTGCTCACTTTCTGCAGAGCAGACGTGGATAGAGCCCACTCTGCTCTATGGGTGGATGGTAATCAATGGACTCCGCTGCCTGTTTACACCCGACTACCCTCTAATCCCAGTGTTTCATAACTCCAGTCCTCAAGGCGCCCCAACAGGTCATGTTTTCAGGCTTTTCATTATTTTGCACAGGTGATTTGATCAGTTTCACTGCCTTGTTAATTACCACAGCCGTTTCATCTGAGGGAGATCCTGAAAACATGACCTGTTGAGGCACCTTGAGGACTGGAGTTGTAAACGCTGCTCTAATCCGATCTGCCTAAATGGATAAGGACAGACCCCCCTTATTTTTCTTTCTTTTTTTTTTTATACCGTATCGGACCCGGAGGTGGGCGGGTGTAAACGGCTGTGTTTACACCCGCCTGGCCATAGGAATGCATGGACCTTCTGATCAGGTCTGCTTGAAAAACTGTCAGGCACACCTGGTCGGATTGCCCCTGCGAAAGGGGCCTAAACAACATATCAATGTTGGTTTTGGAGACCTTGAACTATGTGTTTTGAGAAAATATTTGTAAGAAAGTGATATTAAAGGATAGTATTTCTATTTAACCACTTAACGACCGCTCACTGTATATATACGTCGGCAGAATGGCACCGACAGGCACAATCACGTAGAGTGTACGTGATTGCCTTTGTACAGTTGGGGGGTCCAATCGGACCCCCCTTCTGTACAGTGAGCGGTGGCTAAGTGTCCGGGAGCGTTCCGGGATGAGGGGGCAGCCATTCGTTTCTGGCCACCCCCTCGCGATCGCTCCCAGCGAATGGAAATGCCCCCTCTGTCTGTGTCAGACAGAGGGAGCAGGAGGAAGTGATGTCATCTCTGGTGCGGCGCTTACATATACCGAGCGCCGTACAAGAGAAGATATCAGGTCAGTGCACACAACACTACACTGACACCAGGACACATAGGGACATAAATCGCCCCCCCCAGGCCCCCCCAGACACCCCAGATCACCCCCCCAGTCACAGTGTCACTGATTGCAGTGACCATTTATTTAGTGATCGCTGCAATCAGTGACATTTGTGACTGTAAAAGTGTCACCAAAGTTTAGTCTTAGGTCCAGTGTAGCCCCCTAACCCCCCCTAATAAAGGTTTAACCCCCTGATCACCCCCCAGATAACCCTTTCACCCCCTATCACCACTGTCGCTTAGCGATCATTTTTCTGATCGCTGTCTTAGTGTCGGTGATGCAGATCGTAGCCAGTATTTTTTTTTAGGTTTGCCGCAGGTTTTTATAGCGTCAGGTACCCCAATATATTATCTAAAGGTTTAACCCCCTTGATCGCCCCCCCCAGGTAACCCTTTCACCCCCATCACCACTGTCGCTAAGCAATCGTTTTTCTAAACGCTGTCTTAGTGTTGGTGATGCAGATCGGTAGCTGGTAATTTTTTTTAGGTTCGCCGCAGGTTTTTATAGCGTCAGGTACCCCCATATATTATCTAATAAGGGTTTTAACCCCCTGATTGCCCCTAGTTAACCCTTTCACCAGTGATCACCATATAAGTGTTACGGGTGACGCTGGTTAGTTAGTTTGCTTTTTATAGTGTCAGGGCACCCGCCGTGTATATAACCCAATAAAGGTTTAACCCCCTGATCGCCCGGCGGGTGATATCAATTAGGTTTTAGCGTCAGAGAGGGTCTGAGTCACACCCCAGGCAGCGTCAGGTTAGTGCCAGTAACGCTAACACCCACGCGTGAAGCATACACCTCCCTTAGTGGTATAGTATCTGAACAGATCAATATCTGATCTGATCAGATCTATACTAGGGTTCCCAAAAACGCAGTGTTAGCGGGATCAGCCCAGATACCTGCTGGCACCTGCGTTTTGCCCCTCCGTCCAGCCCAGGCCACCCAAGTGCAGTATCGATCGATCACTGTCACTTACAAAACACAACACACATAACTGCAGCGTTCGCAGAGACAGGCCTGATCCCTGCGACTCCAGTGCTGTAGGAGGTGATTTCACCACCACAGTTAAAAAAAAAAAAGCAAATATGCCGAAGCATTGGGGCAGCAGGAGCGGAGGAGCGATTTTGCTCCTAATGCCGCGTACATACGGTCGAAATTCCGACGGAGGCTTGCCCGTGGAAAAGTCCGACCATGTGTGTGCGGCATAACTTTTTTGCGGGAGGATGCCCCCATGCTTCGGCATATATAAATGGTGCGTGTATGCCCATCATTGGAAGTGGGTGGATGAAGGGCGGTATTCTAATGGTGGGCATACCCACCGATCAATCTCTTTTTTTCGTTCAGCCAACAGGCTGCATGAAAAAAAAGATTACAATACATGTCCAACAAGGACCAGCAACGTACTGGTATGTTGCTGGACTTTGAATGTTTATACCAGAATGATGCCTGCGGGTTTAGGTATCATCTTGGTATCATTCTTTTCAGCCTGCGGCCGGCTTTCATGTAAAAGCAATCCTAGCGGCTAATTAGCCTCTGGACTGCTTTTACAAGCAGTGGGAGGGAATGCCCCCCCCCCGGATATAAAAAGCGCCATTGGGAAAGCATTTTATCACACCGATCTTGGTGTGGTCAGATGCTTTGAGGGCAGAGGAAAAATCTAGGGTCTAGAAGATCCCAGTTTTTTCAAAAAAAGAGTACCTGTCACTACCTATTGCTATCATAGGGGATATTTACATTCCCTGAGATAACAATAAAAATGATTAAAAAAAAAAATACTTGGAAGGAACAATTTTTAAAAATAAAATAAAAAAGCAAAATTAATAATAAAAAATAAAAAAAAAGCACCCCTGTCCTGCCCTGCTCTTGCCCAATGGCGAACGCAAGCATCGGTCTGGCGTCATATGTAAACAGCAATTGCACCATGCATGTGAGGTATCACCGCGAAGGTCAGATCGAGGGCAATCATTTTAGCAGTAGACCTCCTCTGTAAATCTACTGGGGTAACCTGTAAAGGCTTTTAAAGGCTTTTAAAAATGTATGTAGTTTGTCGCCAATGCGCGTTTGTGCGAAATTTTAAAGCATGTCGTGTTTGGTATCTATGTACTCGGCCTAAGATCATCTTTTTTATTTCATCAAACATTTGGGCAATATAGTGTGTTTTAGTGCATTAAAATTAAAAAAAGTGTATTTTTTAACCCAAAAAATGCGTTTGAAAAATCGCTGCGCAAATACTGTGTAGAAAAAAAAAATGCAACACCCACCATTTTAATCTGTAGGGCCTTTGCTTTAAAAATATATATAATGTTTGGGGGTTCAACATAATTTTCTTGCAAAAAAAAAAAATGTTTTCATGTAAACAAAAAGTGTCAAAAAGGGCTTTGTCTTCAAGTGGTTAGAAGAGTGGATGTAAGCTTCCTAATGTTGTGTATAAAATGCCAGAACAGTTCAAAACCCCCCCAAATGACCCCATTTTGGAAAGTAGACACCCCAAGCTATATACTGAGAGGCATGTCGAGTCCATGGAATATTTTATATGTTGACACAAGTTGCGGAAAAACGACAATTTTTTTTTTTTGCACAAAGTTGTCACTAAATGATATATTGCTCAAACATGCCATGGGCATATGTGGAATTACACCCCAAAATACATTCTGTTGCTTCTCCTGAGTACGGGAATACCACATGTGTGGGACTTTTTGGGAGCCTAGCCGCGTACGGGACCCCAAAAACCAAGCACCGCCTTCAGGCTTTCTAAGGGTGTAAATTTTTGATTTCACTTCTCACTGCCTATCACAGTTTCGGAGGCCATGGAATGCCCAGATAGCACAAAACCCCCCCAAATGACCCCATTTTGGAAAGTAGACACCCCAAGCTATTTGCTGAGAGGTATTGTGAGTATTTTGCAGATCTCGCTTTTTGTCACAAAGTTTTGAAAATTTAAAAAAAAAAAAAAAATATATATATTTTCTTTCTTCATTTTCAAAAACAAATGAGAGCTGTAAAATACTCGCCATTCCTCTCAGCAAATAGCTTGGGGTGTCTATATTCCAAAATGGATTCATTTGGGGGGTTTTGTGCGATTTTGGCATTTTATGGCCTTCGAAACTGATAGGTAGTGAGGAGTGAAATCAAAAATTTGTGCCTAGAAATCCTGAAGGCGGTGCTTGGTTTTCGGGGTCCCGTACGCGGCTAGGCTCCTAAAAAGTCCCACACATGTGGTATCCCCGTACTCAGGAGAAGCAGCAAAATGTATTTTGGGGTGTAATTCCACATATAACCATGGCATGTGTGAGCAATATATCATTTAGTGACAACTTTTTGTAATTTTTTTTTTTTTTTGTCATTATTCAATCACTTGGGACAAAAAAAATTATATTCAATGGGCTCAACAGGCCTCTCAGCAATTTCCTTGGGGTGTCTACTTTCTAAAATGGGGTCATTTGGGGGGGTTTTGTGCTATTTTGGCATTTTATGGCCTTCGAAACTGTGATAGGTAGTGAGGAGTGAAATCAAAAATTTGCGCCCTTAGAAATCCTGAAGGCGGTGCTTGGTTTCCGGGGTCCCGTACGTGGCTAGGCTCCCAAAAAGTCTCACACATGTGGTATCCCCGTACTCAGGAGAAGCAGCAAAATGTATTTTGGGGTGAAATTCCACATATAACCATGGCATGTGTGAGCAATATATCATTTAGTGACAACTTTTTTTTTTTTTTTTTTTTTTTTTTTTTTGTCATTATTCAATCACTTGGGACAAAATAAAAAATTCAATGGGCTCAACATGCCTCTCAGCAATTTCCTTGGGGTGTCTACTTTCCAAAATGGGGTCATTTGGGGGGGTTTTGTACTGCCCTGTCATTTTAGCACCTCAAGAAATGAGATAGGCAGTCATAAATTTAAAGCTGTGTAAATTTCAGAAAATGTACCCTAGTTTGTAAACTCTATAACTTTTGCGCAAACCAATAAATATACGCTTATTGACATTTTTTTTTACTAAAAACATGTGGCTGAATACATTTTGGCCTAAATGTATGACTACAATTGAGTTTATTCGATTTTTCTTATAACAAAATGTAGAAAATATCATTTTTTTTTCAAAATTTTCGGTCTTTTTCCGTTTGCCTCTGCGATTTTTATTTTTTGCGATATAATCAAATACCATTAAAAGAAAGCTCTATTTGTGGGAAGAAAAGGACGCAAATTTCGTTTGGGTACAACATTGCATGTCCGCACAATTTGCAGTTAAAGCAGCGCAGTGCAAAATTCTGAATTCACCTCTGGTCCTCTAGCTACCAAATGGTCCGGGGCTTAAGTGGTTAAAATAGTTGTAAGTGCCGGTTCACACGGGCGACTCGTCAGACCACTTAGCCGCCTGACAAGTCGCACTCCGTTCTGTACAATGGAACCGTTCTAATTGGAGCGACTCAAGTCGCTCCGACTTAGAAAAAGGTTCCTGTACGACTTTGGGGGCGACTTCCATTGACTTCAATACAGAAGTCATTTTGCAAGTCGCCTCTGAAGTCGTGTGCTGATCGCCTTGCCGAGTGACGCGGCAAGTCGTGCCGCCCCTGTGTGAACCGGCGCTAAAGGTGCGCATGGTAAATTTCTTTTTTATTAGTTAAATAAACTTTTTATACTTGACTGCTCTGTGCAATTGTATTGCACAGTGACCCCAAACCTCCCCTTCCGGGGTCCCCTTGCCTGCACTGTTTGCTCCTCCTTCTCAGAGCAAGCCATTTGCTGTGGGGGCACTCAAGTGGGCTCGATCCCGAGCTGGACTGTGTGCATCTATAGAAACACACAGCATGGCTTTGCCCTCCAACCCTGCCCCCTCCTCTCCCTCCTCACAGAATTTGATTGACAGCTGTGCCTTTAAGAAAGGAGAGAAGACGGGCGCTGCTGCGGATGGGTTCAGAGCTGGATCGAAAGCGGAGCCAGGTAAGTAGTTGAGATCGATATTCATTGACAGTACATTGATCGATGTTCAGATGGTCCAGCTGAGACCGGACGGATTTTGTTGTATACAAGTCAAATTATTTTATGATCCGGGCCGCCCCCAACACTGATCATTGTATTCTGATGGCGGGGAATGCTCTCCACTGTCGGAATACAAAGTCTCAGCAGGAATGAAATGTGTGGATTGGGGGAATCCGCTGGTTTAAAAAAAAAAAAAAAAAAAAATTGTGTGGTCAGCATTAGAGAATTACCCTCACTTCCTGTTTTGCTGACAACTGCTTCACCAGACAGGAAGTAGGGGAAAATCTTCAGCAGTTGCCTCCTCTAGTAAAAAAGAAATAATTGTTCTCCCTTTGTTGCTGAGCATTCCTCTGTCTGGGTAAACCATTGTTGGCAGAACAGGAAATGAGGGAAATATCTCGAATAGAGCCCCAGATAGCAGTAAAGAACAGACAGGTGTATAACCCTTCCTTATTCCATTCCAAACTAAAATAGTTTTGTCTGAACTTACATTTGTGTTTCTGGACTCCGCTCTACAGAATGTCTTGATGAAGCATTTTTTGGCTGCCAATAAAAGGCTTTATATGGAAACCTTAGACAGGTGAATAATTTTGCCTGTATGTAAACTGTGCCGCATTCCAGGGAGAGGATGGAATTCCTTTATTGACTAATAAAGTGAACCTGTTCCCAGCACACAGCTGAGATAAGAAGACTCAGACTTTTGGTATCAGTCTGCAAAACATGGCTGGCTTTCTTTGTTGTGATGTTTTTGTAAGTCACAAAAAAAAACTTTGACTGCGATACTTATCATCAATCTAAAGCTGTCCCCTGCAGTGCCTCTTCTTCATCACAAGATGTCCTCAGTCTTCAGGGTTATATGGTGACCATTGTTTTGCTTAAAGTGGTGTTCCGGCCTGTGACGGGAAAATAAAAAAATATTAAAAGCCAGCAGCTACACATACTGCAGCTGCTGACTTTTAATAAATGGAGACTTGCCTGTCCTGCAGTCCCTCGATGTCGGCACCCATCAGCTGTCGGGTGCTTCCGTCGCCATTGCGGGTAAGGGAACCTTACTGCGCATGCGCGAGGCCCGCTCCTCTCTATTAGCCCGGCGGCCAGGGGAGGAGGAGGAGGGAGCCCCGCGGTGACGTCACGGCCGCAGCCGGACTCCAGAAAGTGGGAAAGGATACCTGTCCTTGACAGGTATCCTCCCCCCCCCCCCCCCGAAAGGTCCCAATTGTGGCACCGGAGGGGGGGAGGAATCCGATGAGCGGAAGTTCCACTTTTGGGTGGAACTCCGCTTTAAGGCCCCCGTTCACACTGGTGCGACATACGCTCCGACTTCGGGAGCACATATCGCATGACATGTACAAATCAATGGTTCCCCATGAGAGCCGTCTTAACCACTTCAGCCCCCGGAAAATTTTACCCCCTACCTGACCAGGGCACTTTTTACAATTTGGCACTGCGCTGCTTTAACTGACAATTGCGCGGTCGTGCGATGCTGTACCCAAACATAATTTGCGTTCTTTTCTTCCCACAAATAGAGCTTTCTTTTGGTGGTATTCGATGACGTCTGTGGTTTTTATTTTTTGCGCTATAAACAAAGAGCGACAATTTTGAAAATAAATAAATCTTTTTTTACTTTTTGCTATAATAAATATCCCCCAATTTATATATAAAAAAAAAAAAAAAGCAACAAGCGTATATTGATTGGTTTGCGCAAAAGTTATAGCGTCTACAAACTATAGTAAAGATTTATGGTGTTTTTATTATTTTTTACTAGTAATGGCGGAGATCTGTTTTTTTTTTTTGCAGTATTGCGACATTGCAGCAGACGGATTGGACACTGTTGACACATTTTTGGGACCATTGACATTTATAGAGCGATCGGTGCTATAAAAATGCACTGATTACTGTATAAATGTCACTGGCAGGGAAGGGGTTAACACTAGGAGGCGATCAAGGGGTTAACTGTGTTAGGCCCCATTTGGCGCTACATTGCAACGCACACAGGGGGAACAAAAAGGGCTTACATAAATTAGTGTAACATTAAATGGGTTGAGGAGGGCACAGATTAGCACAGCGGTGAATTTTAGGTTTGCAATTGCTAAAAATTGGAAATACATTGCGTTCACTTCTGTGAGAATTTGTTGCTTGAGCAACAAACGAAAATGTCGTCCAATCATCCAACGTAATTGTTGTGACTTTGGGGTTAATCTGGCATATTAGTCGATTGGGATGACTATAGATCAGGTATTCCCATTTGGGGAGATTTATTGTTTATTGAAGTGTGCGGTCACCACCGTAACCGTAATCTATTGCTGGCTGCAGCCAGCCTGCAATAGATCACTGTAGGAGTGATCTGTTTACTGCGTAGAGACACTGGACAGAACTGTAACGGCCTTCGTACTTCAGCTGTGACATCACTACATTCCCAATGTAAACACAACACTTGCTCCTTTTTGAAATGGCCTTTAGAAGCATCAGAGACCACAGAGCTGATCATGTTTAGCTTCTGGCCTTGGCACTTAAAGTTTTTTTTTTTTTTTTTTTCTTCTTTCATTGGAGTAAGGGAGGGTTATGAATTTTTTTATTTTTTTTAGTATCTGTGTCCCATTGGGTGAGATTTCACTTGCTGTCCAATAGCCAAAACAGGAAGTGAGAGGAAATCCTTGCAAAGTGAGGAAATGTCACCAGAACTAGTGTCCCCATTGGAAGATTACCCATATAGTACTGTTCTGGTGTCAACCCCCAAAAATTTGGGATTTTCTTTTACATGAATTTTACAATGATAATGGTAAAACAGGACAGTTAGGTTGAACCTCCCTAACAGGGACACAAATGGCAATAAAAACCTGACAGGTGTTCTAATCCCTCTCTACTCTATCCAAGAGAAAAAAAAAAAAAGTTAAGGCTTTAGACCCCTTTCACACTGCCAGCGCCCGGGCATCGGCAGTAAAGCAACGCTATTCTTAGCGGTGCTTTACGGTCGTTTTTTCGGCCAATAGCGGGGCACTTTTAACCCCCACTAGAAAAAGTGTTAAAAGTACCCGCAAAGCAGCGCTTTGCCAGTGGTATGGCAGTGCTGCCCATTTATATTAATACACCGCTCCTAAAGTGCTGCAAAGAAGCTGCTTTTTTTTAAAGTACCGCCAGCTATGCGCCCCAGTGTGAAAGCCCTCGGGCTTTCACACTGGGATTGCAGCTGAGGCTTTTTTCAGGCACTTTACAGGCACTACGTTGAGCGCTAAATCACCTGAAAAACGCCTCCAGTGTGAAAGGGGTCTAAGTTATACTTTAATTCTAGTGGTTTTGGTACTAGTGCCACGAGGCAACCTGCTGTTTTAACACGGCAAAGGAATGAAAAACCACTACCCCAATGTCGTTTTCAAACCGCACCAGGGAATTGGTGTTACTAAACCCAGGAGCCCCGCATTCACTATATCTGGTCTCCTACAGTACATGGAAATGCGATTTATTTTAGTAAATATAAACAGCGAAATACCTTTTTTTTTTTTTTTTTTTTTTTCTCTCATCAGCAGTATATAGTAGTCCTGTGAGTTCTATCAGTGTCTGGTTAAAGCTTGTAGGAGGAGTTTGCAATCTACTCTGTCCTATGAAGCTGCAGGACCCCTGACCCTCTGTCTAGACAGTGCTGATTGGCCCTGTGTTGATCACATGCACCTCAAGAAAAAGAAAAAAATCTCTAGTAATACACACCAAACTGAGCATGTGCAGAGTGCCTCCAATGCTCTGTCTTATCAGGAGATGGGTTGGGGACTGTGGAAGAAGGGGAGGATCAAAGAAGACCGGATCAAACAGCCTTTTTACACAATGCGAAAGATTATCCCGTTGCACAGTGAGTATAACAAGCATGCTTTACTGCATATACAGACTGATTTTACTAACACTTTTAAAGTGTTTGTTAAGCCTTATTAAAACTGCCAGCCGCTCTATTAGAGGCTGGCATACCACACTGTAATCCTTTCTAAAAACAAGCATTCTAAATAGCCATTTAGAGCTGTCTTCAGGCCGGTCACGTGACTCGTGGGCGCTTTTCAGCTCCGATACATGGCTCCTGCAGGAGGGACCGGGATCTCCCTCTGACGTCAGCCGGGGAGATCAAGTGGCCGCTCGGCTCCTCCCACAGAAGCTCTGTCTCTGAGCTGTAAAGCGACTGCGAGTCACGTGACCGGCCTGAAAACCGCTCTAAATAGCTATTTAGAATGCCTGTTTTTAGAAAGGATTTACAGTGTGGTATGCCAGCCTCTAATAGAGTGGCTGGCAGTGACAATTTTTAGTTTTTTTAATAATAGCGGCGGGGCGGAGACAGAGAGGGCACTGACAGGCAGGAAGGAGGGGTTGAGGGGGAAGCGAGGAGAGAGGGGCAGCGTATGACGGAGGGACGCACTTTGACCACAGTGTTCAGGGCTGTTTAGCCCTGGTTATTGTGGTCAGTATAGAGAGGGCATACAGGAAGTGGCAAATTCAGGGAGTTTTTTTTTTTTTTTTTTTTTTTTTTTTTTTTTTTACCGTTTTAGAGGGAGGCTAATAACACGGCACAAGCACTGCTGTTCAATCTGCTTTATCCACTTCAGATCTGCGCTATAGCCGAAAGACAGCTGCAGCGCGGGCCTGAACTGCCGGGAGGGCGTCCCTGGACGTTCTTGTGTTTACTTCCGCAATGCGTGGCGGAAGAGCTGTGCCCGCTGTGTCACGCGGGTGCCGATGCGCGTGCCTGACGGCCGCGATGTCCGACAGGTACTCGCGATCGGCAGTCAGAGACAGGGACGTGGATCTCTGTGTGTAAACACAGAGATCCACGTCCTGTTAGGAAGAGGAGACCGATGGTGTGTCCCTTGTACATAGGGACACATATCGGTCACCTCCCCCAGTCAGTCCCCTCCCCCCCTCCACAGTAAGAATCACTCATGAGGGAACATATTTAACCCCTTCCTCGCCCCCTAGTGTTAACCCCTTCCCGGCCAGTCATGTTTATACAGTAATTGGTGCATTTTTATAGCACTGTTCGCTATTATGAATGGTGTCCAATGTGTCCGCCGCATTATCGCAGTCCTGACAAATCGCAGATCACCGATATAGCTAGTGGGGGGGGAAGTCATAAATCTATCCCCCATTTTGTAGGCGCTATAAATTTTGTGCGAAACCAATCGGTAAACGCTTATTGCGATATTTTTGGTAAAAAAAAAAAATGTAGAAGAATACGTATCTGCCTAAACTGTGAAAAAAGAATTATTTAAAAACAAAAAATTGGGATATTTATAATAGCAAAAAGTAAAAAAAAATAAAAACTGCAGAGGTAATCAAATACCACCAAAAATACCACTCTATTTGTGGGGGAAAAAATATATAAAAATATCATTTGGGTACAGCGTTGTATGACCGCGCAATTGTCATTCAAAATGCGTCAGCGCTGAAAGCTGAAAATTGGCCTGGGCAGGAAGTGGTAAAGGACCAGAATGTGTATTTTTTGGGGGGTTAACAAACACTGCAAATTAGGAGTATTTTATGGTTGCTAGTCCTGCCACCATTCCTAAAATCTTTTCTGTCTTGTAGAATCTTATCTGACACACTTCTGATGTATTGGATGCCCGGTGCTCAGCTTCAGCAATGTGCTTCCACCTGTAGCTCCAGAAGAGAGGGAAGGTGTGGGAATTGGGTGGTGGGGCATCCGAGTAGAAGTATTCCTTTTTTGGTGTTTCATTTTTTTAAATAGGTCTAAGGGTCTCTTTAAGCATTCCAGTAAGATTGATGATTTCAAGGGTGGTTGTAGTCTAGGGCTGAAACAACGAATCGATCGACAACTAATCGATTATGAAATTAATCGATTACTATTTTCCTAATCGATTAATCGGCAAGTAACATAATGGGGTTTAAAAAAATAAATAAAATTAGCCCTTTATAGTACAAAAAGAGCAAATCGCTACTGTAAATATTACTTTCACTGTCCCACAGTAAAAAATGAACCCCTTACAGTAGCGATTATTTTCTTTTTAACCCCATTATGTTACTAAACCTCTCAGGCCCGGGTCACACCTCTGTGTTTTTTGGTGCTTTTTGCAGAAACACACTACTGTTCATTTACATGGTTTCCTATGGGACAAGTTCACATCCATGATTTTTTCAGCTGCTGCGTATTTGGAAAGGGCAAGGACTTTTTTTAACGCACAACGGTGCTTTTTTGTTTTTTGGTTCAATATACTTCAATTGAGAAGCTGCAGAAAAGAATGTAATGCGTTTTTGTGGCAATTCGTGTTTTTTAATCTGCCCAACAACAAATTGGGCAAAAAAAATGTAAATATGTAAATCGCAGGAAAATTTAATTCATTAATCAAAACAATAATCTGCCAACTAATCAATTATGAAAATAATCCTTAGTTGCAGCCCTCATGTAGTCTGCAGACCCATGAACTTTTTGTTTGCTAGTAATCCATGGCAATCACATTCCTGCAACTGTTAAGCCTCGTACACATGGGCGGGAATCCCGTCGAGGAAAAAAAAACGTCGCTTTTCCCGATGAGATTCCCGGCAAGCTTGCCTTGCACGCTGAGTGTACACACGGCCATTCAAAAGAACTGCCGTTCTTTTGAATTGCAAGAACGCGGTGACGTCATCGACTACGACGAGCCTGCGCTCGTCACATTCGATGCCGTCGCAGCCATCTTGCTACACCATATACTACCCTTGTATGCTACCGAGAATACCTCAGTCTTTTCGAACGTGCGCGGGTTTACCATGGACAGGTAACAACATACACACACACACTGTTTTCTCAGCAGGAAACACTCTGCCGAGAATCCCGACGAGACAAATAGAGAGCAGGTTCTCTTTTTCCCGGCAGTTTTCCCAGCGAGAAACCATACACACGAACGGTTTTCTCTGCTAAAAGCTCTCCCAGCAGCAGCTCGTGTGTACGGGGCTTTAAATTTAAAATGACATTGAAATAGGGCCGAAACAACTAATCGATTCATCGACAACTAATCGATTATGAAGTTAATCGATTACTATTTTCATAATCGATTAATCGGCCAGTAACATAATGGGGTTAAAAAAAACTAAAATGAGCCCTTTACAGTACAAAAAGAGCAAATCGCTACTGTAAATATTACTTTCACTGTCCCACAGTAAAAAAATTTACCCCTTACACCGTTATGTTACTAAACATCTCAGACCCGGGTCACACCTCAGTTTTTTTGGTGCTTTTTGCAGAAACACACTACAGTTCATTTACATGGTTTCCTATGGGACACGTTCACATCCATGATTTTTTCAGCTGCTGCGTATTTGGAAAGGGCAAGTACTTTTTTTAATGCAAAACGCTGCTATTTTGTTTTTTTGGTTCAATATACTTAAATAGAGAAGCTGCAGAAAAGCATGTAATAATTAGTTTTTGCGTCAATTTGTGTTTTTTAGTCTGCCCAACAACAAATTGGCCAAAAAAAAAAGTAAAAAATTACTTTATTTTTTATTTTTTTTACGGTTATTAACTGATTAATCGAAACAATAATCGTCCAACTAATCGATTATGAAAATAATCGTTAGTTGCAGCCCTACATTGAAAAGACTGAAGTATAAAAGCTCATCAAATTAACGGGTCCTTTTTAGATAGGATTTCTGTGCTGTGAATAGAAACGTAGTGGCATTGTGTGCACGGCCCTACGTAGACTTCCGCATTGTGCTTGACGGTGACCCTTGGCTTCCAAAGGCAGGAAGCAGACTGGTTTCCTATGATCCCACATTCTCAACCGACTGTCATGTCTGCAGACGTGATTATTCATCTCATAATGAAATCCTTCAGTGGCTTCTAATTTAAAGAAACTTGGAGTAAAAATAGTGGCCCTGGCTATTTATAAAGAATCTTTCATTCTTAATGACGGAGTGGGAGACTTGTGTCTTTGAAGCCAGTGGTTGGAAAGAAAACACTCGGATTTAAAACTTCTTAAACGCTGAGAGCTCTTGAAAATATGACTGTGGTATATCTACTTAAAGAGCACCTGTTTGTAGTAAGCGAAGAGCAATGTCCTGTGAAAGTGCCTGAGGGAAAACCTGTTCCTATTTCTACAGTGACCAGACCTTTAATTTCATTATCCCATAATTATTAAGGCCCTTTGGCTACTCGGCTCCTGGGATAAGTCCAGCCTCAGGCTATGAGGGTCAGTTATGGGTGTTGGGTGTGGAAGGAGAAAGAACTGCAGACTTGTTTTTTTAGCACTGCCTTGTCCCCCCATTTCTGAAATTGGATAGGTGTTGCCCTCAGACTTGGCCTAGGTTCACATTGGAGCGATTTGTCATGCGATTTGAGAGATCAAATTGCATTACAAGTCGCAGCCTATTGGAGGCAATGGCACGGTTCCAATCAGTGCAAAGAAAGAAAAACCCCTAAAATTGACTTTTAAGGCACAAATTGTAGAAGAGTACTTTAACCACTTAAGGACCGAGCCTCGTTTTGAGATTTGGTAATTTAAAACATTTTTTATTTTTGCTAGAAAATTAATTGGAACCCCAAACATTATATATATATTTTTTTCTAACACCCTAGAGAATAAAATGGCAGTCATTGCAATACTTTTTGTCACACCGTATTTGCGCAGCGGTCTTGCAAGCGCACTTTTTTGGGGAAAAATTCATTTTCTCTTATCATCCATGGACTGACACGGTGTCTCTTTACACTTTACACGTGGGTTATGTCCCTGCTTGCAGGAGAAGACCTAGGCAGAATGTGAGATTTTATACATACATTCTAAAAGCCAGAGCTGAACATCCCCACCCAGGGGGCGGTCCCTCCGTACAGAACCCTCCCACTACAGTCAGCAGACTTCAGTTTTTTTCTGCCTAGCAGAAGGAGAAGACGTGGCTCCCTCAGGAGCCAGTCTCCTGACCTATTTTATTCCTTTTGGAATTCTTTTTTTTATTTTTGAGAATCTTCTATCAACTGTCGGCTGGGCAACAGGTTGGGTACAAGATATCCTCGTAGTCTTCCCTGTCCGACCATCGAGCGTGCTGATCCTCGCCTTATGTGCGTGAGACTCAGTTCACGACAGGCCCCATGACTCCAGGGGTGGCCGGGTTTGCTTTCATGCTCCCACGGTCCTCTCAAGACTGAACAGCTCCTGACTGACTGTATCTTTCGCGGTGGACCGGGCCGACAGCTACTCAGTACTGCACTGTGATAGTCCTGTCAGAAACACCAGTGTGTCCCTCAGGGGACGGGTAAGTAGTCTCTCCTGCCTGCAGGTGAGTACAAAGGGCTGTGTGTTTCTCTTTGGGGGATTTTCCCTGTCTCCCCCTGTATTTTATTGTCGCTCTCTGTCACCATTACTGGCGCTGGCTGTGTGGGGTGCGTGGGGGTCACACTGTTCTTGGGGGGCTCATGCTGGTCTGCAATGTATGCCTTGGGGCTTTTTTGTGTGGTTTTTTTTTTTGGGGCCTGAGTGGCGCTGTGTGTGTGTGCTGTTTCATTTTAACTGCGTCATGGCGGCCATCTTGCCGCGGATCGCCTCAGTGAAGTGCGGCGGCCATTTTCTTGTAGCCCGCGCGCTTTTCAGCACTAGTTTGGCCTCTAGCGCTGCTGTAGCAGCGCAAATCTCCTCAGTCTCCTCACAGCTCACCAGCGCTGACACAGCACGGTACAGACAGCGGAACTAAGCGGTCCCTGGTCCGGTTTGGTGAGTCCCCTGGGCGCCCCCTCCTCAGTCAGCACAGCCTGTGGGTGGACTTTTTATCTGAGAGAGTCTCAGAGAGGGACAATATGGAGTCTGTGTCACCAGCTTCCCCTAAAAATGTCAGTGGCAACAGGCAGTGCTTCAGCACTGCGGTCCCTATGGCCCTGTTGTGGGCAGCCCTGGAATCAATTTCTGACCAGGATGGGAGCTGTGTGCAAGCGCAAGGTGCAAAAAAAGGCGCCCTCTCCCCACTTTATCTACTCGAGGGCAGTGCGCTGATTCAGATATGGGCCTAGCCACTACCGCTCAGGACCCTAGTTCTGAATGTATGGATGGTTTTGAACAGGACATTCCTTATGAGGGAAACTCCAGTTCTGAGTCAGTAAATGACAGGGCGCTTGTTAGTGTGCTCATGACTGCGGTGAGGGACACTCTCAAGCTCAAAGGCTGCGGATGCAGAACCTCAGGCGGATACTGTCTCCTTTGGTTCTTTTAAGGCCAGGCCTTCTAAAGGGGTTTTTTCCATTGTACTTTCTTTGACCAGCTCATGGATAAGGTCTGGGAAAAGCCGCAGAAGAATTTTTTTATGGCCCCGCGGCGTTTGTCTATCAGATACCCCTTGAAGATGCCCTACTTAAAAAGTGGGCTTCTCCCCCAGTGGTCGACCCTCCAGTCGCCCGGTTGAACAAGGCCATCACTCTCCCGATGGAGGGGACTCCTGCATTTGAGGACCCCACTGACAGGAGGTCAGAAGTGGTGAGCAGAACCATGTTTGCCTTGTTGGGATCCGCCCTACGACCTGTGGTAGCGGCGACCCTTGTGTCTAAAACACTTACAGGTTGGGCAAAAATGTTGCACCTAGCTGTACAGGAGCATATTCTTCCTCCAGACACAGTTGCTCTGGCCCACCAACTGGTTCAGGGCCTAGTTTCTGTGTGCGACGCCACGCTGAACGCGGCCCCTTTAATATCCAGGGCCTCTGTCTCGGCGGTGGTATTGCGTCGTCTTATCTGGTTGAAATGCTGGTCTGCTGACCTAGCCTTAGAAAGCTCCTGACGGATCTACTATTTAAAGGCGGTAGACCTTTCGGTGCTGCTCTGGATGACATCGTCATGGATGTCACAGGAGGTAAACGCACTCTTCTTCCTTAGACTAGCGAGGGTGAGGAGGCCCGCCGCAAACAGGGGCCTTCCTTTCCAGCAAAACGTTTTTTTTTTCGTCAGTCAGAGTCCACAGGTAGGCCCTCTCAGACTGACGGCAGTGCGGCTGGTGGGCACAAGTGCCCCTGGGTGCGTAAGCCAAACAAGCGGCTCCCAAGCCCACCTCCGCGTGTAGTCTTGCCTCCGCCCGACTCTGGGGTGGGGGGGGGACTTTGCAGGTTCACGGATCGGTGGACCTCCCAAATCTCCGACTGGTGGGTGTGCGAGGTGGTCACCTCAGGATATAGGATAGTATTCCGATCCTGGCCCCCCACACAGATTCTTTCCCTTGAATCTTCCTCTCCTTCCTACCTGTCGGGCAGCCCTCTTGGGGGCTGTACAGGATTTGATCAGGTCCGGAGTGATTGTGCCGGTTCTGTCACAGGAGAGTTTTCAGGGATTCTGCTCGAATCTGTTTGTCGTCCCAAAAATAGGACGTGGTTCGACCTATCCTGGACCTCAAGGCCCTGAATGCCTTCGAGAAGGTGCAGAAATTCCGCATGGGATCCATTCGCACGGTGATCGCTACACTCCACCAAAGGGATTTTCTACTGGCGTCCTTGGACTTCAAGGACGCCTACTTGCATGTTCCGATCTGCGCAAGTCACCAGAAGTTTCTGCGCCTTGCGATCAGCGAAGTCCACTATCGATTGTGGCTCTTCCCTTCGGCCTTGCCTCGGCACCGAGGGTGTTCACCAAGGTGCTTGCTCCGGTTCTAGCCTTCTGTTACAGCGAGGTATTGCTGTCGTGGGCTATCTGGACGGTCTTCTGCTATGAGCAGAAAGTGGCTCAGACTTAGAGGAAAGGTGACTATCGTCAATTAGGCCCTCAGGGACTTCGGGTGGTTCCTGAACATTCAGGAGTCAGTCCTGGTCCCGACTCAGTGTCTGGAGTATCTAGTTCTGGTTCTGGACTCCTTGGAGGCAAAGGTATCCTACCTCTGGAGAAGTTGCTGACACTTCAGTCTGCGGTGCGGGTGCTGACATCCCGAACATGGTTGTCAATCCGTTGTTTGCATGAGAGTCCCGGGACTCCTGGTGGCTTCCTTCGCGGCCATTCTGTATGCCCAATCACACACCAGGGCATTGCAGAAGGAGATCTTGTCCACCTGGGACAAATCCCCGTTGTCCTTGGATCTTCGGATCCAGGTGATTCACCTGGTCAGGGCGTCCCTGACATGGTGGTTGGGACCCTCGGCTCTTCGGTCCGGAAAGTCGTTCCCCACCCATCCAATGGACGGTACTCACGACGGACACCAGCCTGACGGGCTGGGGTGGAGTCTGGGGAGTCCTGTCGGCTCAAGGCCTTGGACTCCGGACGAGCCCGTTTACCAATCGCTGTTCTGGAAATATGGGCCATCAGACTGTGTCTCTCCTCAGGTCGGAGAAAGTACGGGGTCGCTCCATCAGGAGCCAGTCGGACAACGCCACGGCGGTGGCGTATGTAAACCATCACGGGGGGACTCGGAGCTCAGCTGCGGCTTCCGAGGTAATCCGTATCCTGAAGTGGGCCGGAAGAAACGTGCCGGCTCTGTAGGGGCGGACTATCTGAGTCGCCAATTGCCAGACGCCGGACCAGGAAGAGTGGTCCTTGCATATTTCGACTCCTTTGCCGACGGTGGGGCATGTCGGATGTGGACCTGATGGCCTCTCGACTCAGTCGCAAGGGTCGAGGTTGGGGCCAGATCCAGGGATCCTTGGGTGATGACTCGGATGCGTTGGTGGCCCCATAGGGTCCTTATCGCCTGATATAAACTCCGGTGATCCGAATTGTTCCGGATTGGCCTCAGCGTCACTGGTACGCTGATCTGGTACGTCTGGTTGCGGACGTTCCCTGGCGGTTGCCGATGAGGGAGGACCTTCAGTCTCAAGGTCCTATGTTTCATCTGGCTTGCAGTCTCTGGCTTTAACGGCAGAGCTGTTAAAAGCCAGGTGTTGAGGGACCGAGGTCTCTCGGACTCTGTCATTTTGTCCATGTTAAGGACACGGAAGTCTTCCTCCAGGCAGATCTATCACCGTGCCTGGAAAGCTTATATCGCCATATGCAAGCGCTGGACTGGCGTCCTCGGACGTATTCCGTCCCCAGAATCCTGCGTCCTCTACAGTGTGGAGTGACCGAAAAGCTTGCTTTGAGTACCATCAAGGATCAGATTTCGGCCTTGGCCGTCTTCTTTCAGCGACCTCTAGCGGGTCATTTCTTGGTTAGCACCTTGTGTTGGGGGTTCGCCATGTGCTCCCTCCTGTCAAGCCTTCAATCCCACCGTGGGATCTGAATTTGGTGCTCTCGGTCCTCCAGGAACCTCCTTTTTGGGAATATCCGGGATATTCCTCTCTTGTCTTGTCTCAGGAGGTGGCCTTTTAGTGGCAATCACTTCTGTTTGACGAGTGTCTGAGTTGGCGGCTTTGTCCTGCAAGTCGCCATATTTAGTCATCCATAGGGATAAGGCGGTGTTGCATCCGCGACCTTCCCTTTTGCCAAAGGTGGTGTCTACCTTTCACCTACATGAGGACATTGTCCTCCCGTCCTTGTGTCCTCACCCATCGCATCCCAGAGAGTTTGCGCTGCACATATTGGATGTGGTACGAGCCTTACGGGTGTACCTGTCTGCTACTGCTTCTATTCGGAAGTCCGACTCACTGTTTGTGACTGCCCCTGGTCCATAACAGGGCCAAGCGGTTTCGTCTGCCATCATTTTTAGGGGAATCGGACAAACCGTCATTCAAGCCTATGCTCTCAAAGGGCGGGCGCCTCCCTTTCCGGTTACGGCGCATTCCATCAGGGCAATTGGTGCTTCCTGGGTTTTCCGACATCAAGCGTCAGTCGCACAAGTGTGCCAGGCGACCTGGTCGTCTGTTCATACCTTTTTAAGTTTTTTTATAAGGTTGATGTGGTTGCATCTTCGGATGCTTCCTTCGGCCACAGGGTGCTGCAGGCCGCTGTTTAAAGTTGCGACTCCTCCGTTGAGGAGATCTGCCTTCTTGGAGTGAAAGTTTGGTTTTTCCATTTATACTGCTCCCATCCCTCTTGACACTGCTTTGGGACATCCCACGTGTAAAGTGTAAAGAGACACCGTGTCAGTCCATGGATGATAAGAGAAAATAGGATTTTTTTTGTACTCACCGTAAAATCCTTTTCTCTGACATCCATGGACTGACACGGCACCCACCCTTCCTTTTTAAGTTTGTACTGCTTTGTTACGAACTGAAGTCTGCTGACTGTAGTGGGAGGGTTATGCCCGGAGGGATCGCCCCCTGGGTGGGGATGTTCAGCTCTGGCTTTTAGAATGTATGTATAACATCTCACATTCTGCCTAGGTCTTCTCCTGCAAGCAGGGACATAACCCACATGTAAAGTGTAAAGAGACACCGTGTCAGTCCATGGATGTCAGAGAAAAGGATTTTACGGTGAGTACAAAAAATCCTATTTTTTGAATTAAAAAAATAAGACAACAGTAAAGTTAGCCCAATTTTTTTTTTTTTTATATTGTGAAAGATAATGTTACGCCGAGTAAATTGATACCCAACATGTCACGCTTCAAAATTGCGACCGCTCGTGGAATGGCGTCAAACTTTTACCCTTAAAAATCTCCATAGGATACGTTTAAAAAAATTCTATAGGTTGCATGTTTTGAGTTACAGAGCAGGTCTAGGGCTAGAATTATTGCTCTAACGTTTGCGGCGATACCTCACTTGTGTGGTTTGAACAGTTTTCATATGCGGGCTCTACTTACGTATACGTTCGCTTCTGCGCGCAAGCTCGACGGGGCGCTTAAAAAATATATATATATTTTTTTTCTTATTTTACTTGATTTTATTTATTTTTACACTGTTTGTTTTTAAAAAAATAAAAATAAATGGGTCACTTTTATTCCTATTACAAGGAATGTAAACATCCCTTGTAATATAAAAAAGCATGACAGGTCCTCTTAAATATGAGATCTGGGGTCAAAAAGACCTCAGATCTCATATTTAGACTACAATGCAATAAAAAAATAAAAAAATGTCATTTGAAAAAATAACAAAAAAAGTGCCTTTTAAGACGTATGGGCGGAAGCGACGTTTTGACGTCGCTTCCGCCCTGCTATGGTGTGGAGACGGGTGGGGGCCATCTTCCCCTCGCTCATCTCCATACCCAGCTAGGAAGAGGATCCGATCGCCTCCGCCGCTACTGACGGCTCCGGTAAGCCCTCTCCCGCTGCCGAAAACGGTGATCTTGCGGCGAATCCGCCGCAGAGATCACCATTATCGTTTACAGGACCGGCGCCTGAAGAGATGGATACCCCGGTTGTGGCAGCAGCTGCTGCCGTTACCAAGATATCCCTCTTCAAAGCCAGGACGTACAGTGGGTATGGAAAATGTTCAGACCCCCTTACATTTTTCACTCTTTGTTCTATTGCAGCCATTAGCTAAAATCATTTAAGTTCATTTTTTTCCTCAATGTACACACAGCACCCCATATTGACAGAAAAACACAGAATTGTTGACATTTTTGCAGATTTATTAAAAAAGAAAAACTGAAATATCACATGGTCCTAAGTATTCCGACCCTTTGCTGTGACACCCATATATTTACCTCAGGTGCTGTCCATTTCTTCTGATCATCCTTGAGATGGTTCTACACCAGGGATATGCAATTAGTGGTCCTCCAGCTGTTGCAAAACTACAAGTCCCATCATGCCTCTGCCTCTGGGTGTAATGCTTGTAGCTGTCAGAGTCTTGCTATGCCTCATGGGATTTGTAGTTCTGCAACAGCTGGAGGTCCGCTAATTGCATATCCCTGTTCTACACCTTTATTTGAGTCCAGCTGTGTTTGATTATACTGATTGGACTTGATTAGGAAAGCCACACACACCTGTCTATATAAGACCTTACAGCTCACAGTGCATGTCAGAGCAAATGAGAATCATGAGGTCAAAGGAACTGCCTAAAGAGCTCAGACAGAATTGTGGCAAGGCACAGATCTGGCCAAGGTTACAAAAAAATTCTGCTGCACTTAAGGTTCCTAAGAGCACAGTGGCCTCCATAATCTTTAAATGGAAGACGTTTGGGACGACCAGAACCCTTCCTAGAGCTGGCCGTCCGGGCAAACTGAGCTATCGGGGGGGAGAAGAGCCTTGGTGAGAGAGGTAAAGAAGAACCCAAAGATCACTGTGGCTGAGCTCCAGAGATGCAGTCAGGAGATGGGAGAAAGTTGTAGAAAGTCAATCATCACTGCAGCCCCTCCACCAGTCGGGTGCTTTATGGCACAGTGGCCCGACGGAAGCCTCTCCTCAGTGCAAGACACATGAAAGCCCGCATGGAGTTTGCTAAAAAACACCTGAAGGACTCCAAGATGGTGAGAAATAAGATTCTCTGGTCTGATGAGACCAAGATAGATTTTTTTGGCCTTAATTCTAAGCGGTATGTGTGGAGAAAACCAGGCACTGCTCATCACCTGTCCAATACAGTCCCAACAGTGAAGCATGGTGGTGGCAGCATCATGCTGTGGGGGTGTTTTTCAGCTGCAGGGACAGGACGACTGGTTGCAATCGAGGGAAAGATGAATGCGGCCAAGTACAGGGATATCCTGGACGAAAACCTGTGCTCAGGACCTCAGACTGGGCCGAAGGTTTACCTTCCAACAAGACAATGACCCTAAGCACACAGCTAAAATAACAGAGTGGCTTCACAACAACTCCGTGAATGTTCTTGAATGGCCCAGCCAGAGCCCTGACTTAAACCCAATTGAGCATCTCTGGAGAGACCTAAAAATGACCGTCCACCAACGTTTACCATCCAACCTGACAGAACTGGAGAGGATCTGCAAGGAGGAATGGCAGAGGATCCCCAAATCCAGGTGTGAAAAACTTGTTGCATCTTTCCCAAAAAGACTCATGGCTGTATTAGATCAAAAGGGTGCAAATACTAAATACTGAGCAAAGGGTCTGAATACTTAGGACCATGTGATATTTCAGTTTTTTTCTTTTTTAATAAATCTGCAAAAATGTCAACAATTCTGTGTTTTTCTGTCAATATGGGGTGCTGTGTGTACATTAATGAGGGGAAAAAAAATGAACTTAAATGATTTTAGCAAATGGCTGCAATATAACAGAGTGAAAAATTTAAGGGGGTCTGAATACTTTCCGTACCCACTGTATATAGTCGTGCGCTGGTCCTTAAGTGGTTAAAGTATTAGAATAATTGTTTTAAGATATTTAAAGTAGGAAAAAGTTTGTTTTATTCAATATTTCATAAAAATCAACATGTAAAACACGGAATGTATTGTATATCTACAACAGTTATATCACCAAGCATTATAACCAAGTATAATCCTCTTGCATGTCTTCTTCAGGGGTGAATATTGATGGACACTTCTATATTATCTACAACATAATTTGAAAAATAATTGAGTATACAGTGATATAGGTGTGTATGTATGCATGTCCAAATGTGGTGGATGAATCAGTGTTCCAATCAGTGCGACACATATTTTTCGGCGCTGCACCGATTTGCAAAAGTAGTTTCTGTACTTCTCTTGCCCATTTCAGGTGCGACTTCAATGGACATCTGTGCATGAAGCCACACAGATGTCTATCAAGTAGCACTTGAAATCGAGCTGCTTCAAGTGAAGTAGCGCAATTTCAAAGTGGCATCAATGTGAACCAGGGCTTAACGTGTAAGTAAACCCCTATTTCATTTTCAGCCAAGGAAGCTGCCATCTTTGCCTCTGTTTAATCTACAACTGCCATGATGCTGCACATGTGATCAGGTATGACACCAGCCATTGGATGGTTTGATGGTTTGGTTGAAAGCACAACCGATGGGTGTGTTACATTTCGGGCACGTGCCGGAAATTAAACTGTTTCTTATGGATGGGTTTACTTCTGCTTTAATGTGGCCCTTTTTTGATCCCTGACTGGTGAGCTGGTCGTCCTCTCATCCAGTACCATACTGGATTCCATATGGTGATCGAAATATGTTTCAACCCTTGGCAATTTGGCGCTTTATTTCTGGCCATTTGTAGGTCCACCTGGAATAGAGCTTGGGTGGGGGGGTCTCCTCTCCAGCTTCCATTGCCCCATTCGGTGGATGCAGGCTAGATGCGAGTCTGTCCTGTACAAATTGTAAGACATAAGGAAGACCTAAGGAACCAGCAACTGACCTACAACATGTAAGACCTAAGAAATATCCCAGTCACTGCACACCATGCAAAGCTGTCTAATTATAAGAGTAATAGCAGTCTCAGCCGACTCTCTCTGAGCCACGCCCCCAACGCTTTCGGTCCAACCGTGGGGCTTAGCCATGGAGCTCCATGACTAAGCCCCAGGGGTGGGGCAAAACGTGTGTGTGTGTGTGTGTGTGTGTGTTGCTAATACTCTTACGATAGACAGCTTTGCATTGTTTGCAGTGACTGGGATATTTCTTAGGTCTTACAATGTTGTAGTTCAGTTGCTGGTTCCTTAGGTCAGTGTTTCTCAACTTCCGTCCTCAAGGCGCCCCAACAGGTCATGTTTTCAGGATTTCTCTTGGATGAAATGGCTGTGGTGATGGTGGTGGCGCGGCTGGGGACTTTAAATTCAACCTACCTAGTCAGTGTTTAGTGTCTAAACTCAGAATTTTTCAATGAATCGGTTCATTGAGAAGACAGTGTGATTTGTGAAGATGACACATTGTAAACCTGTGAAAAGGGAAGACATTTGTCTGTAAATGACCAGGAATACAGGTTTGACCACCATTTGGTTCCCGCGGTAGTGATTTGTCTGCATTCTTTCTCAGACCCGGGCATAGGGGCTTGCTTTGTGTTTTAAAACGGGATCCGACGTCTTGTTTGCAGGAAATGGAGAGAGCAACTTATGTCACCAAATAACATCAATTGAGTGACCGAAACTATTCCTCAGGATGTCTGCATCAGGGGCAAATTTCAGCCATTCAGTCCTCTTTTGCAGAAATTGCATTGGTTCTCTTATCACTTGACACTCATTCTACAGATTGACCGTTTAAGGATTGTGGCTTTGAGTAAATTATCTGAAATATGCGCGACCTTAGGCAAATTTTTCTTTTTTTTTCTTTTCATGTTTTCATTACAACATCCTGTTTTTGGCCTCTATTAAAGTGAACCTTTCAGTAAGTGCATGAATACATTCCTGACATGTCAGAATACACAGAAGCAGGATCATTGTTCAGAAAAGCTCCACCTTTTATCGTTTAAAAAGCCGTCCTTGAGCTCCATTTGGTGACATTGCTTAGCCACCTTGAAGACCAGACCTTTTCTGACACTTTTTGTCTACATGTAAAAATCCTGTATTTTTGTGCTTGAAAATTATTTAGAACGCCCAAACATATATTTTTTTTTAAAGCAAAATAAAATGGCGTGTTTGCAATTTTTTTCTTTTTATGGCACACATGGTATTTGCGCAGCAATTTTTTGGAAAGAATACACCTTTTTTAATTATAACGCAAAAAGACAATGCATAGCCCAATTCTTTGGTAAAACATTATTCTACGCCAAGTAAAAAGATACCAAACATGTCACGCTCTAAAATTGTGCAAGCCGGTGAAATGGCGACAAATGATGTCAATTTTACTATCCATGGGCGATGTTTTGAAAGTCTTTACACCACCACTACTTTATATTTACACAGGGGTCTGGTGCTAGAATCGCTGCCTATGATCTGACGTTCACTGTGATACCTCACATGTGTGAGACAACCGCTGTTAATTTTTTACTCTGTCACATTACATATTTTATTTTTTTATTGCTATCGCAAAGAATATAAACATCCCTCAGGACGGCAATAGGCATGTGACAGGTACTCTTTATGGAGAGATCTAGGGTCTATAAGACCCCAAATCCCTCCTATGCCTTTAAAAGCATTTGACCACACCAAGATCGTGTGATCAAATTCTTCTGATTTTTTATTTTTTTTTTAAATGGCGCATTTTACATCTGGGTAACCTGGAAGTGATGTGACGCCATTGCGTTTGTGAACACGGCTAAGAACTTCACAGGCATTTACACGATTGTGTTATTGCTGAGCCGGCATCTCAGTCCAGGAAGTAGATGACCCTGGATGGTGCCTTAACAAAGATGACACTATCCCTAAAAAGTGAAGCAGGTTAAGGCATTGCCGGGGAGTCCTGTGATCCATTACTTAGCATGCATGCATATAACATGGAAAAATATATCCACTGCTAGGTCTGCTTTAAAGGAGAACTCAAATGCATATGTACTGTGTGCTGAGCTCTTGAATTCCTGTACAATAAAGCATTTTAAACACGACAACAAACCTTTATTATATTGCAGCCTACCAGTACTTGGATGTAGTTGTGTTTTGGTTAAATTCTGTGTGTGTACACACACACACACACACACACATTTTATCTTGCTATTAACACACTTCCTGTCCTGTGGTGACAAGGCTCTCAGATCTTTTTTTATAGAGGCTTAGTGTTGTCACCCTAGGGCAGGAAATATATGGGGCTTCTGAACATTTCCATCTCTCCTTATCTTCATACCATAGTTATGCAGTTCACAGGGGAGAACATGGCACAGATAAGATTGTTTGGGCTTTCAGTTTAGCACAGGAAGTGAGGTGCTCACTAGATTTGAGGTACAACAGCAAGGGTATTTTTATGTTGTAGCCTTTTAAAATGGCTCTAAAAGCAGAAGGTTGTTTACCTTTAATGGATTCTCTTATGTAACTTTATTTATTTTTTTCCCTTCCTCGCACCCCCCCTTCCACTGCCACATTTGCCACTTTTTTGGGGGGGATCACCATGGCAATCTACAATGATGTCCAGCCCCTTCTACCCCCTTCTAGGACACACACAAGTTCCAGAAGATGGTGGGACCATTTAGAAAGCCCAGTGCGACTCACGCATGCACAGTAGGAAACTGGCTGTAAAGCCTGAAGGTTGGTTTCCCTTACACCCAATGCCGATTGAGGGGGTGCTGACGTTGCGGGATCCCTGGACAGGTAAGTGTCCTTATATTAAAAGTCAGCAGCTACAGTATTTGTAGTTGTAGCTGCTGACGTTTAATTTTTTCCCAGATTGAAGCTCCTTTTACATTTATTTATTTTTTCCCCCATCACATCGGGGACAAAGTGTGGGGGGGGGGGGAGGGAGCATTTAGGCGGCAGCACAGGCAGTTTCTTGTCGCCATAGCAATCTGGCGCCTGGGGTTTGTCGAGCCCTGCCTTACTCCTTGCTCCTGCATGCTTCCTCCTCTTCGTGCCCCAAAGCCTCTTCCTTTCATTGGCAAACTTGTCGCAGCTCTGTCATCCCATACAATGCAGGCCCAGCAGAGGATGCAGAGGGCCCACCCTCACTGGCTGTTGGAAGATTAAGGTAAGTATATTAGTGTATTCATCATCCCGCCCGCCCCCCGGAAAAACAAGCAGTTGACCCTTACAGTGGGATCCTCCTGCATGCCTTCATTTTAGCCAGACATGCACTTCAGGCCCCATACATACAGAGCGTTTAGCCCCAGTGCATGAGATCTTAGAGTTTTGGTGCAGGTGAAAGGCGCACAGTCGAGCCCCGCTGGCAGTAGCCTGTAAAACTGAGAGGCCTAAAGCTGCCACAACTGAACAGTGTACCGGGTGGTACTAACGTTTAAGACAGTATGTACCCAGGAACAAATGCCCAGAGCTCAAGCACTGCGTTCCAGGCATTGATCCCTGGGCGCATACTGCCCTTAACATTAGTACCACTCTGTGCACCATCCAGTCACAGCATTTTGCTGGCAGTGCGGTCATACGGGGCCTTTTTCCCGCACCACTCCGGGATCTTATGCACCAGGGCTAAAGACCCAATGTGCAATAATGGTTCCTTTAGGTGCTCTTGTACCCAAGACCTGATGTTGAAACCAGTTCATTGGTGTATATGCAACCCGCCCTTAGAATAGCCCGGTGGCTAAGTTGTTAGCACTACTGCTTAGCAGCAACAGGGTCGTTGGTTCAGATCCCAAGTACGGCACTACCTGCACACAGTTTGCATGTTTTCCCAGTGCGGGTTTCCTCCCACACTCCAAAGACATGCTGGCAGGTTAATTGGGTTCTGTCAAAATTGGCCCCTAGTATGTGAGTTTGGGACCTTTTGATTGTAAGCTCCTTGAGGGCAGGGACAGATGTGAATGTGTAATAAATATAATAATATATACATTTTGCAGAAAATGCAAACCCATGCATTGCATGAAGAGAATGCTGTGCTGTGAGTCTGCTCTGCAGCATTCCTCCCTCTCTTTCATCCTTGGGATACGTCACCAGGAATTTTTCTGCGGAATTCCTCATGATCACTGGGTGTAAATGAAAAGCACTCAATGGCAGTGCAGAATAATGACACAAAGTGGTTTATCCCTTGCCTGTGAATGACTGCTAGGAAGGATCCTCCCTGCAGATCTGTGCAAGCCACTAATGAGCAGAGCGCTTTGTTTTTTTTGAGAATTGTGCGTTCTTGTGGGGAATAGTTTGGACTGAGAAACGGCAAACATCTGCTGGGGGTTTTAGGAAATGTCTTTCATTTCTTCATTCTGTGTCAGGCTTGCCAGTACAGAATGGTCTGGCCTCTGTTGCTGAATGAATTCACATGGAAGGGTATTTTGAGGTTGCGTATTGTCGGTGTGAAATTGGGTGGGAGTTCTACTTCTCAAAGGATTTGTATTTCTGTCCTTCCAGTCCTGAGCTTTACACAGCTTTGCTTCACACCACAGTCCTACCTGGCAGGGCAGGAGGCCTGATTTTTCTCTGCTACAGTTGGTGATAATAGAGGTTCAATTATTTAAAAAAAAAAACATATTTTTTTTCCACAAGAAAAAACATGTCATATTTACCTCCACTGTGCAGCTCGTTTTGCACAGCATGGCCCCGAACGCCGTTTTCTGGGGTCCGTCGGCGGCTCTCTCGGCTCCTCCCCGCAATAGCTAACCCCCTCTAGGAATCTCTCTCCCGTGGGGGTTACCTTGCGGGTGCTCTCCCGTGTCATACACTTGGCGTACATAACCGCCGAGTGTATGACTCGGTCCCGTCGCCCACGTCATTGGATTTGATTGGCAGCAGCGCAAGCCAATGGCTTCGCTGCTATCACTCTATCCAATAAAGAGCCGAGAAGCCAGGGCAAAGATCGAGCGCGTTCGCAACGCGGGACTTTCCAGGGCTCAGGTAAGTAAAACGGGGGGGGGGGTGCTGTTTTTTCATAGGATGCATTAAGGTGAAAAACATGAAGCTTTACAACCCTGTTAGAAACCTGTCCCTGCAAAAGAGAGTAAGCCCCCCCCGTTCACATTGACTACAGGTTTGAAATCATGTGACTTCATCCAAAATGGCACAATTTCAAAGCCTCATGTCAGTGCGACTTGGAAGACATCTGTACGGCTTCATGCATAGATTTTTATCCACGTCGCATCCGAAATTGCCAAAAGTAGTGCAGAAACTACTTTTTCAAATCAGTGCAGCACTGATTTAAACAGAGCAATTGTCTGCAAAAGCCTGCGACTTGTCATGCGATTTTACCTCGCACCATCACAGGAAGCTACATTAGGTGGACTTTCACTGGCAGGATCAATAAGACCCCTTTCACCCTGGGGCGTTTTTCAGGCGCTAAAGGGCTAAAAATAGCGCCTGAAAAACGCCTCCCCTGCAGCCCCAGTGTAAGAGCCCGAGTGCTTCCACAAAAGGGCGGTGCGCTTGCAGGATTTTAGAAAAGCAGCATCTTTGTGTTGGTGGAGGAGCGGTGTATACACTGCTCCTCCACCACCACTGGCCATTTGAAATAAATGGGCACCACTGCCGAAGTGCCTGCAAAGCGCTTTGGCCGTGGTGCTTTTTAGGCTCTATTGACCCTTGGCTGCTAGCGGGGGTTAAAAGCGCCCCCACTAGCGGTCGAATAGCACCGCTAAAACAGCGGTCTAGTAGCGCTTTACCGCTAACACCCCTCCGCCCCAGTGTGGAAGGGATCTAAGGGTTTGTGGAGATTTGCAAGAGGATTGAGAGAAAACCAACAGATGGGCACCGTTTGCGCCCAGGGCAGGTAATCAAATAAATGCACTCTGCTCCTTGTCAGCCTGTCATTGATTTGTATGTGATTCCCAGGCGCCGAACCATGGCTACATTGTTCTCTGTATGGCCAATCGGTGGCTTTAGATGGGCAACAGTTGGATTTGTCATCCCCCATGGCTATTGGTCACAAGCATGTATCTGAGCATTTTTTGCTTGTGACTATTGGAAGCTGCTCACTAAAGCCCTCTTCAGCTCTCTATACATGTAATCAGCGGCATGCAGTCACAGGTGCTGAAGAGGAAGTGCATAAAATAAAACTCATGTAGTTGTGAATTTATTCAGCCTGGTAGTCGGTGATTGTGGAGAAGCCGGAATCAGAGGGCGAGGTGACATGACAGAGAGCTGCGCTGTGTCACTTTTACCAGTCTAGCAGAAAACAATCTCTTGGTTTAGATGTAATGTAGTATTTTTCTGTGTGTGGGTTATTTTTTTATTTTTTTTGCTATTTTTAGAATTTTACATTTTTTCAAACAACCACTATTTCCATGTGTGACCTTGTCCTTCAATACTCAACGAGTATCTCCTATACATTGTAACACGGCTTGTTTCCTGATTGCTGAAGAGCTCCGATAGATGCTATTCATGGCTAAAGTGACTACAAATGTAAGACTGGGTCACATGCACATTGTATTCTCAATGACGCTTTTTCTCCTACCGCAGTTTAGCAGAAAAAAGGGTGCGAGTTTACATGCTCTTTCATTCACGTTACTGGGCATTCATTGGTGTTGACCATTCTGGCTAATAGAATGCATTATTTATTATTGCCATTAGAATGTATCAATGCGCTTTTGAGCGTTTTATTCTCAAAAGCTCCTCTCCTGAATGCAATTTTTGTGGGCGGCCAAAACCGAAATGTAAATTTTTTTAATTAAAGCAGAGTTTCACCCAAAAATGGAACTTCCGCTTTCCGGTGTCACATTTTGGCATTTTTCAAAGGGGAGGAGGGAGCAGATACCTGTCTAATCCAGGTATTTTGCTCCCACTTCCGGGCATAGATCACCGCCGCGACCTATGCCACATCCGGCGCCTACGCCACCCCCCTCCCCCCGCTGTCTTCTGGGAGATGCACAGGGACCAGTGGGATCGCACAGCACGACTCGCGCATACGCAGTAAGGAACCAGGAAGTGAAGCAGCAAGGCTTCACTTCCTAATTCCCTTACCGAAGATGGCGGCGCCTTCACCCGAGAGCCGGTGGGAATTGGAATGATCGGCTTTGCGTGCCGACATCGCGGGCGCCCAGGACAGGTAAGTGTCCATATATTTATAGTCAGCAGCTGCAGTATTTGTAGCTGCTGACTTGTTTAATTTTTTCCGCCGGAACTCCGCTTTAATAAATTATATATATATATTTTTTTTCGACTTTTTAATTAATATCATGAATTGGAATTGTCGGCAATTATTCTCACCTTTTTTGAAGCGGTGTAAAAATCCTGCTTGCTGCATTTTTGGCAAACCACACCAAAAACGTACCTCCCCATTGAAATGCGTTAAATGCAGCTGTGTTGCATTTTTGATGCATTTTTTAAGTGTCATGACCTATGAAATTGTGGTAAAATCATGTTTTCGACAGCCATTATCTGCACTTTTTTTAAATTAACTTTTTTTTTTCGGTGCATCACTGTAAACACCTACAGTGTACTTGAACACACAGGCTAACATAGAGGGGCGTTTAGAGGCAGAGAAAAAAAACAAACATCAAATGCCTTTAAAAAAGCAGCATTTTAGAGCTTAAGGTCGCTTTCACACTTGTGCAACTTGTCCTGCGACTTGGGAATGGGAAGTCGCATGACAAGTCGTACCCCATGATTTCCAATGAATACCGTTCATATCTTTGACTTCAAAGTAGTCCCTGCTCTACTTTGGTCCGACTTTGATGCGACTTGAGGTCCATAGACCTCATTATTACACAGGCATTGCTTCAAGTCACGTCAAAGTCATGCAACTTTCAGATCGCATAAGTGTGAAAGGGGACTAAGGCCTCTTGCACATGATACTCCTGTTTGAGCATCTACTTTTTCAGGCATTTTTTTTTGTATGTATTTGCGTGCATTTTCGTGTAGTTGCATGCTTTCACGCGTATGTGTGTGTATGTGTGTGTGTGTATATATATATATACACACACACACACACACACACACACACACACACACACACACACACACACACACATACACATACACACACATACATACATACATACATACATACATACATACATACATACATACATACATACATACATACATACATATACACACACACACACACACACATACATACACACACACACACACACACACACACACACACACACACATATATATATATAATACTGAAGAATGTGCAGCACTTGTTTTATGAACCTGTGTGTTTATAGGCTCATTAGAAATAATGGGCTGAGCTTTCAAGCTGCAGTGTGCAAGAGGCCTAAAGAGGAGCCGGTTCAGCGAGAACCAGCTGAGATTCAAACCATGTATAGGCAGGCTGAATGTACCCAAGCTCTCCCCCATCTCTGCACATACCTCCCTCATTCCACCCCTCCCCCCCCAAAAAAAACTTCCTGGCTTCTTACCTGCCCGACTCTAGTACCTCCCAGCAGTTTAGGTGGCTCCGCCCCTCTCTCACTTGCAGGGAGATCATTGGTTGGCATCTGTGCACCTAGGGATCACAGTACAGCTTACCACATGGTGCCCCATCTCACACTTGACCTGCGTCTCCATCTCCCTTGCCCCCGCTGTCAGGGCAGGTATGTGGGAGAGCCGCCGACAGGAAAGTTGTCCTTGTGAACACAAAAGTCTTCAGTGTTTATTAGTGGCAGTGGTGAGCGTAGGGCGAGATCTGGAGTTGGAAAATGGAGTTCGCCATGTTCTAGCTAAAAAAAAAAAAAAAAAAAAAAAAAAAAAAAAGCCTGTGGTGAGGGCCACGTGTATTAGCTTGACGGGCCAGATTTGGCCCGTGGGCCTTTTTTTTTTTTTACATGTAGACTAGTATGTCTGCAGTAACTAAATATCATGTATGGCCCTTCTGGTCTCACTTGTGGCACCCTTTATGTTGACCATCACTGCTCTGAGTCTGTTCACATCTAGGCATTTTTTTGGGCGTGTTTCTGCTGTAAGCCTCAGCTCTAAAAATGGCCAACAAGACAAATCCCATTCATTTTAATGGCCCCTGTTCACATCTGAGCATTCTGTCACCTGAAGCAAAACGCCCGTCGCTCAAAGTGCAGGAGCGTCTTTTTTTTTTTTTGGCAGATTACAGGCATTTTCTGCTTTTTGACCTGTACAAAATCGCAGGAAAAATCGCACAACTTTCTGCCTGAAAACGATTCGCTAATATGTGAAGTTGTTAGCAGGTCATTGAACCCACTTCAGCCTCTTTACATTTTATCATGAAATGACATTCATCACATACATATATGATGGGACGTATATCATAAAATAAAGCAAATGTTATTCTGGAATTATACCGCTTTATAGAGCTATAATCACTGATTTGTTTTCATTCTCATGCAAATGAAGAAGAGCTGTAATTACCGGACTGTCAGTTGGTTATACTGAATGCAGCAACGTGATTTGGAAACTCGCAAAACAAGAGACATAAAATGAGTGACGTAAAATTACAAAGACAGTATAAAGTACACAGACCAGGTATGAATACAATAGTATTGCCATAAAGACAAATGGATCTAAAAAAAAAACAATGGGAGAATGAATAACTTTGATTACGTTTACACCAGATTTAAGGGGCATTAAATATTAAATCCAAAAATGTAATATACAGCAGTTTACCAATGTATTAGTGGCGGCTGCAAATATATATACACACACACACACACACTTTTTTTATTTTATATATTTTTTTTTTTTAGGCTTCTTCCCTCCTCTGTTTTCACCTGGTGATCTGGCCAGTAACACATCTGTATTAAAGCGGAGCTCCGCCGGAAAAAAAAATATTGGCCTACAGCTACAGCAGCTGCTGGCTTTTAATATTTGGACACTTACCTGTCCTGGAGTCCAGCGACGTCCGCAGCAGAGGACGAGCGACCGCTCGTCGCTCTGCTGCTCCCTCCGCCATCCTCGCTGAGGGATCCAGGAAGTGAAGCCCTGCGGCTTCATGCCCGGTTCCCTACGGCGCATGCGCGAGTCGCGCTGCGCCGTTCTGATTGGTGCTTCTGTGTTCTGGGAGCCGAGTGTTGTTCTGGGAGCCGAGTGTCTCCCAGAACACCAAGGGAAGTCTGCGGGAAGTGACGTAACTCCCGCAGATTCCCGGAGACAGGACTCCCGGATGTGGGTGAAAATACCTGTCTTAGACAGGTATCTTCCCCCCCCTCCCCCCTGAAAGGTGTCAATTGTGACACCGGAGGGGGGGAGGGTTCCAAATAGCAAAAGTTGCTATTTAGGGTGGAGCTCCACTTTAAGGTGCATCCACTCTGGATGAAGGGGCACAGCAGACAGCAGCATTTTCAGTCTCGGGAAGGAGGCTGTTGCATGTGCTAGCAGATTTAGATACACTTAGAAATTTAAACCAAACTCCAGCTAATGCTTTATAAGCAGTTACAGCAAATGGCTTTTTTTCCTTTTCGGGGTAAAGGTTTTGCATAACTAAAAGACGATCATTGTAAGCACCCCCTGTCAGTGGTATATGGTTTGCCTCATCCATGTAACTTCTACATCTACAGAAAAACAGACTTGCCAGCTAGATCGCCAGGTGATAATAAAGGAAAGAAAAAGCCTAAAAAAGAGAACTAATGCAGTCATCACATCTAAGATGTGATCTGTATAGCCGTCCAATTGCTTTCTATGAGCCTGCTCTCCGTTGTTTTGCAGGCGTGTGAAAATTTTAAAGCTGGACGTGTTGGTTATCTTACTTGGCACAACATCCTCTTCTTTTTATACTTTATCAAAAAATGGGTAATATATTGCATTTGTGTGCCCTAAAATGAACTTTAGTGTATTTCTACTGACCATTTTCACTAGATAAACTGTTGAGCAAATATTGTGTTGCATAAAAAGTTGGATCTACTATTTTTTGTTCTCCAGGGTCTCCGCTTTCAGAAAATATACACTGCTCAAAAAAATTAAAGGAACACTTTTTAATCAGAGTATAGCATCAAGTCAATTAAACTCCTGGGATATTGATCTGGTCAGTTAATTAGCAGAGGGGGCTGGTAATCAGTTTCAGCTGCTTTCGTGTTAATACATTTAGCAACAGGTGCACTAGATGGGTAACAATGAGACGACCTCCAAAACAGGAAGGGTTTTACAGGTGAAGGCCACAGACATTTTTTTTCCCTATTCATCTTTTCTGACTGTTTTTCACTAGTTTTGCATTTGGCTAGGGTCAGTGTCACTACTGGTAGCACAAGGTGATACTTGGACCCTATAGGGGTTGCACAGGCAGTCCAACTCCTTCAGGATGGTACATCAATACTTGTCATTGCCAGAAGGTTTGCCGTGTCTCCCAGCACAGTCTCAAGAGCATGGAGGAGATTCCAGGAGACAGGCAGTTACTTTAGGAGAGCTGGACAGAGCTGTAGAAGGTCCTTAACCCATCAGCAGGACCGGTATCTGCTCCTTTTGTGAGGAGGGACAGGATGAGCACTGCCAGAGCCCTACAAAATGACCTCCAGCAGGCCACTGGTGTGAATGTCTCTGACCAAACAATCAGAAACAGACATCAGGGTGGCCTGAGGGCCCGACGTCCTCTAGTGTGCCCTGTGCTCACTGCCCAACACTGGAGCTCGATTGGCATTTTCCATTGAACACCAGAATTGGCAGGTCCGCCACTGGTGCCCCATGCTTTTCACAGATGAAAGCAGGTTCACCCTGAGCATATGTGACAGACATGAAAGGGTCTGGAGAAGCCGCAGATAACTTTATCCTGCCTGTAATATCCTTCAGCATGAACGGTTTGGTGGTGGGTCAGTGATGGTCTGGGGAGGCATATCCATGGAGGGACACAGACTTCTACAGGCTACACAATGGCACCCTGACTGCCATTAGGTATTGGGATGAAATCCTTGGACCCATTGTCAGACCCTACGCTGGTGCAGTGGGTCCTGAGTTCCTCCTGGTGCACGACAATGCCCGGCATCGTGGCGAGAGCATGCAGATAGTTCCTGGAGATTGAAGAAATTGATACCAATGAATGGCCCCCACGCTCGCCTGACCTAAATCCAATAGAACACCTCTGGGACATTATGTTTCGGTCCATCCGGTGCCGCCAGGTTGCACCTCAGTCTGTTCAGGAGCTCAGTGATGCTCTGGTCCAGATCTGGGAGGAAATACCCCAGGACACCATCCGTCGTCTCTTTAGGAGCATTCCCTGATGTCAGGCATACATACAAGCATGTGGGGGCCATACAAACTACTGAGGACCATTTTCGGGTGTCTTTGAATTCAGCCCTCTGTAGGTGGATAATTTTCATTTCCATCAAATGATGTGCCATCCTTTCATTCCTAACACATTACCCCGTCCATACCAGTATAGATATCCAGCATGAGATTTTTCCTTATTGAGATCTGATGTGTTTTCAAAGTGTTCCTTTAAATTTTTTGGAGCAGTGTATATTTTGGGGATTTTAACGAATCCTTCAGGCCTAAGCTTTTTAAAACTTGTGCAGCAAAACAAACAAAAAAAATCAAAACCGCAATCAAGTTTTTTGTTTTATACCACGAGCATTGTAATAACACAAATATACTGTATTCGACATTCCAATATAACTTGAATAATTGTCTGGGGCTGAAGCGGTTAAAGCCAAACCCCCCCCCCCCCCCATTTAGAGTAGGGGAGGGTTAAAAACACTTTTTTTTCCTCCAGTTTGTGTCTTGGGGGGATTTGAGAGAGAGAGAGAGAGAGAGAGAGAAACTCTAAGTGGAACACCGCAATAAAAAAAACCTCACTATTCAAAACTAAAAGTTTTTTCCTTTTAGTTAACTAAATACATATGGAATTGTTTGAGGTGACAGCACCATGCCTCTGCTGCTGCACTAAAATCCCAAGAAGCGTGGTCATCTCATACAGGAGGAGTAAATTAAACTTCGCTTAGCAGAGTTGTACTTTAACAAGAGTAAAGTTCACACAACAGGAGTGGACTGACAGAGCCAGTGGGTCTAGCTTATGTTTTGTTGAAAGATGCATCAAAACAGCTTTACTTCCACAGCCGATCCACAAGCTGTTCTCGGAGTCCCAGTGGTATTACTGCAGACTGCTAGTAGATGCTGAGCACAGATAACTAAAATATGATGGCTTCACAGCCTGTGGCCCTCAGAGGGACGCTAATTATTTACAAGAGGATAATGGCAGACAGCACTGGTAAGAGCCCATTCACACGGGCGACTTTGGATCCGACTTTAAGTCGCCCGGGATGAGAAAATCAATGTAAGTGAATGGAGCCGTCTTAATGTACACTAATGCAGTCGCTCCGACTTCAAAAAAGGTTCCTGTACTACTTCAATCTGACTTCTAGGCAACTTGTACCCATAGATTTCAATGGAAGTCGCCTCCAGGTCGGATTCCCTGTCCTAACTGAAGCAACATTCCAGGAAGTAAAAATGGTTTTCCAGGCAAACCCCTCCCCCCCTCCCTCCCACAGAGCTGATTCTTGTTTGATTGGCCACTGGAAAGTCGCCTGTCTGGGAGGCAACTTGAAGTTGCCTTGAAAGTTGCCTGGAGTCGCGCTGTGATTCATACTCAAGTCGTGTCCAAGTTGCCTCCCAAAGTCGCGCTGGAAGTCGTGTTGCCCCTGTGAATGGGCTCTCAAGGTTTTGAAAACTGAGCTCTGGGGGGAAATATTGTCTAAATCCATTCGTCATGTGCATTCTTCTTGAATATTGTGTATTTCTTCCAGATCCGTGCAGTAATCCAGCGTGAGACTTCCTGTAATAAAGACCGCTCACTGCTAACCTCTCTCCTTGTGCAGGCTGACTGGTCTGGTCTCCGCCCCCTCCTGTAGTTTCCTGCATGTAGTGGGTGGAGCCTGCTGGATCCCTTCCACAGCTCTGCTTTCTGTACAGACCAAGCGCAGCACAGTGATGAGGTCACTGCTATTGTATTAATATCTGGGTTTGCAAAGGCATTGGGTGCACACAGTGGATTTGGATGTTTTTGGGCATTGATGACTATAGTTAAATGAGTTTTTGTGTCTGGAGTTCAGCTTTAATGCAACTGTGCACACGGTCCAGGCCGGCAGCCATCAGCGAATGGAGATATAACTGCTATGATCCAGATACAGAGAGAGTTGTACGGTACTTTGCAGTGTTTCCATGAGCTCATCAGACATTGTCAGGTAGTAAATGCATCAGCAACTGATAGGCTAACTCCCGATATGGTGACCAGGGACTTTCCCCACACCAAATAATTGGATTCTCCGTTTCATTCTCGCATATAGAAAGAGGATGATCTGGCCATTGTCAAACAAAAGTATATTCAAAACCAGTATTGAAGTAATCTGAAACCCCAATGTAACATTGCTAATTTACATTGAAACAATATTAAAGCGGAGGTCCACCCTAAAAAAAAAATTAACATTAAGACTCCTTTTAAATAAAAAAAACATTTGGGGTGAAAAAAAAACTTTTACTTATCAAAAATGGCTGTTGCTAGGCAGTCTTCCTAATCTGCCACTTCCTTCTCCGCAGCGCTCCTCGGTGTCGTCCTCGCGTTGCCTCCTGGGAAATGGGGCGCGCTATCTTCTGGGTGTCCCAGAAGACAGCCGCGCGATTTGTGCATGCGGAAACGGGCAGTGAAGCCGCAAGGCTCCACTGCATGTTTCCCTTGGTTAGGATGGCGGCGCCAGCACCCGATCCGATGGACGCATCGGTCTTGAGAGGGGGAGGTGACATTGTGGGCTCCCTGGACACGTACCGTATATACTTGAATATAAGCCGACCTGAATATAAGCCGAGGCACCTAATTTTACCAAAAAATGGAAAAACTTATTGACTCGAGTATAAGCCTAGGGTGTCCATCTGCATGCCTCACTGTGCTTCACTTTGCCTCACTGTGCTTCACTTGCCTCACTGTGCCCAATCTCCCTACCTGATCTCTTGCGCTGTGTGACTAGACTTACGTTTAACATGGGAGTCTATGGAAGGGGTGCCCAGCTTTGAAAAATCGGTGCTCCCCGGCCGTAGGTCCTCCAGACAACAACCTTTGCACACTTGTAGAGGAATAGTGGGGCTACATGTGTGCCAAGTTTGGGGTCCAGGGGACCTACAGCTTCCCAGGATCAGGCGCACAAAGTTGAAGATGGACACTGACTCAAGTATCGGCTGAGGGGGGCATTTTTAGCACAAAAAAATGGGCTGAAATACTTGAGTATATACGGTAATTGTCCTTATTAAAAGTCAGCAGCTACAGTGTTTGTAGCTGCTGACTTTTAAAAGAAAAAAAAATCGTGGTATGGCACACTGCTATAAACTCAAACCCAAAAATGTAATATATTGCGGCTTACCAATCATTCTATGTGGTGCTGCATTCATTTTCTTTAAGGCTTTTCCCCCTTTGCTTTCACTTGGTAATCTGGCCAGTAACACACCTCATGTATTAGAGCGCCTCCACTCTGGATGAAGGAGCACCGCAGGCACCTTTTTAGACAGCAACCTTGATATTAAACCTTCCTTTTTTGTAAAACAAAAACAAAAAAAGTAACCTGTCGTACTTACCTGCTCTGTGCAGTGCTTTTGCGCAGAACAGCCCCGAGCCTCCTTTTATGGGGTCCCCGCCCCACCGGCACTCCTGGCCCTTTCTCTTCAGCAAATGCCCCCAGGAAAGCCAGTTTCCCTGGGGCATGCGTATGGGTTAGCTCCTGAGCTGTCCAGTCTGAATATATTGAGACAGACTGGGTGACTTGGCCCCGCCCCAGCATTTTATTGAGCCAATGGTTGCTGCTGCTATCAATCTGGCCATTGTTATTAGAGCTGCATGATAAATTACCGAATTGCGATCTACCCCCCTTGCGGTCTTAAAACAGCATTTTCACGATTTTCAGTGCAGAGTCACACACCTTCTGCTGTAAATAGGCCCTTAAAATTTAGGCCCCTTTCACACTGAGGCGTTGAAAAAAAACGCTCAAAAATTATGGGATTTTGTACCTCGATTTTACCGCGTTCGCGCTAAAAATAGCGCTAACGCGTATGCGTTTTTACCGCGTTCGCGCTAAAAATAGCGCGAACGCGGTAAAAACGCGGTAAAACGCATACGCGTTAGCGCTATTTTTTAAAATAACGCTTATGCCTATGCGTTTTTACAGCGGTTCCCATTCATTTCAATGGAGATAGGTGTTTATACAGCGCTATTTTATGCGCCCTGAAGTTGCTCTAAAAAAGCGGTTTGCAGGATTTTTTCCAACGCCCAGCCAGCATAACGCCTCAGTGTGAAAGCCCTCAGGGCTTTCACATTGAGAATGCTGGGGCAGGATAATTTCAGGCGTTATTACAGCGCTATTTTTAGCGCGAAAACGCGGTAAAAACGCCTCAGTGTGAAAGGGGCCTCCTGGCAAGAGACCCCCTCCCCCCCCCCCCCCAAACTTTAATTCTTATTTCCCATTGCTCCCCTATTAAACAACCCAAAATGAAATTGTCCAAATGTGCGCCAAACTCTACAGTCACGTGTGACACATCTGGTCCAGAGTCTTCTTTTGGGTTTTTTTTTTTTTTCTTCTGAATTGCAGAATGGGGCAGGTCTTTTAATAGGTGCCCTCTTCGCTTCATAGTGATGATGAGTTTTTCTATTGGCTGTCCATTGTTATGAAGTTCACAAGTTGCTGAAGACTCCAGTGGTGGTATGATGATCTCCATAAAGAGGAATGGCAACAGGGCTTGGTCGGTACCTGGGCCTAGACTAACCGTGGATCTCTGATCCTCACTTAAAGTGGAGTTCCACACAAAAATGGAACCTCCGCTTTTCGGAGCCCTTCAGGGGCATGCAGATGCAGGTATTTGCACCCACTTCCGGGCATAGACCCCAGCAGGGGTTATGCCACTTCCTGTCCCCCCCCCCCCGCTGTCCCAGAAGACAGCAGGGAATATTTAAATTGCGCAGCGTGACTCGCGCATGCGTACTAGGGAAAAGGTAAGTGGGAAGTAGGGCTGGGAAAAAAATCGATTTTTAATCTTGAATCGAGTTTTGGGCTCAAATCGATTGATTTAAAGAAAATCGATTTTTTTTTTTTTGATTTTTTTTTTTTTTTTTTCCTTCAAAGTTTCCGTAGCAGGACTGCAGGGGGCGTATCCGGAATGGCACTGGGCAGCGTTACCCCAATTACATCTACTCGCCGCAGCCGCCGTCTGCCTACCTGATCAGCGTGTCATGCAGACAGACGGCGGCCATTGCAGTGTTCAAAAGCCGCGCCTCCCGAGTCCTCGTCTTCTGTGATAGGCGGAACACTCAATTTCACAGCAGGCATTATTCGGCCTATCACGGACATCTTCTCATCCTCGTCTGTGTTATGAGGATGACCATGATAGGCGGAACACTGAATGCTGGGAAATTGAGTGTTCCGCCTATCACAGACGAGGAGGAGGCGCGGCTTTTGAATACTGGAATGACCACCGGTGTAGCAGTGAAATCCGTATACCATGAAAATCTGCATCAGGTACGGGCACAGTGATTGAAGCATGGGCACAGTGAAACACGGGCACAATGAGACATGGACACAGTTCAATTCAACTAAGAGTAACCTCAAGATTTTTTGTTGTTTTATTAGCTAAATCCAAATACATTATTAATAATTTGGATGTTTAACAATCTTTGTTGCACACTGCAGTGCACACTGACTTTGCAGTTAGAGAAAGGGTTTGCCTTTGCAATTTTGTTTGTTGATGCACTTTAATATAATAAAAAAAATAAAAAATCGAATCGTAAATCGAGTTTTTTTTATAAAAAAATCGCAGATTTTTTTTGGGGAGAAAATCGCCCAGCCCTAGTGGGAAGTAAAGCCGCAAGGCTGCTTTTCCTGATTCCCTTACCGGAATATGGCGGAGGCAGCATCCGAGCGACGGGACGGCCTCAGGTGACGAAATTGCAGGTGCACTGGACAGATAAGTGTCCATATTTTAAAAGTCAGCAGCTGCAGTAGTCGTAGACTTTTAAAAAAAAATAAAAAAAAATTGGCAACCTCCGCTTTAAAGAAGAGGCTGGAGGGTCACATTTTTGTTAGTTTATGGTCAAAATCTAGAATCGTATATTTCCATATTGTATTCCAACTATTTCTAGCCTATTTCTAATAATCCGAACCATCTTTAAAGTTTCTAAACGTACTCTGTAAAAATCTCCACCCTTTAATTTTGTGAGACATAGTCACCATGTCCAGTGAGTAGGAACTGCTGTGTCACACATTCCACAGAGCCTGCCTTCTGAACTACAGAGATGCTGAGGGGAGGAGTTTCAGGAGGCGGAGTCAGTACAGGAATTGCTGATTGCAGGTGATACGTCAGAATCTGTGACCCGTCAGATTAGGTAACAGAAGTGACGTTCCGCCACCTGCACATGCGTCCACCGTTACCAGGTTTGCTCATCTGACAGAACACCTGCAGTCAGAAGTGGCAGCAGACATCTTGCTACACCCAGCAACATCTTGAATTTCAGAGTAATTTTAGCAATAAAAAGAGGCATATATAAATATAGTATATTAAAATCTGTGATGCTGTTTTGAGATTACATTTTGAAAGAAGCTAGACGCCAGCAGTAGGAGGGTGGCGCAGGCCATGTTGGTACACCCTGTACTGCTCGGCGCTAAACCTTTTTAGGCTTTCAAAAGTAAACATCCAAACAACATCACAGATGTCAATATATTATATTTATTTATATACACTCACTTTATTGCTAAAACTACTGTGAAATTCAAGACTTAGCTGTGTGTACTAAGATGTCCGCTGCCTTCTTCTGACTGCATGTGTTCTGTTAGATGAGCAAATCTGGTAGCTGTGGAATGCATGCGCAGGTTACGGAATGTCACTTCCGTTACCTAATCTGACGGGTCACCGATTCTGATGGAACATGGTACCATGGGATATATAGTCCTTAGAAATGGAGGAGAAGCTGCAAGTCATGCAGGGAATCCAGAAAGTTGAAAGACGGCCAGCTGACATGAAAAACTTACATCAAAGGAAGATTTTCCACACAACTTTTTTATATTGGATTGTCGATAATATAGTTTGTATTGTTATTAAAATGCTGCCTCTATAGAATGAAATTGCCCGCTGTGATCAAAAAACTCCTTGAACCCCCGTGGAGCTGATGCCGCCCAGGGCGGGCTTTAGGATCATGTGACTGCCATGATTGGCTGTCGCAGCAGTCGCATGATCGGAAAGCTCCTGATCGCAAGTAGCGATCAGGAGCTTTCTGTTAGTCACAGGTAGAGGTCGACCGATATATCGGCTGGCCGATATATCGGCCGATATTTGGCCATTTTTGATAAATCGGCATCGGCCGATTTATTATCAAGATTAGGCCGATATTTCAGACTGACCTCCGCTCATTCTTCCTTCTCCACACTCAGCGGCTCTGGCTGCATCAAGCGCCGCGCTGAGTGTGGGAGCAGAGAGGAGAGAGAGACAGAGAGGAGCTGTCAGCTTGATGTCGGGGGTGGGCGGGACCCGGCCGGGGTGGGCGGGACCCGGCAGCTAAATTACACCAGCCAATGATTGGGCTGCTTTAGAAAGGGGGCGGGGCCACATACACGTAGCGACCCGCCCAGATACCATCCCATTAGCTGGTGTAAAATAGCTGATGGGTCCCGCCCACCCCGACATCGAGCCGACAGCTCCTCTCTGTCTCTCTCTCCTCTCTGCTCACACACTTGATGCAGCCAGAGCCGCTGAGTGTGTGAGCAGAAAGGAGAGAGAGAGAGGAGCTGTCAGCTCGATGTCGGGGTGGGCGGGACCCGGCCGGGGTGGGCGGGACCCAGCAGCTATATTACACCAGCTAATGGGATGGTATCTGGGCTGGTCGCTATGTGTATGTGGCCCCGCCCCCTTTCTAAAGCAGCCCAATCATTGGCTGATGTAATTTAGCTGCTGGGTCTGCAAAATCAGTGCAATCTGTCAGTGCCGCCAGCCAGTGCCACCGCCAGCCAGTGCCACCCGCCACCGTCAGCGCCACCCGCCACCGCCAGCCAGTGCCACCCGCCACCTCCAGCCAGTGCCACCGCCAGCCAGCACCACCCGCCGCCACCGCCAGCCAGCGCCGCCAGCCAGTGCCACCCGCCACCGCCAGCCAGCGCTACCGCCAGCCAGCGCCACTGCCAATCAGTGCCATCTGTCCCAAACTAGTGCCATCTGTCAGTTCCAAACCAGTGCCACCTGCTAGTGCCAGTCAGTGCCAATAGTGCCATCTGTCAGTTCCAAACCAGTGCCACCTGCCAGTTCCAAACCAGTGCCACCTGCTAGTGCCAATAGTGCCATCTGTCAGTTCCAAACCAGCGCCATCTGCTAGTGCCAATCAGTGCCACCTGCCAGTGCTAATCAGTGCCTCCTGCCAGTTCCACACCAGTGCCACCTGCCAGTTCCAAACCAGTGCCACCTGCCAGTGCCAACTGTCAGTTCCAAACCAGCGCCATCTGCTAGTGCCAATCAGTGCCACCTGCCAGTTCCACACCAGTGCCACCTGCCAGTTCCAAACCAGTGCCACCTGCCAGTGCCATCTGTACTGAGGACATCAAGTGTGTGCTAGAGTGACGGGAGTAAGCAGGAAGGAGTGGAGTGGGTGAGGTTTTTTTTTTTTTTTTTTTTTTTTTAATCGACCACACAAAAATCGGCCATCGGCCGCCCAAATTTCTAAATATCGGCATCGGCATCGGCCAGCGAAAAACCCATATCGGTCGACCTCTAGTCACAGGTAACTGTGCTGGGAGCGCGCAGGGCACGTTCTTTCTGCACAGCTGTATTTGCACTAATGCACGCAAATATGCGGCCACTTGGCGCCAAGGCCCATCCACCGAGAGGCCGCATGTTTGCGTGCGGCCGGCGCCAAGGGGTACAAATTGTTAATGGAGGGGATTTTTCCCAGAAAAGGGTTTTAAATTAAATTTCAGCAAGCAGTGCACTTCCATGATTCACAACTGGGGTTTGTAATATAAACAAACTTCTTTACTTGCTTGCCATTTCTGTTACCATTTTGCGTATTTATTGTGCACCCCCCCAAAGATCTACAAAAGAAATTTAAACCTGTCGTCTGAAGATCATGTCTGCGAGCAACAAACTCCTGAAGGTTGTGGTATGCTGTGGGGATTTGTAATAAGCATGGCTTTTTTAATGTTTTCGTTCCATTGTTTTTGTGGTGGTTTTTTAATTTTTTTTCTTGGCATCCATTTAGGTTTGTTGAGTGCGCAGACATTTCCTGTTGGCTCTGATATACCGCAGCCATGAAACTTATCTGCTGAACGCCAAAAGAATGTATTCTCAAAAATCTTCTGTAACCTTTTGTCACTTTTATGTTCAGATGTAGAGACAAGGAGGGGGGGAATGAAAACTCCAACCAGTGCAGATTGTCATGGTGGTGGTACGCACACAGTTGCCTGTTAACAGATGTCACGCTATCTTGCTCCTCCTTCCCTGCAGTTGTGCGCTCTAAAAATAATAGGCACACTGATGGTTCAGCTATGTGACCCTTAACACGCAGCACCTTTATAGTCCCCCTGACAGTTGTGAAATGCAGTTGTTTTTTTTTTTTTTTTTTTCTTTTGAGCGTGTAAAAGGACCTGTCTCCAGAGAGCAGCTCTTGTGTTATGACAAGAATACTTTTCAGGGGATCTGTAGTTTTGTCAGCAGACAGATGGAGTCCGGCATTAAACGGCTTTGCTTGCCAAGGGCCCAGAGTATGTGAGAGAAATGAGTCTTCTGCAAAAAAAAAATAGCAATTTATTAGCTGTCTGAGTATGCTATTGCTGGAGGAGGATAAAAATAAGTAGTTTGTGTCATTGCTTTATAGCTGGGTTGTATGAATAGACGCATTGGTATAAAAGTTTTTTTTATATTTTTTTTCTAAAAATAACATGGTTATCTCCTCTGTGAAGTGGTTTTGCATAGAACAGCCCAGATCCTCCTCTTCTCTGGTCCCTCTTCGGTGCTCCTGGCCCCTCCCTCCTTGTTGAGTGCCCCCACAGCAAGCAGATTACTATGGGGGAACCTGAGCTGAGTCACAGCTTCCTGTGTCCATTTAGACACGGAGCCCTGGTTTCACCCGCCCCCTCTCTCTCCTGATTGGCTAACTGACTTTGAAAGCAGCGGGAGCCAATGGCGCTGCTGCTGTGTCTCAGCCAATCAGGAGGAGAGTCCCGGACGGCCGAGTTACTCATTGACATCGCTTGAGAGAGATGGGTCTCGGGTAAGTATTACGGGGGTCATGGGCGGCTGCTGCACACAGGTTGTTTTTTTTTTTTAATCTTAATGCATTAATATAAAAAACCTGCCTTTACAATCCCTTTAAAGCCCTGGTTCACATTGATGCGATTTGGCATGTCAAACCGCATGCCAAATTGGCGGCACCGATTCCCAAAAGTAGTTTCTGTACGTTTTTTGCCGATTTTTTTTTTTTTTTGTGGTGCGATATCTGCACAGATGTCCAGTGTGGTTTTGTTCACCAATTCTAAACAGGTGCAAATTTTTACTTGAAATCGCACCTGAGCCAGAGTAAAAAATGCACAGGACTCTTTAAAAATGCACCATGGCTGGCCCACAAATATGTGAACTGGCTCCATAGAGAAGGCCGCCAGTTCACATGTCATGCGAATTGGATGTGGTTCAAAACGCATCCAATTCACATATATGTGAACGGAGCCTTATACTTTACCATAAACTTAGGTAATGTATTTTGTTTGCGTGCAGTAAAATCCCCTTAATTGCTTTATTGTACCGTACACCAGGATCTCCTTCTAAGACTAAGAAAGGGTTATTGGATTTCTTCCTTTTGGCTGCTTCAGAGGTTATTCCAAGGTACTGAAGGACAAACGTCATCCCCGAGGCAAGGGAATGGACTACTGAACCTAACCAACTGATGCGTATGGAGAGGCTTAGAGCACAACTGTGTGATATCCCAATTCACTGATACGTAGACTGCTCAGATCCTCCTTCTTATTTTCTCTGAACAATTTTTAAGAACCCTCTTTTGTGTTAAATAATTTGTATGGCTATAGAATTGTGTACACCTCCATGAGCCTGTTGGACGTCCCATTCCAAAACCATGACCTTTAGACCCCTTTCACACTGGGGCGGTGCAGGCGTTGGCGGTAAAGCGCCGTTAGTTTTTTGCGGCGCTTTACTGCTGTTATAGCGGCACTTTTATCCCCCGCTGGCAGCCAAATAAAGGGTTAAAAACTGCCGAAGCACTCTGCAGGTGCTTCGGCAGCGCTGCCCATTCATGTCAATGGGCAGGGCGTTTTGGGAGCGGTGTATACACCCTTCCTGGAAGCGCACCACCCCAGTGTGAAAGCTTTGCAGGTTCATATGCAAAAAATAATAAATTCTCCATGATTTTTTATTTTTTTTGCAAATTTGAATGCATTTTATTTTTTGCAAAAGATGGACTGCTACAGTTTTACTGCTACAGGGTGGCTCTCCTGTGCAGCATTGTGTGGTTCTGCACTCCCACCCAGGGGACCGGGACACTGGCCCCGCTTCTGCTGTGATTACTCCCAGCAGAAGCCGATCTGCAGGTGTCAGACACTGGATGTCCGCTGTCACCCACCGATTGTCATTAAAGAGCACAGAACTAAGATTGACCTATGTAAACAAGGCAGATCTCCGTTCTGACGGGGGGTGGGGAATGGATTTTGTGTTCCTGCAAAGCAAGGAACAAAATCTATCTCTTAGAAAAAGCACCACATACAGTACAGTATAAAAATGAAGTACTAGTATAAATATAGCCCAAAGTTTTGAAGACACTATAACGTTCGCGTAAACCAATCAATATATACTTATTATTTTAGTTTTTTTACCAAAAACATGTAGCAGAATACATACCGGCCTAAATTTATGAAGAAACTTGATTTTTTTTTTATTGGATGTTTTATAGCAGAAAGTAAAAATGGACACATTTTATTTATGTACAGCGTTGCATGACCACGCAATTGTCAATAAAAGTAACAAAGTGCCATATCACAAAAAGTGGCCTGGTCATGAAGGGGGGGGTAAATCTTCTGGGGGTCAGGTGGTTAAAGGTACTGGGATGTTAAAGAGGACGCAGCCTGTTTATTGCAGTTGCAGAACTTTGATGGGTTCAAACCTCAGTCTTGCATCGACCAAATATTAGAAGTGTTGAGCTGCTTGCCATTTCTCTTCCTGTGCTGTTTGATACATTTGCTGTCATGTTATATAAGAAGTTGTAACCAACTGTGGAAATCCCGATAAATGAAGGGTCAGGATTGCTGTTTGTGGTCAGGCGTTCCTCCTGTCCACATAACCCCGACAGCTGCTCCTTGTACCTCCTGAGCCTGTGTGTGTGAAGCCGAGGTCAGATAATCTCAGCGCTGCCATGTTGTCACCTGTTTCAGACAGCTGAGACCGGCTGCCTTGTCTTCATTGTGTCTGGCTAAATCCTGCAGCTCTGGTGCTTTGTCTGTCATGGTAATGGCCGCTTCCCCCAAGTTCGCTTCTTGTTGGGTCACTGGGTTTAAGAGCCGGGACACAATTTCAGTTTCCTTTCTTCTTTTACAGTGTTTTTCCATGTAGTTTGGGTACTTGCTTTGAAATGCACATAAAGCTTATGTATTGTGGTTGTTTTTTTTTTTTTTTTTTAGGGCTGTGGAAATTAACTATTAATTCCTCGATTAATCAATACATTTTTTTGATCGATCAAAATTCTTTTGATCGGTACTTACCTCTCCGCTGGCTTCCGGGTATTTAGGGAGTTCTGTCGGAGATCCGGTGACGTCACGGACACCAGTGGGGCTTGCCGTGTCCATCTGAAGGTCTCCTTTGCTGTGCCTTCATATCTGCATGCCGGTGGGACCTTGCTATCTGCCACACGCAAGGGTTGTTGCACTTCCCTCTATCAACCTGGGATTCTACAGTCATCCACTGGGAGTTGTGATAGTTCCCTTCACGGGACATCTACATGCCGACGGACTGATGTTAACCCCTCATCTGGATTCAGCAGTGGTATCGTTGTACACATTTTTATACCAGTATCATACTTGGCTACATATTTTTAGGACTGCTTTTGCTACCGTTTGGTATTACTCGCACCATTTTTACAGTTTATGTAGCTCCATCGATTTTATCTCCAGTGCAATATATATTTTGTTACCTACTTGAAGACTATACAAGTTTTAATGCTATTCCCATCGAGTGCTGCCTTTGTGTGTTTTTTGTATCCTGCTATCCATTTTTCCAGTGGTTGGTAGCTGCACTGGGAATCGGCCTGCAAGGAGATCAGCTACAAGTAGTTGGATCTGTATGTGCGTTATAATCGATTAAAAAAATTGAACACGAAAATTTTAATCAGTAACAGCCCTAGTTTTTTTTCATGCATTTAACATGAAGTTCCATTCTTTTGTATGGCAGATGCATTATATTATGATACCTGGCATTGAATCAAGGTAAATTTGAGCAATATATCGCATATGTCCTTTATCTTTTTAAATGCGAGATGTATTGGATTTCTTGTTTTAATAAAAGCATACTGTAATGGTTATGCTTGTAGCATTATGAGCTTGCAATAAGGTATTTATATGATTTGTTTACATATCAGGAAATACAGTGCAGCACACATACAGCTCAGTACACCACCCATACATGTCAGTAAGTGCCTGAGAATTTGTGAATGTGAAAGTGTGAGGAGCAATGCCTCATGGGACATGTAGTCCTGGGCAGGAAGTGAGTGGTTCTAAAGGCAGACGTTTTTTTTACCTTGCAATAGGGGGCGCTCTATGCTATACTTTACAGCTTGCCATTGAGGCACTCTAAAGGAAGGAGGAGCCAGAAGCGTCGGTGGGGGACCCCAGAAGAGGAGGATCTGGGCTGCTCTGTGAAAAACCGTTACACAGAGCAGATTAGTATAACATGTTTGTTTAAAAAAAAATATAATAATCACTTTAAAGACTGTGTGGGGAAGATCAGCATCTGAACCCAGAGAAGGTGGAGGCTGATAGACTGGAGGTAATAGAAGGCATTGCAATTACTGTAGTTGGTTATTTAGATTTACCACTGCATATGGATATTTAAGAATAAATTGCCTTTTTTTTTTTTTTTTTTTTAACTTTACATATTGACTAAATTGTACACCACACTTTACCTGATTAGTCGATTTAATCTAAACAATCGGCCAACTAATCGATTATGAAAAGCCCTACTATCATCTAGCATTGGAAATGTTTTCATGATCAGGAGCAGGGATGAGCTCAGACGTGTTCGCATTGAACAAGCGCAGAGCCCGCCAAGGAAGTCGGCACCGTCTGAACCGCACTGCGCTAATCGCAGGCAGGGAGACATTGTCCCGATGCTCGGCTGCAGAGATCGGGAAATGTCTCCCTGCCTTTGATTAGTGCAGCGCGGTTCCGACGGTGCCGACTTCCTTGGCGGGCTCTGCATGTGTTCAGTACGAACACGCCTGAGCTTATCCCTAATCAGGAGGAGGGGGCCAAACATCCTCTTAGATCGCCACGGCAATCTGAGCCGGAAGTGGAAACAAGCGGAGCTTCCCCTTTTAGGTGGAGCTCCGCTTTAGACCCCTTTCACATTTATACGACTTGTCCCGCGATTTGTGATGGCAAAGTAGCATGACAAGTCGTTTCCCATGATTTCCAATGACAACCATTCATATTAGTACGACTTCAAGTCGTTCCGACTTCAAAGTAGTCCCTGCACTACTTTGGTCCGATTTTGATGCCACTTACACAGGCATTCCCTGAAATTGCGGTAAAATCGCGCAACTTTGAAGTCACAGTAGTGTGAAAGGGGCCTTAAGGTGATCACATTAGATGACACTTTGTAGGGCATTTGGCTATCTTCAGGCCATGGGCATATTGCGCTAATTTTGGCCTATCCAGGAAAGAAGTGATTTATAGAGTATAAACGCAAAAAAAAAAAAAAAAATTCCCCACCTAATACTTTGAACCTGTTACTGGTATTGGTAATTTTTGGTATCGATGCAACCATTCCATCGTATTTACGATCTCAGCTGCGGCCATTGAATCTCTTTAGCATGCAACTGCCCCTACAAGCTTCCCTGAATGTATATGACAACCTCTGTGTAGCCATCTTTCTCCGGTTATCTGTGTTTGTCCCTGCTGTCTCTCTTATTATATAAAGGTTACAATAAGACAAGCTAGAGGCAAGTACGGATCTAATTTTAATCTTCAGGAGCTATATTTAACCGAGCCGCCTCCAACAAAGGAAATGCCAGCAAGATTGTGCGGCTTGTGTTTATTTTCCGAGTTATAAATCGGATCGGTCTGTCAAACATTGCGAAGTTTGGCTTCTACTCTTTGAGGAGAGTCTGTAAACACAAGCAAAGACCTATGTAAGGTCCAGTGTCCTTGAACTTGGGCTGACCGAAGACATCAGAGGAAGGTCCGGGCCATATGAAAATGTTTTTTAGGTCCAGCTTCAGGCATGAGTGTAAGCGCTGGTTCGCCCATGTGATTGCTTATGCTATGGAGCGAGGAAGTAGGAGATGCATGCAGAAGTATAGGCTACATGCATATAGGCGCATTTGCCCGTGCAGCATAAACAGGCTGTGTACTGTATTTTTGGTGCCAGGAATGTCCTGGTGCCGCATACAACTGCCTCTGCTCATTTGTGTCTATGGGCAGCTATACTCAGCCCCAAAAATACGCAGCCCATTTAAATTGCACAGGCAAATGTGCCTATGTGTGTGTAGCCTGAGCACAGTTATGCGCTGCCATTACTGTAATGTCCCCAATAGGGCTTGTGGGTTATTTCTTTTATTTTTTCAGCCACTAAAGCTCCGGAAGGTTTAGCCCTCCCCCTTCATGACTAGGCCATTTTTTGCGATACGGCACTGTTAAAGTGGTTGTAAAGGGTCATTCTTTTTAAAATAATAAATGTTATACTTACCTCCACTGTGCAGTTCGTTTTGCACAGAGTGGCCCCGAACATCCTGTTCATGGCTGCGCTGCTATCAATCTATCTAATCAACGCCGAGACTTTGTGGAGAGGAGGACGCCGGGGACGAGCCGAGCAGGTGAACGGGCTCAGGTAAGTAAAACCCGGGGGCTGGGGGGGCCTGTGATTGCCAGGTGTTTTTTCACTTTAATGCATAGGATACATTAAGGTGAAAAAACATGAACCTTTACAACCCCTTTTTAAGGTAAAAACCCTTCTGTAGTGCGGCACGAGCCCCCTTTACTTGCCTGAACCCGATCGTTCCAGCGACGGGGGATGAGCACAGCAGCTTCAGCCGCTGTCTCGGGCCCTCATTGGATAGATTGATAGCAGCAGGAGCCATTGGCTCCTGCAGCTGTCAATCAAATCCAGTAACATGCGGGGCGGGGCCGAGTCCGGCTGTCTGTGTCAATGGATGCAGCAGTAGGACTCGGGAGCGCGCCCGCATGAGTACTCCCATGGAATGCGGCACTCAAGAAGAGGAGGAGCCAGGAGCGCAGCTGAGGGACCCCAGAAGAGGTGGTTCGGGAACCGCTCTGTGAAAAACCCTTACACAGAGGAGAAGTATAACATATATATTTTTTTATTTTTTATTCCCATCCCCCTTAAACTGACAATTGCGCGGTCGTGTGACGTTGTACCCAAATAAAATTGATGTCCATTTAGAGATTTCTTTTGGTAGTAATTGATCACCTCTGCGTTTTTTTACGTTTTGCGCTATAAAAAAAAGACTGACAATTTAGAAAAAAAATTACATTCTGCTATAAAACATTCCCAATAAAAAAAAGTAAAAAAAATTATACTGTATTCTGCTACATATGTTTGGTAAAAAAAAAAAAAAAAAATTCCAATACCTGTATAATGATTCGTTTGTGCAAACGGTATAGCGGCTACAAACTATGGTGTGTATATCTTTTTTTTTTTTGTTTTTTTTTAAAGGTGTTTAGTATTTTGAAAAATTGAAAATAAATAAATCAAAAACAGTACAGTCTGTGAGCTTGTAGATGGAATCGTCCAGAAAGTTTAAATGAGTGCATAGGCAGACTGCAATAACAGAAGTGTATATCTAACGTTTTAAATTTTTATTTTATTTTTTTACTAGTAATGGCAGTGATCAACGGCTTATTGTGCGGCAGACAAATCGGATACCTGACTGACACTTTTTGGGGAACCACGACACTAATAGAGTGTCGGTGCTAAAAAATGCACTGTCACTGTACTAGAGGCACTGGCAGGGAAGGGGTTAACATCCGGGGCGATCAAAGGAGAATCCCAGGCACCAGAAATGCACAGCATATTCATGCTGCATGAGCAAATGCACCTATATGCACGATTCCTTTTAAAAGTGGCTTGTTGGGGGAGAACTCGGAGATCTCAGTACTCCCCCCTAATAGTGATTCCATCTGCTTTTCTCTCTAGAAAGTCGGAGACCTCTTTATGTAGGCTTCATCTACTTCTACTGACTGGACTGGCTCAGAAATGACCCCAGCATGTGAGGTCCCATAGACACTGGTATAGGGTTTCTCCTCCGCCGCACTGTATTGAGCGACAATGGAAATCGCATTATTCTGTCTGTTGCCCATTCACATAAAAGTGATTTTTGAAAAAGTGCATGTGCTTCTTTTGGTACCGCATAGTGGGTTTTTGGCCCCATAGACTTCAATGGGAGAGCATGAAAAGCACATGAAAAATGCATGTACATGGTGCAGTTTTGGAAAGGTTTTGTGTTTAACAAACAGTCTACCAAAAAAAAAAAACACATGAAACTCAGCTAAGCACTAGCTACGAAAACAAATTGAAAAACACATGATTATGCAGCAGAACTATTGTGAACCTAGGTTAAATCCTGCTGCCTGTGCTGTTTGTGGCAGATCAGCCCCTGCTGCAGCCTCTCATCTTTTGACTTGCTCCACAGTTGGTGTGTAATTTGAGTGATTAGTGGGGGAAAGGAGATGGCGAAGATGCTTCCACCTGATTCAAGCAAACTGGTGACATCCCAGCCTGGGCAAAGTCACAGAATTGAAGTTTATGGAAAAATGGTGCATGTTCTGACATGTCAGGAATGTCTTAATGCAGTTACTGACAGGTCCACTTTAAAGTGTTACTAAACCCACAACAGTAAAATCAGTCTGTATATGCAGTAAAGCATGCTTGTTATACTCGCTGTGGAACCTAAGGGGTTAATCCTCCACATTGTGTAAAAACGCTGTTTTGATCCTGTCTTCTCTGATCCTTGCCTTCTTCCACTGTCCCCAATCCATCTCCTAATAAGACTTTGGAGTTTGCACATGCTCAGTTGGGTGTGTATTAGAGCTGCACGTGTAATCGTCAAGAATCGCATTCTTTTTTCAGGTTGCAATCTTGAAAAGGTATTTCCTGATCTTTTGTATGCAGAGAATTCTTTCTGCTCTCAGCCATCAAAAGAAAGGAAGAAAAAATCTGGGCAGTCTGCCAAGTATCAGAACATCGGTGTAACGTTGAGTCTAAACATTGTAACAATTTGTCTTTTTACATCAAAGAAATAGACTTGTGTGTAAATTAGGAAAGTTTTACCACTTAAACACTAAACCTTTTTCTGACATTTGTTGTTTTCAAGTTAAAAATATTTTTTTTGCTAGAAAATTACTTGGAACCCCCAAACATTATATCTATCTATCTATCTATCTATATATCTATCTATCTCTATATATATCTCTCTCTCTATCTCTTAGGGCTGTTACTGATTAAAATTTTCGTGTTCGATTAATCGTTTTTTTTTTTTTTCGACTAATTTCAATTAATCCTAACACACATACAGATCCAACTACTTTTAGCTGATCTCCTTGCAGGCCGATTCCCAGTGCAGCGACCAACCACTAGAAAAATGGAGAGCAGGATACAAAAAACACACAAAGGCAGCGCTCGATGGGAATAGCATTAAAACTTTTATAGTCTTCAAGTAGGTAACAAAATAAATATTGCACCGGAGATAAAATCGATGTAGCTACATAAACTGTAAAAATGGTGCGAGTAATACCAAACGGTAGCAAAGTATGGATACTGGTATAAAAATGTGTACAACGATACCACTGCTGAATCCAAATGAGAAGGGGCTAACATCAGTCTGTCGCTATGTAGATGTCCCGTGAAGGGAACTATCACAACTGCCAGTGGATGGCTGTAGAATCCCAGGTTGATAGAGGGAAGTGTGGCAGATAGTAAGGTCCCGCTGGCATGCAGATATGAAGGCACCGCAAAGGAGCCCTTCAGATGGACACTGCAAGCCCCGCCGGTGTCCGTGACGTCACTGGATCTCCCTGAAGACCCGGAAGCCGGGGGAGAGGCGAGTACCAATCAAAAGAACTTTGATCGATCACAACAACTAATCGAGGAATTGATAGTCAATTTCCACAGCCCTAATAAATATACATACATACATACATACATACATACATACATACATACATACATACATACATACATACACCCTAGAGAATAAAATGGTGGTTGTTGCAATATTTTATGTCACACAGTATTTGTGCAGCGGTCTTTCACATTTTGCAACTTTCAGGGGGGGGCAGGTATTTGCACCCACTTCCGGTCATAGACCCCCCGCATTATCTGCGGGAGTCTACGCCACGTCCGCCCCCCCCCCCCACCGCTGTCTTTTGGGAGACACACAGATCCCAGAAGACAGCAGGGACCAGTGGCATTGGGCAGCGCGAGTCTCGCATGCGCAGTAGGGAGCCAGGAAGTGAAGCTGCAAGGCTTCACTTGCAAATTCCCTTACCGAAGATGGCGGCAGCAGCATCCGAGGACCGAGGGATGGGTCGGCCTCGGGTGCCGACATCATGGGCGCGCTCGACAGGTAAGTGTCCTTATTTTAGAAGTTTGTAGCTGCTGACTTTAAAAAAATAAAAATAATTTGGCGGACCTCCACTTTAATGAATTTAAATAAAAAAACTAACCAGTAAAGTTGGCCCAAATTTTTTTTGTATAATGTGAAAGATTTTACGCTGCGAGAATCGTGATCTTTATTCTAAGCAAAAAAATTGTGATGATCATTTTGGGCGGAATCGTGCAGCTCTAGTGTCTATTGCTAGAGTTTTTTTTTTTTTTTCTTGGGAGGGTGCATGTGATTAGCACAGGGCCAATCGGCACTGTCCAGACAGAGGGTCAGGGGTCATCCAGCCTCATAGGGTAGTCGGAGCAGAATATAAACTCCTCCTACAAGTTTTAACCAGTCACTGATCGAAGTCACAAGACTGCTATATACTGCTGATGAGAAAAAGTATTTTGGAGTTTATATTTCCTAAAATAATTACATTTCCATGTTCTGTGTACTGTGGGAGACCAGATATAGTGAATGCGGGGTGTTGAGTTTAGTAACACCTTAAAGTGGTTGTAAACCCTCCTAAAAAAATTTTTTTTCTTTTTTTTTTAACTAGCTGTAAGAGAAAGCCATAATGAGCTAATATGACTAGCATAATAGCTCATTATGCATCACTTACCTTAGATCGGGGCCCCCGAAGCCGTCCTCGTCTCCCTCTTCAGCCGCATCCATCGCTGCGGCGATAGCCGGAAGGTTACTTCCGGGTATCGCCGCTCCGGCGCTGTGATTGGCCGGAGCGGCGAAGACGTCACTCCGCGCGTGAGCCGTCGAATTCGGCTACGTTGTCTAATGTTGCGACCTAGCCGAATTTGTGAATGGGATTAACCCCATGCGCATGCGCGTGACGTCAGCGTCACTGCATTTAAATGCAAATATCTCCTTAACCGTGTAGGTTAAGGAGATATTTCATGCACCTACAGGTAAGCCTTAATCTAGGCTTACCTGTAGGTCTTTGTTTATAAAGTGGGTTTACAACCACTTTAGGTAATGGCGTGCTCTTCCTGCTGGATTTGTACGCTATACTGAACCAGAACACAACACACAACGGGAGGAATGTGTACACCCCGAAGCTGGCCCATCGATTGTCTTGTGTAGTCTGAACCTGCTCTCTGGGAATAAAGATACTTTTTTGCGTTTTTTAGGTCAATTGCCTTTTAAAGGCAAGCCGGCGAAGCCATGTATTTTGCAGCGGCTCCGATACCGGCTCTTCATTGGACTACCTCGGATGTTTGCCTATGTTGTCATTCCCAAAATATGCGTGTCCCGTGCCAGGAATCTCTTTAATACGATTAGCCACAGTCCTTTTTTACATTTGTTCCAGGGTTTAATGTGCTCAGCAGACTTACCCATCTTCATAATAGTGACTTATCCAGTTGTGTAATGTCATTATGTGGGATCCATATTGTTTACTATAAAAAGCTTTATGGATGAAACTCAGCCACACTTTGTTATGAGCAAATACAGGATTATTTAAAGCAGAACTCTGAGCAAACTGCTACTGTATCTGCGCAGACCCAACCTACATGTGAGCAGTTCTTACCCACCAAGAGATTTATAATCCACAGGGTCCTGTTACTGTATAGGCAGAGGGTGCCACCGCTATTCAAAAACTGCCGCTTCCCGAGTTGCTTCTTACACTTTTTATTACAGCATAATTGAGCCTCACTTCCCTAATGTTCTATTCCTCTGTAAAAAGTGTATTTCCAGCCGGATGCTTTTTTTTTTTATCTATGTATTTGATGCTCTGCCTGCAGTTTTAGTCTAGGTTCACACTGAACGCTGCTCTGAAATTGTGCGACTTCACTTGAAATCAAAACCACATGTCGGTGTGACTTTGGGTGTGACTTTTCTGACCTCTGTGTGATTTCGTGCATAGGTTTCAATGCAAAGCGTACCTGGAAAAAGTCAAAAGCCGTGCAGGAACTATGGAACGGGAAAGTTTGGATCAGCAGCACACCCACACATAAAATTTAAAGTAGAATGTCTTTATTGAAATATATTTGATAATAAAAGCAATGGATGGGTACAGGCAGGAGAAATGCAGGTAGGTTGACGTGTTTCACACTATAGAAGTCCTTTGTCAAAACCACCAAGTGCAGGAACTACTTTTTCAAATTAGTGCAGCATTGCAAAGTCGGCGTCACACCGATTTGAACAGTTCCATTACTGACACAATGGGGTGCGATGCAACACGTCATGCGATTTGACCTGTCAAATTGCATGACAAGTCGCACCGGTGTGAACAGGGGCCTAAAGTGTAAGTATATCTTCTGAGCAAGTACACTTATGCCGGCCATACATGGTTTGAAATATGACTCATTCAGCAGGGACCGGCCAAATTTCGTTTTTGTGTTCTAAACAGGGTGGTTGTACAGTAGTATAACTACGGATCGACTTCTGTACAACTGCCCTGTATGGAAAATTCCCGCTCGTTCGGATCAGCACTGTCAGCTATAGCAGGCAGCGCTGATCAGTGTTTTCTGTTGGCAGGGAAGTCTCCCTGCTATCAGAATACAAAGGCACAGCTGAAGGATTTCCCCTTCCACATCAAACGAGAGAAGAAAAAAATAAAAATATCTATGGGCTTCCTTAACCTCATCAACATGTTAATGACCTTTCTAAACCTTTCCGTTTTCATGACTTACCTTTTATTTTACACCTGGTCATGACATCACTGGGTCTGTGCTTCTCTATGCAATGCAGATGGTTCAAGAGTGGTGGGAGGAGCTAGCAGGGTGCTGGACATGGCGTCCTGAATACATCACAGCCTCAGTACTCATCTCAAGAGCCCTCAGTCCTGATGGAAGCAGTAGGCTGGCTCTTGAGGAGTTGCGCAAAATTCAAAATGCCCTGATTGGTGGATATCAGTCTGGAGGAGTGGGTGTTCCTAGGCGGGCTGTATTTCCATGCAGAGCACCCTAGTTAACACCCACATGTGATTCTGAGTCTCCATGATTGAAAGATCTCAAATCCAATGAATGAAAGGGACAATCAAGCTGGGGAGGAAGGAGTTAGATGATGCTGGATGTCCTCCAGCCAGGAAATGAGGTGGGTTCTACCTGACTTGCTGTAGCTTCTAAATCCCAGTATGCTGTGAAATCCGAGTAAGGTTAGGTTCACACATGTCCGGTGTTTATTTCCCATCAGTTTTCACTGTGAATTTCCAAAGCGGTGGTTTAGTTGCAATTTGGATGCGGTTCAGATGCAAATTTTTGGAGCCGGCGGCCACCGGCGTCTTTAACATTAGCTGGTTGTTAAAGCGGAGTTCCGTCCAAAAGTGGAACTTCCGCTTATCCAATTCCTCCCCCTCCAGTGCTACATTTGGCACCTTTTGGGGGGAGCGAATGCCTGTTTACAGGCTCCCTGTCCCCACTTTCAGGAGACCGTGGCGTATTATGTCAGCAGCTTGGTTCCCCTCCTCCTCCTCTTTCCCCTTCTGCCAGGACAGTGAGAAGACGCAGCTCCCTTCACGCATGCGCAGTAGGGACCCGGCCGTGAAGCCGAAAGGCTAAACTGCCGGGTTTCCCTACCCACAATGGCGGTGGCATCACCCGACCAGCCGATAAAAACATCAGCTGCGGTGCCGACATCGCTGGACTCCAGGACAGGTAAGTGTTATAATGTTAAAAGTCAGCAGCTGCAGTATGTGTAGCTGCTGATTTTTTTTTTTTGTAATTTTTAAAGGGGCGGGGGGAACTCCGCTTTAAAGAACTGGCCAAGAAACTGGCCGCCGCGTCCTTAACAACTGATGACTTCTCAGCTGACATTGGATTTTAAGGGAAAGGGAAACCCCACGCCAAACAATAAAAAAACAAAAAAAAAAACGGCGTGGAGTATCCCCCTCCCCAATCCATACCCAGACCCTTATCTGATCATGCAGCCTGGCAGGCCAGGAAGGGGGAGGAGGGACACTGAGTGAGCATCCACCCCAAAGTACCTTGTCCCCAGTTCATGGGGACAAGGGCCTCTTTCCCACAACCCTGGCCAGTGGTTGTGGGGGTCTGCAGGCAGGGGGCGTCCTGGACCTGAAAGGGGCTTTTATGGATTGTAGGAGGACCCCCATGCTGGTTTTTTTTTTTTTTTTTGGATCTAATTCATGATCACAACTGATCAGATGTGCGATTTTAGATGCGTTTCCATAGAAGGCAATGAGCCTGGAATCGGCATCTGAACCGCACCGTGGTTCTCAGAAAATGCACAGGACTCCTTTTTTAAATTTGCAGCAAATTCACACTGCTGCTGCACCGCATATTACATAGTTACATAGTTTAGTCAGGTTGAAAAAAGACACAAGTCCATCCAGTTCAACCATAAAGTAAACAAAATGAAAAATACCGTGCAATCGAATATACCCATTTCTATATATGTGAACGAGCTCCATAGAAAAGGCTGCTGGTTCACAGGCCAAGCAAATTAGATGCGGTTTAAAACGCATGCAATTTGCATATATGTGAACTGAGCCAAAGCCATTTAAGTCCAGGAGAGGAGCCGGTACAACTGCAAGACCTGAAGGAGAAGGCCGGAGGTCAGATTTAATTGCTCCAGTGAAGCTCTTTAGCAGCTCATTGATGGGGATGGACGGATCGGTGGTTGCCTCTTAGCATCCCCAAGGGTTCATATAAACATGGCTGAGAGACACTGCTGTACATGAAACTCCCTCATCAAAATATGTAACGGGATGTAAAAGTTGCACAAAGACGACTTAAACAGACTTTACATAGAATATTCACTCCTTTTAAAAATCCACTTTAATTGCCCTTTAAATTCTGCTTCACAAGCGACGTGTTGGGATATCTCCTGTCTCCAGTGTGTCTAATGTTTGTTTACCTGAACAAATACAACACTGCTTCTGTAAACAACACGGATGGAATATTCTGCGTTTACTTTGGGAGACGGTTTCCTCTTCTTCACAATGGTGGTGAAGGGCGGTTTATGTTGGAGCGTATCTATGGTCAGAATGTAAAATCCTATATCAATTTCCACTTTGTATTCCAGTTATTTCTAATTTACTCCGATTAATCTGAACCATCTTTTAGTTTGTAAACTTACTCTAAGACCCCCCCCCCCCCCCACACACATTTACCGCCTTGAATTCTGTGACACTTAGTCACTATGTCCAATGAGTAGGCACTGCTGTCGCACATTACACAGAGCCTGCTTTCTGAACTACAGAGGTGCTGAGAGGAGTTTTAGGAGGCAGAGTCCGTACAGGAATCTGATTGCAGGCAGCAAGTTACCATGGGATATGTAGTCCTTAAAAATGGAGGAGAAACTGCAAAGCATGCTGGAAATCCAGGAAGGGGAAAGATGGCCACAGCCGATAGGCAGAACTCACAACATGAAACTTGATTTTTCAAGTAAACTTTTATTGGATTGTCGGTAGAGCTGCACGGTTAATCGTGAAGAATCGAAATCGGGATCTTTTTCCCTTACCGATCTTCAAAACAGCATGTCACGATCTTTCTAACAAGTGCAGAGAGTTCTCACAGCTGGAAAAACAAAATCTAGGCAGCCTGCCAAGTTTAATCACAACGCACAAATAAGTGGAAACAAAGTATCTTGTCGTTCTTTTATCAAAGGAAAGATTTCCGGCGTGTAGATGAGGAAGTTTAACCATTTAAAGACCAACCCTTTTCTGACATTTTGTTGCTTACAAGTAAAAAAAATAATAATTTTCTGCTAGAAAACTACTTGGAACACACAAATATTACATGTGTGTGTGTGTGTGTGTATGTGTGTGTGTATGTATGTATATATATATATATATATATATATATATATATATATATATATATATATATATTCGCAGAGACCCTAGAGGATAAAAAAAAATGGTGGTTGTTGCAATATTTTGTCGCACTGTATTTGCGCAGCGGTTTTTCAAACTAAATTTTTTTTATTTATTTTTTTTTTTTGAAAAAATACACTTTAAGGAATTACAAAAATTAAATAAACAGCAAAGTTAGCCCAATTCCTTTGTATAATGTGAAAGAAGATGTTGCACCGCAAGAATTGTGAGAGAATTGTGATCTTTATTTTAAGCAAAAAAAAAATTGTGTTTCTCATTTTAGCCAGAATCGTGCAGCTCTAATTGTCAGTAATAACTATTGTTTGTGTTTTTTACAACGCTGATGAAAATGAAAGTGTATGCTGTGACCATAGAGCTCCATTGAAGAATAACTCTAGTCTATGCTTACATCTTTTCCATAGCTTCTAATGGCAGAGGTCTTTGGCTTCACTGTCAAAAGGACATATACTCCAAGCAAAGCACCCTTTACTGCGGTTTACTACATAAGAGCCATTTAGCCTAGGTTCACACTGTAGCGATGCGGTAACCAGTGCGGTTCCAATGCCGGTTCCTTCATCGCATCTCTCCTGCAGGCAGTTCACGCTGCCCTCTGCGAAACGCTGCCGGTGTCAAAACAATGTTAATGACCCCCCCCCCCCAGATCGGTTCACAGATCGCAGTGCGAATTGTGGATTCGGACAGGAATGGGATCCCATGGGTAAAAACACCCAATGCGATCCAATTCAAGTGCGGAGAAAATACGGTAAGTCCCTGCACCTTTTTTTTGTTCTGCAAATCCAATGCAAGTTCAACCATACAACTGTACAGACATTGCATGTGATCGGCACCTGCAGTGCGGGTGCGAATCGCATGCAATGTCTGAGATCGCAATAGTGTGAACCTGGGCTTAGAGGTTTAAGTATGAGGTATAGAATTATAGCACTTTTTTGTGGGGGGGGAGTTGGAGAAAGTGTTCTACAAATGTATAATTGGTTGCAAATTGGCATTTAAATAAAAAAAAAAGTGCACAGACTGAGGATTCAGATCAGTTGGTCTTCACTTCTACTACGCCTCGAAGCCGCCCCCTGGTGACCCTGGTGTAAGACGGAACTCTGATGTAACTGGGGGCTCTGATGTAAAGAAGGCTGTGATGGGGGCCCTTGATGTAAGTGAGACTCTGATAAGGGTGCCTGATGTGAGGCCTGCTCTGGTGGGGGACCCCTGAGGTGAGGCCTGCTCTGGTGGGGGACCCCTGATGTGGTATTAATTTACATATACACACACCATTCATAGCTTGACTTGCCTGCCAAGCAATCTCCTCAAACGCTGCGGTGTTGGCGCTTTCGGCTGTCATGAGTGCTTCCATCCTCTCCTGATCTTCATTCGGGTTCAGACTTTTCAGCCATTTTTCTTTCTCGTACATCACGGGACACAGAGCGACATAGTCATTACTAATGGGTTATATAGATACCGTCAGGTGCTGGCACTGGCAACTTCCAAAACCGGAAGTACCCTCCCCTATATAAGCCCCTCCCATCCGGGAGCACCTCAGTTTTTTGCCAGTGTCTAAGGTGTTGGCCAAGAAGAAACATGTGTTTTTCACTGAGCTTGCGTACAGGTTCTTTTGGGCCTCAGTAAGCTATTCCGGATCCGACCAAAAAAGCTTCATAGCTAAACGGTCGGTACCCGGGCCTTGCAGAGAAGAGCAAGGTTTTGCCTGTAATGCTTCTCTTAGGAGAGCTGGACCCTGGGATCCAGAGCTCTGGTCATACCCACGACCAAGATGTTTTCTGTGCAGGGTGCTATACAGGTCCAGGGGAGTGGAATCCTTGGGAACCCGGTCCCTGAAGGTTTGATTACAATGCCTGCCGTGATAGGTGAAGTTTGGGCTTTTGTGGACCAAACAAAGTCCTGCGGCGGGGAACAGGTAAGTGGGGGCCCCCAGGAACTTGGTTCTATTGGGGGACCCCCAAGCCTAATTTGTCTTTCTGTCTGTTACCTAATGGTATTCCCGCAAAATTCTGTGCATGCCTGTAACTACTAAAAAAATGTAATAATTTTTAATGGTGGTCAAGAAAAAAAAAAAAAAAAATTTTTTTTATATATATATTTAATATATTAGACTGCGGTACCTGTGTTTGTCCACTAGAGGCCGCTGTGGAATGTTTTCTTGTCATGTGGACTAGCTTCTTCTCAGCAGAGCAAAGTCCAGGCAGATGGTGAGTTCTCTTATAGGAAACTGCTTCCTCTGCCATGTTGCAGTGCTCGTCCATCCCCCGGCCTGCGGCAAAGAGGGGCCCTGGCTCCTGTCCCTTGTTACCATATTTTGAAATTAGCGCCGAAGGCGCACGTGGCCGCGCGCGTGCGCGTGCACGCGCCTCTATATAGAGGTGAGCCGGGAAAGGGGGCGGAGCCTGGGGGATGACGCTCTGTGCGCGCCGCAGCGCTTCTGCGCATGTGCGGGCGTCCCAGCAGTTTAAAAAAACCACAATATTGTAGTGAGCTGGCTATGAAGTACAGAGACAGAGCTGGCAACATTTAAAGGCATACAGCAAGCGGTTGATACAGGCATCCCCTAGAAAGGCACATTAGTAGACACCAACTGTGATATAGCAGCAATTGTGCTAGACTATTCTCAGTAAAAGTGGTGTATTACGGCTGGAATACCTCAGCTTTAGGCTTAGGAATATGCCGTCCAGAAGCTCCGGAACTGAATCTTCCAGGAAGCGAAGGGGGTCTCATCGGGCTCGGAGGATCTTGGGCATACTTCTGCTGCACCAGTCTCCCCTGAAGTTCAGAGGTAAGTGACCGTAGAGACCCCGCAGGGGTACTTGGTACTGTGGCTGTCCTCAGTTCACCTGCTCCTGTGTATGTAACAGAGGAGGTTTTTTCCTCAGCTCTGGGAGGATTAGAGAGGCTGCCTCCCTGTCAGGGAAAGCACGCCCGATCTCCGTCTCCTCCTTCAGAGTGCCTGTTAGCAGAGCAACAGTCCCATACAGGGATCGACCTGCCTGAAGGGGATCAGGATGAGGTTGATTCTGTTATAGAGGAATCAACAGTGGGGGAACCTTTTCTCAGCATCTCAAGCTGAAAGATTATGGGTTCAGTCTCTGACTAACATGGTCCGATCAGCATTTAAAAATGCACCTTGCGGAACCATCAACCACTACTGTATCCTCGTTGGGGTCGCTGGAAGCCCCCAGACTGTTTGTTCTTTTCCACTTCACCCTTTACTGAAAGGGCTCATTTACCAGGATTGGGAACGTCCTGAGAAAATATTTATTCCCCCAAGAGATTTCCGGTGGTCTATCCCATGGAGGATAAGTTCATCAAAAAAAAAAAATGGAAGGTCCCTACAGTGGACGCAGCCATCTCTTGTATGTATAAATCACTGACATGTCCAGTGGATAATGTCCAAATGTTCAAGAACCCAATAGATAAAAGATTGGAGTCCTTATGAAAATCTGCTTGGTGATACAACCAGCAGTAGCAGCTATTGGGGTCTGCTAAGCAGTGAAGGATCAGTTGAAACAGGTCTTGAGGGACTTGACAGATCAGCAGGCTTTGCCCTAGCTGATCTACCTAGAGCCTTAGGCTTTGCGGTTGACGCCATAGAGGATTCAGTCCATCAGGCCTCCCGCCTTACGCTGTCTATAGTACATATGCGTAGGCTCCTATGGCTCAAAAACTGGTCTGCTGAAGCTCCCTGTAAAAAATGGCTGGTTAGCGTCCCGTTTCATGGTGAACGCTTATTCAGGGAAAACCTGGACAAATATATCCAGAAAATTTCCAGCGGTAAAAATACGCTCTTGCCGTTTAAAAACAGAGTTAGAGGTCCCTCTTTGAGAGGCCTGCTTCTCCAGTCCCTGGGCCATCGGCTGTGTAACAGTTCCGACGGCCTCCTCGGTCAAATCCCGGGGGTAAAAAACGGACAGTAGCAGGGTAATGAGAAACCCTGGGTCAGGGGAGGTACAAAACCTCCCCCAAAGTTAAATTCATTGAAGCCCCCACTCACTCGGGTGGGGGGAGGACTCCAGTTGTTCGCAAGAGACCTGGCGGGACACGATCAAGACAGATAGGTGCTCTCCGCAGTAGGTTTGGGATACAGTTTGGAGTTAAAAGACTCTCCTCCTTCCCATTTTTGAGGTCAAACGTGCCAAGGGATCCCCGGAAGAGAGAGTCCCTCCTGTTGGCACTAGAACAACTATTGCTCCAAGGAGTAATTATGGAGGTTTCCCTGGAAGAATGAGGGTTCGGGTTTTACTCAAACCTCTTTACAGTCCCGAAGCAAACGCGGTCGGGAGGCCCATATTAATTCTAAAAGGGCTATACAAATTCCTGTATATCAGGACTTTCCGATGGAGTCGATCCGATCGGTGGCCACTGCCCTACAAGGGGAGGATTGGTTAGCCGCGATCGACATCAAAGATGCTTATTTGCACATTCCCATCTTTCCAGTCCACCAAAAATTTCTACGCTTTGCAGTAGAAGGGCGCCATTTTCAGTTCAGAGCCTTACCCTTCGGTTTGGCCACAGCACCACGAGTGTTTACAAAAATTCTGGCCCTTTATTGGCCAATCTAAGAACACAAGGTGTAATGATAATGGCATATCTGGATGACTTATTGCTGATAGACCACTCAGTGAAAAAACTAGACGTGGTCGTTCACAAGACAATCAAGTATCTGGAATCTCACGGTTGGATTATCAACCGAGACAAGTCAGCCCTAAAAACCAGTCAAAAGTCTGGAATACTTGGGGCTAAGGTTGGATTCAGGCCAGAGAAAAATATTCTTGCCTCAAGGAAAGGTGTTGTCTTTGAAAGATTTGATCCACTTAGTGGGTACAAAAAAGCCAGCCGTCCATACGCCTGTATATGAGGCTGCTGGGAAAAATGGTGGCATCATTCGAAGCAGTACCCTACGGTCAATTCCATTCAAGGAATTTGCAAGGGGCCATACTGTCAGCCTGGAACAAAAAAGTTCAGGCCCTAGACTTACAATGTCCTTGTCCCCTTCCGTTCGCAAGAGCCTCCGTTGGTGGTTGGTTCCCCAGAATCTGGAAAAAAGGAAATCCTTCAGTCCGATTTCTTGGAAGGTGGTCACTACAGATGCCAGCCTTATAGGCTGGGGAGCAGTACTGGAGCAATAGTCTCTCCAGGGCAGATGGTCGGATGCAGAAAAGGCCCTGCCCATCAATCTCTTAGAGATACGAGCAGCCCGGTATGCCCTAGTAGCATGGACATCCAAACTCCAAGGGTCCCCTGTCAGAATTCAATCAGACAATGCCACAGCAGTGGCATATATCAATCATCAGGGGGGCACCAGGAGTCGTGCAGCCCAGAGGGAAGTAAATTACATCCTGAAATGGGCAGAAAAATATGTCCCAGCCATATCTGCGGTATTCATTCCAGGAGTGGAGAATTGGAAGGCGGACTTTATAAGTCACCAGCAATTAGGCCCAGAGGAAGGGTCTCTTCACCCCGAGGTTTTCTGGACAATATGTCAGCGGTGGGGAACATCGGATGTAGATCTTCTAGCATCCAGATTCAACACAAAGGGGGACAGGTTTGTCTCTCGGACAAGGGATCCCCTAGCTTGCGGCTCGGATGCCCTAGTGTTCCCTTGGGATCAGTTCAAGCTGATATATGCATTCACACCGCCACAATGGTTACCTCGATTACTCCGCAGAATCAGGGTAGAAAAGAAACCAGTGATTCCGGTGGCTCCAGCGTGGCCCCGAAGAGCGTGGTACGCGGAGATTGTAAAATTTCAGTGGGGAGTCCTTGGACTCTCCCACGTCGTCCGGACCTGCTTTCGCAAGGACCGATATACCACCCTTCCTTACCAGCCCTAGGTTTGACGGCCTGGCTATTGAAGCCCACATTCTAAAAAAGAGAGGGCTCTCTAATGCTGTGGTATCTACCATGATCAATGCCAGGAAGCCGGTATCCAGGCAGATCTACTATAGAATCTGGAAGGCGTACATCGCCTGGTGTGAGGCCAAGAAATGGCATCCACGTAAATACGTAATAGGAAGGATTCTGGACTTCCTACAATGGGCTGTAGATAGGAAGCTTGCCTTGAGTACTATCAAGGGTCAGATTTCGGCCTTGTCAATATTTTTTCAAAGGCCCTTGGCTTCGCATTCACTAGTCAAAGCCTTTATACAAGGAGTGATGCGTATTAGTCCTCCGGTTAATATTCCCATATGTCCATGGGATCTAAACTTGGTTCTGTCGGTTCTACAGAAACAACCATTTGAACCATTACAGTATATTTCCTTGGTGCTTCTCACCAGGAAATTGATTTTTCTAGTAGCCAATTGTTCGGCTAAAAGAGTATCGGAATTAGCAGCTATGTCCTGTAAGGAGCCATATCTGGTTATCCATAAGGACAGAGTAGTGTTACGTCCTCATCCAGCCTTTCTTCCTAAGGTGGTATCGAGGTTTCATTTGAACCAAGATGTGGTTCTTCCTTCTTTTTTCCCCAAACCTACTTCGGTAGAGGAAAAGTTATTGCATTCTTTGGATGTAGTAAGAGCAGTTAAAGCTTATCTAAAAGCCACTGCTCAGATTCGCAGAACGGATACTTTGTTTATTCTGCCGGAAGGCCCCAGAAGGGGTCAGGCAGCGTCAAAATCTACTTTAGCCAGGTGGATTCGACAGGTCATAATACAAGCCTATGGCTTGAGAAGTAGACCGCCTCCGTTCAAAGTTAGGGCGCACTCCACGAGAGCAGTTGGAACTTCATGGGCAGTGCATCACCAGGCCTCCCTGGCTCAAATCTGTAAGGCCGCAACATGGTCTTCAGTACACACGTTTACTAGGTTCTACCAGGTGGACGTTAGAAGTCAGGAGGATGTCGCCTTTGGGCGCAGTGTGTTGCAGGCCGCAAAAGATCCTCATGTCTGATAGCGCTCAGCTTATATATGGTGTATCCCCCCCCTCATTTGGCATTGCTTTAGGACATCCCATTAGTAATGACTATGTCGCTCTGTGTCCCGTGATGTACGAGAAAGAAAATAGGATTTTTATAACAGCTTACCTGTAAAATCCTTTTCTTGGAGTACATCACGGGACACAGAGCTCCCACCCCTCTTTGGGGACACTTATTGCTTTGCTACAAAACTGAGGTGCTCCCGGATGGGAGGGGCTTATATAGGGGAGGGTACTTCCGGTTTTGGAAGTTGCCAGTGCCAGCACCTGACGGTATCTATATAACCCATTAGTAATGACTATGTCGCTCTGTGTCCCGTGATGTACTCCAAGAAAAGGATTTTACAGGTAAGCTGTTATAAAAATCCTATTTTTTTTTTTTTTTTGCCAAGTTTGCGATGACGTCACTTTATCGCGGTTCACAGGGGTGCTGTAAGTGTACATTAAGGCTGACAGGCAGGGACAAGTAGTTATTACAACAGAGACCGATAGGGGGTCCCTTCCTAAAAAAATAAAATAAAAAATACCTGTTTAGTTTAATTCCATTTTAAGAAAAATTTGTTAGGGTTTTACATAAACTTTGAGAATGATGCTTCAAAAGTTAATGCCGTTTCCTTGTGATGCAAATAAGCTTTTAAAGCTGAACTCTGGGGTAAGCAAATATTGCCTGAATACAATCGCCATGTGTATTCTGCTTGAATCACTGTGTGCGTGTGTGTGTGCGTGTGTGTGTGTGTGTATTCCAGATCTGTGCAGTAATTCAGTGTGAAACGTTGTCTGTGTGGGATGTTTCTGTAATAAAGACCAGATTGCTGATCTCTCTTCTTGTGCAGGGTGACTGGTCTTGTCTCCGCCCCCTCTAGGTTTCTGCAGGCAGTCTGTAGTGGGTGGAGCCGGCTGGACCCCTTCCACAGCTCAGCTCTCTGCACAGGCTATGTGAACAGTACAGCGATGATGTCACTGCTACTTTTAAAAGTTAATATTTGCAAAGAATTATATTCTCTGTAGGTGTTGAGGAATATATTTAAACACATTGTGCCCATGGTTTAGCTTTAAGTGAGCAATTTACATTTCTAAATCCTTTTCTCTATGGCATACATATCTGTTAACAGCTGTCATAATCTTTTAGGTTACGTTGGATTATCTTCAAACTTGGCCATTAATCCCCTGTTTAATGCCATCTAATAAATCAGTGCGGTTTTCTAGTCATCACTGTGAGGAAAGGATCGGTTGCAGGACGGATTTTTATTTTATTTAATCGATGATCCATTTTGTTCGTACAGATTTGTAGGAGAGGCAGTTTTTTTTTTTCTTTTTTTAAATCCTTTTAATTTAATGCATATTATAGGGTTTTGGTACTGCATGGGGGCAGCGCTGGTGTAGAAACATGCATTTATGATCCTTTTCTATGTGCGGAGTGTCGTTTTGCTAGAGTTTGTTGCAGGAATTTTTTGGAGCTTTGTATTGCAGTTCCTGTAAAACCATTTCTGAGCTTTTTGCAAGCGTTTCCATAGATATTTTTTTTTTTTTGGGCACTCCTCATTGAAAGGCCTTGATGTGAATGAGCTCTGTTGAAAATTAAGCATTTTCTCCTCCTCAGTCAATTGTCTGGCATTGCAAAATCCTCAGAATGATTTGCAGGATAGACTTAGTGATATTTAAAAAAAAAAAAAAAAAAGTCATACTTGCCTCCACTGTGCAGTTCGTTTTGCAAAGAGTGGCCCAGTGTATGACTCGGCCTGGCGCCCGCGTCATTGCATTTGATTGACAGCAGCGGGAGCCAATGGCTGCGCTGCTATCAATCTATCCAATGAAGAGCCGGGAACCCGTAGAGAGAGTGACGCGGGATCTTGCCCACAGAAATTCGGGGCTCAGGTAAGTAAAACGCGGGGACTGGGGGGCCAGACACTGCAAGGTGTGTTTTCACCTTACTGCATAGGATGCAGTAAGGTGAAAAAACAGAGTTTTACAACCCATTTAAGCCTCGTACACTCGATTGGATTATCCAATGGGAATTGTGTGATGACAGGCTGTTGTCGGAAAATCCGACCATTTGTATGCTCCATCGGACAATTGTTGTCGGATTTTCCACGGGCAAATGTGGGGATAGCACGCTTTAAATCTGTCTGCCAACAATTGTGTGTCGTCGGATTATCCGATCGTGTGTACCGAAGTCCGTCGGACAAACTCCAAAGTACAAACACGCATGCTCAGAAGCAATGCTCCCTATAACACAACATTAGCAGAAGTTGCCCAAAGGGTTGCGCTAAAGAGCTGAAAAACCACGTTGTTTCATGTTGGCCGACAATTATTTGCCGTTTGTATGCAATACAAGTTCCTGGCCAACGCCCTTCGGACAAAAGTCCTACGCTTTGTCGGCAGAAAACCGATCGTGTGTACGAGCCCTTTCACTCATGCGGACCAGTTGTCTGTTTTTCATTCATCTGTTGATTGAAAAACGGACATCAATTAGAGCTGCACAATTAATCATTAAAAAAATTGCGATCTCGATTTAACTCCTCTTAGGATCACTATGCAGAATTTCCAGATTAATTTATTTAAAGCGGTTGTATAGCCGCTGACTTTTCCTTTTACAGGTGTGTAAAAAAAAAAAAAAAAAGCATAATAAGCTTTGTATGCACAGCATATACAAGCTTATTATGAAATACTTACCTTAAAACGAGGCGTCGTTAACTCACCTGGTCCACGCCGAGGGAGATGACATGTTGCCTCGGCGTGTCTTCTGGGTATCGCGGCTCCAGCGCTGTGAGTGGCTGGAGCCGCGATGTCTCACTCCCGCGCATGCGCGCGGGAGACTTCGTTCCGGCGAGGCTCGGCGTCTGCCGAGCCTTCAGCCCGAGAATCCCCTGTGCGCATGCGCCGCTGCTGTCAGCGGCGCATTGCGAGGGGAATATCTCCTAAACCGTAAAGTTTTTTAGGAGATATTTCTTTTACCTACAGGTAAGCCTTAGTATAGGCTTACCTGTAGGTAAAAGTAAAAAAAAAACACTTTACAACCGCTTTAACAAGTGTAGGAAGTTCTCTGCTCACTCGGCTGTCAAAAGAAAAAAAAAAAAAAAGTCTGACATTTTTCACAACATTGTCCAGCTGGTACAGAACTATAAACATTGTAACTTTTCCTTCTTAGATCAAAGGAATGAACTTCAGTCTGACATGAGGGAAGTTTAACCACTAAGACCCCTTTCACACTGGAGTGTATTGCAGGCGCTATAGCTTTAAAAATAGCACCTGCAATCCGCCCTAAAAATCTGTTGCATTTACACTGGGGGGCTGCGCTAGCAGGACGGTAAAAAATAGTCCTGCTAGCCGCATCTTTGGAGCGGAGAAGGAGCAGTGTGTTTACCGCTCCTCCACCCCGCTACCCATTGAATTCAGTGGGACAGCGCGGCTATACCTCCCGCAATGCGCATTGCGGGCGGTTTTAACCCTTTCTCGGCCACTAGCGGAGGGTAAAGACCACCCCGCTAGTGGCCGAAATGCGCCGCATAACCGCCCATAGCTTCGGCGGTAAAAATAGCGGCGTTTTGCCGCTGACGCTATGGGCGGCTCAGTGTGAAAGGGCTCTTAAAGACTAAACTTTTCTGACACTTGCTTCTTACAAAGTTAAAATTAGTATTTTTTTGCTAGAAAATTACTTGGAACCCCCAAACATTATATAGATTTTTTTTTATATCAGAGACCCTAGGGGGAAAAAATTGCGATTGTTGCAGTATATGTGTCACTGTATTTGCGCAGCGCTTTTTTTAAACACATTTTTTTTGGGAAAAAAATACACTACAATGAATAAAAAAAAAAACTGTAGTTTTTTTGTATAATGTGAAAGATGTTACTCCGAGAATCGTGATCTTTATTCTAAGCAAAGAAATCGTGATTCTCATTTTAGCCAGAATCGTGCCGCTCTAACATCAATGCATCTCTATGGAGAAAAAACGAATGATCATCCATTTACATCCGCATCCGTGTCGTGTTTTTTTTTTTTTTAATCAGAACAAAAATAGGGCTTTGATCCGTTTACATCTGTTTGGTTTTTATTTTTTTTTAAACGTACAAATGGTCCATGTTTGCATTGGTAGTGCATGTAAAAAAAGTGAATCAACTAATGAAATTAATGTTCTGCTTGTGTGAAAGGGGCTTTATGCCCCTATCACACGGACACCTTCGCTAAGCGGAATCTGCTTGCTCAGTGGAGGATTTCCCTGATGAGCAGATGGATGACAGGTCCATGTCTACTCTGTGTTTATTAATTTTATTATTCATTCATTAAAGTGTATTTTGTTCCACAAAAAATGCGTTTGCAAAACCGCTGCGCAAATACAGTGTGGAATAAATTGCAACGATTGCCATTTTTGGGGTCTCTGATAAAATAAAATAAAATTAAAAAAGTAGAATGTTTGGGGGTTAAGTAAGTTTCTAGCAAAAAATACAGATTTAAGCCCCGTACACACGATTCGAAAATCGTACGAAAAATTACGCTTTCGAAACGATCGTACGATAATCGGATCGTTGGTACAGAGCTTTTGAGAGCCAATCAGGTCAGTTCATCCGATTTTTTTATTATTCTATCGGACATGCTGAGAATGCCAGATCGTACGATTTTTTTTTTGTTTAATCAGTACAGCTGTGGTTCGAAAATGCAATACAGATGCATTACAACACAAGACATTACTTCTGAATTTTTATTCTGTCGTACGAGAATTTTCGTGACTTTACTAAACTCTTCAGATTCGATCTGAGATTAGCATGCAAAAAAAACCAGACGATCATTCGTCCGATAATCTTATTGTGTGTACGGGGCATAAGACTTGTAAACAAAGTGCCAGAAAAAGCCTGGTCGGAAAACAGTAAAAAAACAACAAAAAACGCCGGTTCACACAGGGGCAACACGACTTCCAGCGCGACTTTGGGAGGCAACTTGGACACGACTTGAGTATGAATCGCAGCGCGACTCCAGGCAACTTACAAGGCAACTTCAAGTTGCCTCCAGGACAGGCGACTTTCCAGTGGCCAATCAAACAATAATCCGCTCTGTGGGAGGGGGGGAGGGAGGGGTTTGCCTGAAAAACTATTTTTACTTCCTGGAAAGTTGCTTCAGTTAAGACAGGGGATCCGACTTGGAGGTGACTTCCGTTGAAATCATTGGGTACAAGTCGCCTAGAAGTCTTACAGGAACCTTTTTCTGAAGTCGAAGCGACTGCAGTAGTGTACATTAAGACGGCTCCATTCACTTCCATTACTTTTTGAAACCGCGCGACTTGGAGTCGGATCCCCTGTGTGAACCGTCTCTAACCTTTACAATCACTTTTTTATTTATTTTTACACTGTAAAGATATTGATAATATAAAATCACTTTTTTTCCTTTTTTAAAATATTTATTATTATCTTTACAATCACTTTAAGGTGAACTCCAAAGTACATCCGTACGTGTACACAATATGGTTCACCTTTTTTCCTTTCCCAGTAGGAGGTAATCTGTGCGGTGAATGTTATGTTCTTGTCTGATGTAAAGTATATAATGGCAGAATGTTGCTTGTAGCGATTTTTGTCGGTATATAATAACAGCCCACACAGCTCTCCAGGACAATGATCACTTTTTTTACTCTGTACATCCCCCAATGTTCCGCGCTCCTCCCAGAAATATTTCAGGGCTGAAAACTTTGACAATAATAAAAACAACTGTAACCCTTTCTCTCTCTCTCTCTCCTTTTTTTTTTTTTTTTCTTTCCTTTCACAGGAAATGACCTAGAGGCCTTACGAATACATTGTGCGCATTCTTTCTCCACAACGCCATCCAGAGCAAACTCAATCTGGGAGCTGCACTTGTTTCCGCTGTTACCAACTACCTCAACGTACCCAGAGGAGGAGGAAGAGGAGGGGAGGGAAGCTTTCCCAGTAGCAAATCTGTGATTTCACACTATCGAGAACCTAGTATTAGAAGCACTTAAACTCGGAGCAGACTGGATCTGCCGGACTGTAGCATTTAAACATCTGTTATATTTTTTCCCTTTTTTTTTTTTTTCTTTTCTCTCATTGAGAGGCTGTGGGTCGCTTGAAACGCACTGTTGACCAGTGTTTATGGTGGTTTTTTTTGTTTGTTTTTGATTGCAACTTTTTTTTTTTTTTGGTATTTTGTGCTTTTTCTTTGCATTTAAAGGATTATACTTTTTTTTTTTTTTTTCCACGCCCTCCCTGGATGTCTATATAGGATTTTGCAGCAGTGGGATTCCTGACCAGTGACGAGAAGCAAAAAAAAAAAAAAAAAGGGAGCTGTTTTAGGACAAAGGGACAAGCACAGTTTTTTTTTTTCGGAGACTTCAGCTGGTTTGGAAAATACAAGTTGTGAGCCGCAGCTGGGCTGCATGGAGTCCTAAAATTCTCCCAAGTCAGCATAATTGCTGCCTTCCTCTGCTGATACAGATTACCCACGCTTGCCTTTTGGAGATGCCTTTTCCGAAACCTATGTGTGCAGCCCTCCTGTACTATCTGACCTAGCCCGTAGTTTAAAAAAAGAGAAAAAAAAGAAAAAAAGGCTGATTCTGGAGGACGCCTGCCTAGGTTTGGGACGCCTTTGGCTGCTAGGTCACCTATGTATTGCTGTAGCGCACAAGAAAGTAAGATGGACTACAAGAGGCGGTTCTTGCTTGGCGGGTCCAAGCAGAAGGTGCAGCAACACCAGCAGTACCAAATGCCCGAGCTCAGCCGGACTCTGAGCGCACCCCTGGCCTCAACAACCCCTTTAGTGTCCTCAGTTAACGCGGGCAGCTGCCCCCATTCTGGTGCCCACACTACCCCCATCGCGGACATCCAGCAGGGTATCTCGAAGTATTTGGACGCGCTCAATGTCTTCTGCCGCGCCAGCACTTTCCTCACCGACCTTTTCAGCAGTGTTTTCCATAACTCGCACTACTCGAAGGCAGCTATGCAACTCAAAGACGTGCAGGAACATGTCATGGAGGCTGCAAGTCGACTTACTGCAGCAATAAAACCAGAGATCGCAAAAATGCTAATGGAGCTGAGTGCTGGCGCCGCCAACTTTAAAGATCAGAATGAATTCAGCCTGCAGGACATAGAGGTCAGTTTGCTGTTTTTTTATACCTTGATTTTTTTAATAACTGGTTTTCCTATGACGGGTCATTTGCATTATTTGTTTGCCCGGCCACAGCTAATTTTCTGCTTTTGGTTTCCAAAATCGCTTCTTTAAAATATTAGTGCATCTTGAAATCTGAACCCCAGACAAACTGCCTAATGCGCACAGAAGTATATAAAAGAGTTGTTCTGCATGATAAAGGATTTGTATTTCTCTTCATCCTTTCACACAGCCAGGCAAATAACACCACTTACACATTAGGAATACAGAGGTGTCCCCTCTCTCCACCCCCAGCCTGTTGACTGGGCTGTGAAAAAGCAGCAGGAGACCGATGGGGTCCACTGTCTGCTCACTCTACTCTCTCCTCTCAGCACATTTCTTGTCGGCACCTTTTGCATGCAGTTAACCTGATTGTTTTCTAGTCCTCCCTCTCCCGGACTGAGTGCTGCTGTTTTTTTGTTTGTTTTTTCTAGAATGAAGTGTGTATACGTTGTTGTGTTCACTGTTTTGCTTTTAGAGCCAGTTCACACAGGGGCAACACGACTTTGTGCGCAACTTTGTGAGGCGACTTGGGCACGACTTAAGTGTGAACCACAGCGCGACTTGGAGCGACTAGAAGTCGCCTCCAGGACAGGGGACTTTTCCAGTGGCAAACAAATACAAAAATTCCGCGCTGCCTGGTGGTATAGCAGCTCACACAACCAGTTGAAAGTGGTAAAGAACAAACAAAACAAAAATGTGTAGCGCTAAATCAAATGAGAACTGCACTCTGAACAAGTGCAGTGTGTAACAGTGATTGTGATTAAAGCAGTCAACACTACATCTAGTGACAGATGTATAGTAACGTTCATATAATCCACCGTGATGAGTTATTCCGTGATGAAAGATAGTTCGAATAATCCACAATGGTGTGGACTATATAACATAAAAAAAAATTCACCCAAAAACTAAAGTTCATTAATATTATCAAAATAAATTGAATGCTTAATGAAAAAACTAATGGATAATAATCAAAGTGATAGTGCTCCCAACAGATTTAATGTGAAGTGACCACCACCAATCGGTTGTAGAAAAGGCTTACCAGAAAGAGTGGACCCCAAAAACATACGTTCAGAGGGTCA